>KK112765.1:10403-53406 GCA_000611955.2 Stegodyphus mimosarum
TTCCTTTATAGCAAAAATTGCTCATTGGGTATGGGTATAAACGACTAGTTTTAAGGAATAAACATTATAACAAATATCGACTGTAATAATAACTTTCTTTTAAAAGAAACACAGCTATTCTCTTCGAGAAAAGTTAAAAGTTCAACAAGCAACTATTTAGCTATACACTTTTCCTAAGAATCTAGGAAAACTGGAATAATTCTGCATTATGCATTATTTTTAATAGCTTTAGAAATTTTCCATATATGGTATAGTTTAGAAGATATTAGCATTAGTTCATTTGGATAATATTCATGAGTGTTTAAGAGAATTTCATTCAATAACTGAGTGCATAGTTAATGTTAATCTGAAATCAAAGGTGGTATTTTTAAATTAACAAAAAATTATAATGGCAAATGCTCTTAGAAAGAAATGCAAGTTCTATTAATGAAATATAAGATACTACGAATGACCTGATGAAGCTGCTCCCTCTCATCTCTTTTGTAATTGATACACTGTGTATCCCACCAGCATATTTCACATAATCATAAACTATGCATTGGGCAATGTACGAATTTTACCCCAGATTTTCTGTTTCTATATTTTTATTGATACTAAATCCTCGTTTAACACAGGCTCGCCATGGAAAAGAATAAAGATCATTTTAAATATTTCCCAAAAAGAATTTGAAGTATTTTTCATTAATGAATGTGTGCAAAAAAAGTATCAAATCTCATTTTTTTCCCCCCACATCCTAGGTTTTAAATTCTGTAAGGTATGGCTGGACAACAGTTTCGATGAAATTGGAATATTCCAAAAGAATGTCATCCCATTCTTCTTCTGCAATGTGACCTTTTTGAGAAAAATGCATCAATATACTTTTCATTTTCTCATATGCTTTTTGTACTGTTTTGCGCCATATACTTTGGATTCAGAGAATCAGCATTTCGAATTAGTGCACAATTAACTGGACATTTCTCCATCAGCTTTTCAAATAGCTGTTAAATAAAATAAAAGTTTATGAGTTCATTTAAGTGAAAGGAAATCTTTATGCATGATTTCTTTTTTAGTATATAGTTCTTGCAAGAGCTTATCAGCTCTAAATCCTAAACTAATTTTGCTTATTTCATTAACAATACCTTTTGCAGAAAAATGAAAGTTACACAAATATTTCAGTAATGAACTTATGAGGTATTTCTCCTGCCTTCTTAGCGTGCCTTCATGGTGTAATTGTCAGCACAATCGGCATGTATTCAAGAAGTCTGAGGTTCGAGTCCCGGCGAGGGCATTGCTCATTTTTCACGTCACCTGCTTCAGGATAACCTAATGACTCTACGAACGGATTTTTAACATGTTATAATTTTGAAATGCTGCAAAAGTTCCTTTATTAATTTGTGTAAATCAAAAGGGAGGGGGAGGAATAAGTTGTCCATCACTTCAAAGTTAGGTATAGTTTCAAAAAGGGTTTAACCAATTCAGCCATTCAAAAAAAAAAAAAAAAAAAACACGGGGGGTTACACGCATTAATTTGTCTTTAATTGCATCTCTTATTATTTCATATGATTTGCAAACTATTTTTGCATATTTTCCATTCTCAATTAGCTTGACATAACCTTTTATATCTCCTCAAATTTCAAAAGCATGCAAACATACTGGTACATTCTTTAGCCACTTATAGTTACACAATTTCAATCGCAAAGTTTTATGCCCACTCACTGTGAAAAAAATCTTCTCATCGTGCTGGAGAATCTTTGAATAGATGGTACAGTGCTCTTAAACTAGAAGGTACATCCTAGCTTGTAGTGGATGTTCCTTTACAAAAAGTATTGTTCAAAATATGCAAGCCACAACTACCAACAGATATACATTCAATTCTATAATCACTTTTCAATTCATGTTGGAAGGTTTCATATAACTTCCAATTTACGGCTAGCCCACCCGTACTTATTTGTAGCAGCATTTTTTTATATCTAGTTTTTTAACTGCCATTTGGAAATTTTCAAAAATATTAGCAGCTGTTCTGTGTCTCATGAAAACAGAGGTAAAAAAACAGTCACAGCTTTATTTTGGTCAGACTGCCAATATCTGATAGGCAAATCTGTTTTTTTTTAATTATTATTAACTTTACTCCATCTTGTCAAATAACACGTGGGATAGCTTCTTAAACTTGCCACACATACGACTCTGAAAATAAGGTGTTCATCTAAAATGGCAGAGATAAGTAAACTTTCTCTCACCACAAGAAAAGTGGTTTGCTATAAGACTGACAGGGAACATACTTTAAAAAAATTTGCCCACGTCACTGTTAGATCTATAAGAGTAACTACTTGTAACCACAAAATTTCAGCATCCAAAACGTCTTTTGAACTTCCTACAGCATCATCTGAAGTATCTGAATTTCGCGACCACAAATAACACTTGGGGAACTAGGAGGTGCAACACCAACAGGATTTGGGGAAAAAGCTGTTATTCCACCAATAGCAGTATTTTCCCCTTCAGAAATTTTTTATACATGGCACCTAGAAATAAATAAAATTTATTGTACATTTATTTTCCCACTCATATTAATATTTAAATAATTTAATTTAAATCAGAATTCTGAACATTTTCTAAATTTTTATTATATGATAGTTTTCCCATAACAGATATTGAAAAGTAATTTATGTTTAAAAAAAAAAAAAGAGTATTTCTGAAACCAGAAGAGAGAACTTGCATCATGCAGTCATCCTTTATACACAGGGTTCGTACCCATTTCTGCACAGAGAAATTAAGTACTTTTAAGGACCACTAATGAAAAAAATTAAGGACCTATGAGCAAATGGGAACTTATTAAATTTAATTAAAAACCTTATCTATACCTGAAATTCACTTTTGTAATACTATCCTAAAAACAAATAGATCCATAAGTAGGATGGATTATTATTAAAAATAACTTGATTAAAATAATTATTAAAGTATGAGAATAGCATTAAATATTTTGCTTTTATAATAGTTGGACATAGTTTGTCAGGACTACTGTTCCTTCTAGTTGATTTTGCAAACATAACTGGAGTCCTTAATAAGAACAGGGAGCTTACTCAAAGCTATGTTCGTGCGTGTGTAAAAAATAAAACAAATATAAGGAGGGTTAAATTTTAACCTTTATTCTCAGAGTTCAGGCGCTCCCGCACTTTGGGATACAAAGACCAATACTTTTGATCTAAAACGTAGTAAATAAGAAAATAAACTAAATTAATTAAATAAGAACTAAGATGCTTTACAGAGAATAGTAACGTGAAGATTGGCCGTTTACTACTACAAATGTAGTGAGCAGAATGCAAAGACTACACTACGTCTTCAAGTATCAACAAGAATTAAGTTCTGGCTTTAAAGGCAGACAACGAAAATTACATGCGTGGTAAAGGCCGCGAGAAAGCTATCTTTCACTTCTCTCTTGGCTAAAAGCCATGTCTTAAATACTTCTACAGTTTGCAATCTCATTTGCATAGACTAAATCTATTCGTGCTTATTCTGGCCGGAAATGGAAACTAAGAGAAGATAGTAAAGGTTTAAAACAAAATAAAGGTTAGTAAAACTTAAAATCCTTACAAGTTGAAAGAAGATAAGTGGCATTTTATTTATGTTTTACTAACAGTTAGCTTTATGTTGATTTTTTTTAATGTCTCATTTTGTCCCATAGTTGCTTAGTCTAGAGGTTTAGTACATAGCAGGTAGATTTTATGTCAAGTGGCATAGGTTAATATGAGAAATGAAATCATAATCAGCATTACTCGGAACAAAAGACTGGCTGTTGTCGCTGCTGCTGTTTGCCTCGAGAGAGACCTGCTGATCAGAGTAAACCTTGAAAGGCCTGATGTAAGCACAGTTGGCAAGTTTTGAAAGTTAGTTGGGCTTTATCTGATGCAGTTAGACAAAGCCCATAGCTTCGTGTAGAGTTCCAGGGTTTGTAACTCAGTTAATAAACTTTAAGGTTGCAATAAGCCGCTAAAGCAGTAGAGACGATAAGTTGTTTAAGTCTCATTAGATGCAAAGAATAAGTTTTACCTGCATTTCTACATTTTTTGTGTTTTATCTTATGACCACGGTAAAAATTAATGAAAGGCAATAACTCGCTTTAATATGCAGAGATAATTTTTAAGGGTAAGCAGTTAGTTATAAATAATTAAATTAGGTAGGTAGATCCTTAGTCATGATGGATTTACATGGCCACTATTAAATTTTATTTATTTTTTAACATTTGTAAGAAAAGCTCTATTAAAATCACAATCTAAAAAAATTTTACAGTTTAAAATACATGCAATTTATGACATTGTGTCTTAAACGAGATTAGGATAATTACACATTAAAAGCTAAAAGCAGTCACGTTTTGTAGCAACAACACATTACACAATATGCGACTTTTTAATTTGAAGCTTTTCCAGACATTTTGGCTAATTTATATTGATTTCCTTCTCTTTAAGCATATTTTCTAACAATTAGAAATTTGTCTCAATACGCAAACCAATGTTCTCACTAGTTTTTGCATGCGTTATCTCCTAACTTGTCAACCTCTTCACAATGTACCTATGAGAGTTTACTTGATCTGGTTAATAAATTAAATAGTCCCCGACAGACGTGAAGCAAATTTATCGCTATGTCTAAAAGTAACTACAAAGGTCAGACAACGGTTTAAATAAGCCTCTGATTTAAAAAGGGCTTAGAACATAAAGATATGTTTTTATTCTAACAAAATCAATTACAGCTCGTGGTGATGTAATTAAACAAGAAGAGTCGAACTCAAACTAAAAATGTGGTTTAGTGATCAAAGACTATACAATTTTATTTTAATTGAAGCTGACTCAGTAACTCTATCGTCATAACAAATTCAAATGTCGCAAGCGATAATGCAATGTTGAATAACTACATATTATCAGAGCTGACAAGAACTAACGCAGCCAGGTGGTCAGAAACACACTGTGCCTTACATTCCAAAAATCTCAGTTTAAAAACTGTCTATGTGCCTTACATTTTGGTGAGAAAATAGAAATAGGAAATTATAAACAACTGGGTAATTTACATAATTATTAATTGTACATATCTTTGAAGAATACTTTTCTTTCTCTATATCTATTCAGTTTTTTTCTTCAACACGTTTCCTTTTCCTTTTAGAATCTTTGGAATTAATTAAAGAGTTCTGTTATCCTAAAAAAACTAAATGCATTTAGAATGTATAGAAAAAGCTGCCAATTTTATGTCTTTAGTAATATGAAAATTCAGAATAGTAAGAGACAGTTACAGAGCTGGTGTGGTAGAATTGTTTTAAGCAACAAAAATCTAAAAATTGCAAAACTTTAAGAATTTAGAGCAGGTACTGGAAGCAGAATTTAGAAAGGCACTAGGCAGCAGAATTTAGGATCCATAGAGATTGCATCAGGTGGCAGAATGCCTACCACCAGCCCTGTGTGTGATGCATTAAGACATATTAGATGAATCTTTTAAATTGTCAGTTTTCAATTTCTTTATTAATAAAAAAATTCCTTTCTATAATACCTATCCATGTGATAAGATTAGAAGCATTTTTGGTGTTTTCCATGCTTGTGTCTAGTGAAAAGTAGAGAAAATAAAGGGAAGATAAACATGTTAAGGAAAAGATTCTAATATCAGAAGTAAAACATTCAAATATTATTTTTTCACTGTTCTTCCAGACGTTCTCCAAAAAGTAAGAAATTCATCGCAAACTTTCTGTAAAATACATCCATTACGTGTCAACACCATGGAGACATTTTTTTTATTTTGTCTTATTTTTCTAGAAATGAATATAATAAATTGGAACCTTAGAAACGTGGGTCTGTAAATCTTTCCTTCAAATGTTTCTAAACTTTGCAAGCTGCAGTGTCTAAAATCCTTACAGAAAAATTACCCTTGCCAATTCTGTAACAGCAAAAAGCCAGAAATATTTTGAATAAAAAAAAAGGAGGGAAAAAGTGTAAATTTAATTTTATAGAGAAAACTGACGCATATTATGAGAATTCTGACTATTTCAGACACATGGGAAAACTCTTACCATGAAAAAATTTAAAAAGACATTTTTAATTAAATAGGTAGCTGTTTTCCTTTTGCTAACAACTCTTTCGTAAATTGTGCTTTGTAGCATTACACCTTGTTTATTTTTCAGATTCAAAATATTGTATAATAAGTGGCCAAACTGAAACTTTATAATATGATAGAAAAAATTTTAAATGTTTTATTTTAATGTTATTTTTTACATATAATTTCAATATATTATCATTATTTTAATGAAATACACCAACGTCACATTGCTTTAAAAAAATCGTCCAAAAATTCCCAGATCTCGAAGTTAAAAATTTTCTATATAAACTGATCTTAAAATCGCCAAAATGTTGATCAGTCGCCAAATTTAAAACTGTTTAATAAAAGAATTCTCATCCTCAAAAGTGTAAAGTTGTTTAAAAGTTCTTCATTAAAAAAATGAAATAATTTCGAAATGCTTATGTTGCACTCACTCTGAAACTCAAGTATTCCACCATTTATATTAGTAATTGGAACAAATTATAACCCATTCAAAAGATAACCATACTTGTCAGTTAATCGCCAAAAATATTTCTCCAAAATGCTAATTTACACTCAAAACGGCAGTTTTAAAAACAGACAAAAATTTCGGATGATTAAAATTAAGGACCCTCTGCCGATTTTGGCCGAAATAAAGGACTTTTAAGGACCAAAAATCGATTCCAAAAAACCTGATGACTTTTAAGGACTCTTAAGGACCGTACGAACCCTGTATACAGTAAAAGGCTAACAGTAATGTATGCCCGCATGCTGTACCTGAACCCCTTTACAGTTCTTTGACCAATAGAATGAGGTGCACCTGTTTTTACTCTGGCAAATCAAAGGTTGTTAATGCCAGCAGAAAGGGGAGAAAAGCTATTTCTGGGAGTATAATTCATCACCTGACACTCCAAATAAGAAAAGTTGTTTATTTAGTTTCGGTTTTGATATGGGGGGGGGGGGTAGAATAAAATAAAAATGTGCGTTTGTTTTAAAAAAAAAGAAAAGAAAAAGCACTAAAAACAAAAAATAAGTGCTTCATGGTAAAAGTAAGCACCTATAAGGGCCTTTATAATTTATTTTCAAATATAAGGACTTTAAGTACTTGTGGCACTACGCAGCCTAAGAATTTCATAATAATCAAAATCAGGTAGCTGAACTATTTTCTGATCTCAGATTTTGTTTAATTAGTTTTAGCTAAAGTTATGCAATCTTAAAATTTAAAACACTTCCATATAAAATAACAATTTTATATCGAGGAAAATTTATGCTTCACAACTGAAATTCTTATGTACGTGCATTTTTATATCATTAGCTTTTAGATATTAAATGATAAATATCAAAATGAATAATCTGGTCAAAGTTCTCATCATAACTGCAGTTGTATTTTGGGGAGGGGGAATTCAACAAGTTTATATTTTCATTTTATTTATTTTGTAAATATTTGATTAATTCACATTTGTGACCTAAATAAATTATAGTGTAAAATTATTATTATTATTTTTTTAAAATTTTTTTCATTCAAAAAGGGTTTATATTTATTATATAAATTTTTCAATAATTCATATCCGAGAGCAAAATAAATTTCAACTTTTTTTTTTCTGAATGTTTACTGATTACGCTGTTAGCTTGTCTTTTATTCATTTCTTAAAAATAGTAAATAATTAAGATAAAGAAATCTTAGATTTCACTATACCAGAAGTGGCAAACTACTGTGTAGCGCACTGGCAGGCCTGGGTTATTGGATGATTACAAGAAGCCTTCAGGAATTTTGAATGAGCCATTCTAGTGTTGAAATTTGAGGCAGAGTTTTAGCAAAATTTCTTTCCTCCCCCCTTTTTTTGTTTCGTTAAATATGCATATATTGTGAGATACTGTTACCAATATGTTCTTTTTCAACAATTTTTAGAGTTTCATACTTTTCTACGTTTAATGCAAAATAAAATGACGAAAAAAGGACAAAAAGTAATAGCAGGTGAGAATTAAATGAACAGTGGGGAAAATGAATTATTAGTTTTAGCAAATTCATCAGGAAAACGATTTTGCATTGTTTGAGAAAGTACTTTCACATAATACAAGACATGACCTTAATTTACACTATAATACACAGCATCAAACTGACACAGAAGAAAAAATGTAGCTTGTTCATGGGTCTGAGTTGCAAAAGAAATGTGCGATTAAGAAAAAGGAAGAAATCAGAAGAAGACAAAATATATTTGAAGTTGTGAACACTTAGTAACGACAGAAGCATCATATGCACAGTACATACAGAGAACAATAAACACTGCAGTGTTGAGGACAATGTGGAAACTTTGTTAAAGCCATAAGCAAAGCTCTACAATATCTAAAGTAGTGTCCTAACTCTTTTCCTGTGGATATTTTGTCTACCAAAAACTAGCAAAATCAAACAACTGCGAAATGAAGTTGGTCTGTTTTTAGACAATGCAGCCACGAAGTTTCTGGGCATATACAACAATGCGCTACACTATTTGTTGCCAAAACTTATCGGCTTCATTTAAAGTACTGCTTCCAGTTGTGGGCAACCGAATTTGTGTTTCATATGAATGCAAGAAGCTTACATACAAAATATACAAATTTTTTTTAAAGTTTCATGTAAGACTTATCATGGAAGAGAAAATTGTCACACTAATATACACGGTAGTGTATACACATATATACATTAATACACACTTATTTTTATTTACATAAAACTCATTATTGAAGTTTTGAACTAAAAACATTACTTACCCTTACCTATGTGTATATAGGCTAGAGGAAGGTATAAAAAAAAAACTTCAAAAATTTATAGCTTGTAAAAACGGATATAAGATTTCTGGCAAAATTTTATAATTTGTATAAATTTTGATGGAGTTTGTTTATTCTATTTCTGCACAAATATTATGCATTACCTCCCTTACCTAGGTTGGTAGAAGATATATAAAAAACCTTTTTAATAAGTTTATATTTTGTAAAAATGCATATAAGATTTTTGCCAAAATATTACAATTTCTATAAATTTTGATGGAGTTTATTTCATTTGTGCACAAATATTATGTATGGAATGTATCATAAATTATTACTTAAATTTAATGTTAAATTTTAATATTTAATTTATTTACATTTATTATTTAAATTTTTTGCTAAATTGTAATATTTTAAATTATTTGTTTAAACAAATAATCCATAAAAGAATATTTGGATATTGAAGTTCTTTGATGGAAACAATTTTACCTATGAATAAAAGAGTTTGTTAAAATGCTAATGGATACCAACACTTATTTTTAAATTAAAATAACATAAAATCTTTGGACATATTAAGCAATTTTATGTGATTAGTTTTGATAATAAAAGTTATTGAACAAAACTTATATTTGTGTCCATATATCAATGGAATTAAAACAAATGCTACATTCTTCTCTTCCAATGAGGTGAAAACAAATATATATATTTTCATCTTTATTTAAAATGCATTTACAGAAACAAAAGTATAAAACCATTCGTTGCTTGGCGGATAGCTACATTTTTTTCTAAATGCAAAGCACAGTTAAACATATTATGATAAACTTATTTGTACATACATTCAATATATGTGCTTACATATACTACCTATGTCAAAAGATAAAAAAGAAAAATATCAAACATTTCTATTTTTCATTTGAAGTTCAAATCTCTTATTTTTCCGCACTCCACGTAATACATTCCTCGACTCGATCCTGAAATAAAACACAAATTACCTTTTTTTAAAATTAATATTTGATATTTTTGACATGCATTTCTACAAAAATAGTTATATGCAAACAGTTTTTTAATAATAAAAAAAGAGATTGAATTGTGCAGCTATGATTTCAAATTCATTTGGTTGTATTGTTGTTGTCGCTAATCCTCGGGTCCAGCTTCTGCTAGACAAGATTTAAGAGTTTATTCACCTTCAAAAATTCATAAATGTCCAAATTCATTTGGAAAGACAGATAATGATATATTTATATTACAAGCAAAATTCAAGCAGTTAAAATTCAAGAACTGAAATGAATTTAACTTAATATATCATTAAAATTATGCTGATTTTGCTTGAAGCTATTATGGAGAGGCATTTGTGTGTTAGTGGAGTGAAAAATACTTTTATGAGCAAGGAATGCAACATGGTTAACAAAAAAATTTCCTTTCCTCACAAAATGTTTACAGATGAAATTCCAAATTTGTATGCTTAAGCTCTTAAATAAAAAGCTTTTTTCACAATGCAATATGCTCTTTCTTAATTTTTAATCGATTTAAAAAATTTTGATAATTTTGCTACTTTTTTCTATGGAAATTGCTGAACTGCCAATTTTTTAATGTTAGCAATAACAGCATTTGCGAAGGCATAAACCAATTATAACAATTTTTCGTTTGTATCTAACTAATACAAATGAAAAGAAATGACATAAATAGAAAAAATAAAAAGAAATGAAAAGGCTATCACCTATAGTATTTTTACAGCTTTCTGAATTTCATTTTCTTTAAGAAATGTCAAGATCGTTTATTTTATCACATTCTTAGAAGGCATGTTATCTGAACTTTAATGAAAAAGGAAATAATGGAATCTCAGCTAGTTAAAAAAAAAAAGTGTATTAAATTTGTACGCAACAACTATTGCAATTATCAACTATTATACACAGCCAGCTGGAATGTCTTTTGATGCAAAATTTTGACTTCTGATCGCTTTACAAATAAGATGTGTATCAAAATATTCTAGTGTGAATTATATAGCACATTACTACCATAAGTTTAGAAATTTAACATATTTGAAGCTTGTTCTGTCTTAGTTTCAACAAAAAGTCTAGTTCAGTAAAATAACCTGGTGCTTGCATGACCTTCCTCTTGCAGATTCAGGAAGTGTTTGTTTCTTTTTCTCTTGTTTGAAGTTTAGTTCATTTTATTACACAGAATACATTATTTGTAAGGCTGATGCAATCTTGTTATGACTTTTCATTCCCATGTTTCTTGAAAAGCTTAGAATGTACTATTTTTCATTAGTTTTTATTTTTCTATTATATTTTAATATTTTTCATTAAAAACTATTATGGGTTTTCTGTAAAGTATCACTTAATTTTTTAAAAATATTAAAATAATTCATGTGATTAACAAAAATTCTCCTTCCACATTTCACCTTCAGAAATTTCAAAAGATAAAATATTTGTTGTAAAAAAATAAAATAAAAATTTCACATTAGATTTAAGTTCAGGAAAGGGGGGAGAGGGAATGCTTATAATCTTAATCTTTATACACTCCTCAAAAGTGAACTTTCAACACCAAGAAAGAATGCACGTAGCATCATGCAAATTGCAAGAGCGTGCACACATTGTGCGCAGAATTGGATCACATGGTATGCATATGCGGGCTATAAAGGTCAGTCACTTTCCCATCTCATAAACAGCATCTGAGAGTTTACAGAGCATTGGAGACTTTAGAAGAAGCATAGAAAATGCCCCTGAGACATTGGCGAGGTCAATACCATCAGTTAATGACCAGGGAACCTGACTGTATTATCGAGCTCCATGAACTTGGTTTGTCGCTGCGCACAATAGCCACTCGTGTTAGGCACAACATGAGAACCATACAACGTTGTGTCATATAATGGATTCAGAAGGGTGTACGCACATGTCGAAGAGGAAGTGATGCACACAGGTGCGCGTCAGAATGCACAGATCGGCGGTCAACTATTGGAGACCTTTTCTCCACATCACGTGATATCTGAAGCCGGTTGCCTCCATGAGCAGATACACCTGTGTCTACACAAACTATGCACAACAAACTGCATGATGTACACTTGCATTCACGGGTACCAGCCACAGGGATACCAATGACTACTAAACACAAATCTAGACGCCTGATGTGGTGGCCTGGACGTCATAGCACGTGGACGATCAAATGGCATCGGGTTTTGTTCACGGATGAATCTCACTTCTGTCTGTGGAGTAAAGACGGTCGTCGATGGATAGGCAGCAACTCGGAGAATGCTACAAAACAGCCCACTTCGCCGAGCATCACACTGGTCCTGCACCGGGCGTTATTGTTTAGGGTGGCATGTTTGATCACAAGATGCCCCTGGTACACATTAACGGCAGTTTGACAGCGGACCGCTACGTCATGCAAGTTTTGGAGCCTGTTGTTCTGCCCTGGTTGCAAGGTGCACCCAACATGGTATTCCAGCAAGACAATGCCAAGCTGCATGTTGTAGAGCATACTCTTAACAGCCCGACCGGATTTGACATCCTATCCTGGCCGGCAGCCTCTCCAGCTCTAAATCCCATCGAGCATATGTGGGATGTCATTGGACATGACTTTAACCGAGGACCACTGTCGCAAATCCTGGATGATCTGGGTACAGCTGTGGGTGTGGCTTGGCAAAGGTTACCCCATGCAACCATTGATGAACTCACTGAGAGCATGCCTCACCGGATTGTGGCTTGTATTGCAGCCTGAGGTGGCCACATTAGATACTGAATAAATTGGTTTATAATGATTTTATGTGTCTATTATTTTAATCATTTGCATATCCATCTCACAACTCTCAATCCTGCAATTTGCTTCTTTCTTGGTGTTGCAATTTCACTTTTGAGGAGTGTAGAATTTTCGAAACCTGCTTTCCCCAGTGCACCCTTTTCATCACTGCTAGGATATCATCCTCGCTTTCAGCCAAACTCGAAAAATGTATTTATTTGGATTTAGATTATTTTTAACATGTTTTAGAAGTTAAACAAAAAACAGAAAATATTGATAAATGCCAAAACTTGAATAACAGTAGTTTTTTTAATTGATAAACTAAAACTAATTACTTAGCTAAATAAAAGGTTGATTGCATTTCTCCCTTAGCCCTTTCACAGTGAGGTTGCCCATGCATTCAGATACCTGAATGTCTGCATCCATTTTCTACCAGGTGTTTTTCCCCATCACACATTAGTGCATGACTCATTACTTTCAGAGGTTGTTAAATGACATATCAATTATCCTTTTGAAGGGACTAAAGTAGCTTTCTCATTTGAATGCACCTTTACTTTCCTTTGTTTAGCGTTGATGTTTAGCTATTGATGCTCACAGTTTCAGTTGTGTTTTAAGGAGAAACTGGACACAGTGGGTGAAACTGCACAAACTCCTTAAGAGAGAAGTAATCACTTCATTTAAGTAGATTACTGTTAACACTGTAGCATTCTACTTGACACTGAGGGGGAAGGAAATTCATTCCAACAATTCGTGTACACGGGCATTTCAGATATTCAAGGGGACCATATTTTGGCCTCTATCGATGCAAAAGAGTTTAACTATGAAATACTTCTCCAGGAGGGAATTCTCTGTTTGAGAACCCCTAGTATATTATTATTATTCTCAAACATTTAAAAAAAAATCAAAATATAAAGCCATCAGGAATAAGCAGTTCAGCATGGTTTCACATGGTTCAAATCTACTGCACTGGAACTTTGCGCAAGATGTGTTACCAAAGAAGGAATAGGAGATTTGCACTATCCAGCTTTATATCCCCAATAAGTCATCACATGACAATCTTAACAGCTTTAACCCTTTCACAACGGCATATTCCTGAACTAAAATCTCTCTGCAGATGAGTGTGTCACATATGCATGAATCCCAAACATCGTTAGCAGCCGGGTGATGCACTGGTGCATTGCCACTTGCATTGACCTTCCAGACGGGTGTTGCATAGATGCATTCTTAAACATACATGGTCTTTTAGAATTTTTTTAAATGACTAGATGGCACTCTGTGTCCACTACAGTTAGTTTTTTTAACATATACATTGTTGACCTGGTGTCTGTGAAGTACTTTCGGACTCTGGTGATTCGTTTACATATACGAGCAGATGATATAAAGTAAATGAAACCCAGCTGACACTCAGTTGGTTTCACGTGATATGAACATTAAATAGTTTCTGATACTTCAAATTTGTTTTTTGTTTTTCCTATGGGTAGACTAGAAGTCAAGCTGTGGTTTTAGGAGCTTCAGTTTGTATCTTCTTCAGATAGCAGACGTAATTTTTTTTAGACAGGGTAATAGAGTTAAACAAATAGTGTGATGTCTAAGAGAAAGATGTTTTAAACAGAAGAGTATATTCAAATTGTAAAGCTGATGAGAGTTCATTCGAGCCCATGAGTGACTATTTTGAAAAACCGAAAGCTTTAGATACAAGTGAGAAGAGTGATTTTGATAGCGAAATTTTCTCAGATACTGAATTGGAAGTTTATTTTGCTTTCCCTTCACAATCCAGCAGAACAGTGGCTACTCCATCATGAACTCAATCTGTTAACTAATTGAAGCCTTGTGAATTAAAGGGAATTGCAGAAGTAAACTTAATTCATAGTTATGAAAATGAAACTGAGTTTTCCCCCACTTTTTTTTGATAATTTAATGAACATAATAGTTGAAGAAATTAATAATTTCTATGAACAAAAGATGAGTGAAAATCCATCTTCATCCAAAATCAACATAATCCTCTAGATGTGCCTAACATGAGGGTATTCCTAGGATTAATTATTCTGCTAGGACGGAATAATTAAAAAGTCCAACCTGAAAATGTGTTTCATAACTAATGAAATGATAGCGACTAGATTATCCTACACTGTCTCCTTTCTGAATTATTTATGCTATAATATCTGATAATATATATTATTATTTTTTAGGCATGTTTAGACAGATATTTAAGTAAACTTTTTACAACATTTCATCCAGATGAGTGAAATATTTTATTTTGCATTTAGATTTTAATCAAAATTTTTTTTCAGAATCTTGATATTATGTATTTATAATTATATTAGTGTTAGATACCATTACAGAAAAAAATCAAAACAACTGATAAGAAACAAATATTTTTAATGATTTTTTATTAAAAATTAGGCCTAGTGATGTGAAATATCTCATCTTGCGAGATTGTACTACAGCAACAACAGAACATCTCCAAGGTGAGTTGTGCTAAGTGGCATGCCATCCTATAAGACGATTCACTAATGGTGCATACGAGGCGTATTCGGAAACTAAGTACCGTTTTGAAAAAAAAAATAAATAGTAAAACAATTTTTTCGAATCCAATTTTATTTTTACATGAAAATACATGTCTTAAACTATTTTTCAACATAGTTTCCGCCAATGATCAAACACTTGTCATAGCGGGTGACCAGTTTTTGTATACCATCGTCAAAGAAACTTCCTGCCAGTTTCGATAACCACGGCTCCACAGCATTTTTCGTGTCATCGTCAGATCCAAAGCGCTTGCCACCAAGCTCGTGCTTCACGTGTAGGAACAAGTGATAGTCGGACGGCGCCAAGTCCGGATTGTACGGCGGGTGATCGAACTGCTCCCAATGAAACTGACGAATTAACGATTGAGTGACACCAGCAGTATGGGGCTGAGCATTGTCATGGAGCAACACAATTCCTTTACTGAGCATTCCTCTTCGTTTGTTTTGAATGGCACGCCTTAGTTTTGCTAAAGTCTCACAATATCGTGAACAATATCGTGATGCATTAATGGTTTCACCTCTGGGAAGAAATTTAGTAAGCAAAACGCCTTTCCTATCCCAGAAGACAGTACACATGATTTTTTGTGATGACATTGTCACTTTGAACTTTTGTTTTTTCGGAGAATGAGCGTGTCTCCACTCCATCGATTGTTGTTTCGATTCTGGTGTGAAATGACACACCCAAGTTTCATCACCTGTCCCAATTTGGTTTAAAAAGGTTTCTCCCTCATCACTGTACCGCGTGAGAAATTTGGAACCCATCGAGAACAGAGTTTGCGATAATTCAAGCGGTTAGACACAATTTCGAACAAAAAAGTACGTGAAATTTGTGGAAATGCCTCTGAAAGAGTTGTCATTGTGAAGCGTCTGTTCTCATGAATTGCTTCATCAACTTTCCTTACCAAATCATCGGTGACAACAGAAGGCCGACCACTCCAAGCCTCGGCGTGGACATTTGTTCGACCTGCATTAAACATTCTTACCCACTTTCTCACCACACCATCACTTATCGCGTATTCACCATAAACTTCTGTCACTGGACGATAAATTTCGGCCGGTTTAACATTCCTCGCATTCAAAAATTTAATCACAGCACGAATCTCACAGTCAGCAGGAGAACTAATTGTCTTAAACATTTTGAATGTGCACAGAAAACTGAAAACACAACATAGAGCAACCAAAATGGCGAGAATTGAAAGTCAGTGAACAAGAAAGACTAGTGCGCATACGCGGGACGCCTACCACAGCGCTGCAACGACACTAGAATGAAACGGTACTTAGTTTCCGAATACGCTACGTATATAATACACCGGCGCTGAAGGAGTTAAGGGCTGATTATTCAACAGTGATGCACAAATCATATGGTCACAGCTGTCAAAGGTTCAATGAGCAGTCACAGCCTTTTCTTCACAGACATTATCTTCCCAGTTAGTGGGATACACTTCTGAATCCATAGGCCTGACTAGACTTACTTGCCCAGGATTATTTTTAATTTGCTCTGCTTAATTTGGCCATATCATTGAACTTTTAATTCTTAATCCTATGCCTCTAATGCAGAAATCATAACGTGCAAATAAAAATTAAAAGCAATTTTTTCTTTTTAATATTGCTGTAATAAAAATTTTATTAATCAACTTTTTCATTAAACAAAAATGAAATAAAGTATTTAGATGACATATCCCATAAATAGCCATTTGACTTACTATAAGCACACCTATTATTCCAGAAAACTTTATTATATGAAACAGATTTACATCATATGGTACAGCGTAAAGCATTTTTTGCAAAACACAACATCACACTTTCAGCAACTCATATTTGTTTTTTTTCTCTATGTTCATTTGCGTACAATGAGCAGTGGTATCTTGATTTTCCAACTATTGTGAGAAGATTCCCAACATTCAGGAGATTCTCCTTTATCTCCTTCTCCTGAATGAATTTTAATTCTCTTCTACTTTTTCTAATCTTAGTGGGACATATATATCCTGTTCAGAGTCAGTGTCAAATGATCTAACGCACTTCCATTCCAGCACTCATAGTATTTTCTTAATAAACTTCATTAATCTGTCAATGTACTTCGGCCTCTTTCACATCTTTTGCATTCAGAAAACAAATCAGAGTGCATTTCACAATAAATGGGATTTTCAGTTGTCTGAGGCTTTTTAAATAAGCCCAAAGAAATGAACACACAAACGAATGCTTTAGTACTGCATCTGTTACTAATCAACATATTTAAGTACTCAGCATGCATGCACGGAAGAAAAGCGACCACAAGATATAAGAACTGCATTATTTAATACCTTTCTTCCAACAATCCTCCCCCCGCCTCATGCTTTGCGTCGGATTCGCCTATAACTTAATTTTGGTATGTTACAATAATGAAATTTCTCCATTACAGCAAAGATTTATTTAAAATTACTTAATGGTTTAAATTTACAACCTGTAAATTCTACATTTAAACAAATTTATAACTGGTACAATAGATGCTGTCATCAATAATTGAATTTAAGAAATTTACAATAAATAAAAATAGCAATCCTAATAATAATTACTATTCCTTCCTAAAAACTTATATTATTGCATTTAAAACTAGAATACTAACCTTTTCTGTTGAATAACTCCTTTAGGCTGAATGCTGCTATTCAGGTTAATTTCTGTTAATGGCTTTAAAGGCCCAGTGTAGGGTTTATATGGAAGTTTTCTAGATAGACTTGCTTTAAGATCAAACTTACTTTTCCTATTCATGGAAATATTTTCAGAAGCAGCTACTTTTTGGGGATCTATATAAATACAATCAGAGCTTTAAAAATTTCTATACTAAATTCTTTAATAATGCTGATATACAAATTCAAAAAATCATTAAAATAATATGCAAGAATAATAAGGGAAATATACCTGGAGTATTTTCTATAAGTTTCTTATTTACTGACTGGGAGATTTTTTCTGCTGGCTTCTTGGGATTTTTATTTGAAGTGCTTGAAGATCCAAAATTTAAATTCATCCTTCTGGTGGATTTTATAGAAGGAATGAAAGGAATACCAGCAAATGGTTTCGGAATTTTACTTTCCTTTTTTTGAACTTTTTTCTACAAATTTAGAAAATACAAATTAATACAAAGGTTAGGAAATTCAAATAATTATATATATATAGCGCTTAAGCACCAACTTTGAAACATGAAAATTTGGGATGTTCTTGCCCTGGCTGGCAGCAGCATTTTAAAAGAACTCAAAATTATTTTAAATTTGCTATGTAAAATATAATTCAGATTATTCATTCAGGTTATTCTAGTTAAAATATGATTATGATGTAAAATAATAAATATTTAATTATATACTATAAATTTCACATTTTTTTGGATTTTACATTAAATTCCACTTTGCAATTTTCTTTTATACTGAGAAAATGATAGGGAAGGAAACTTCTAATTTGCGAAAGTACTTTTGTATTTATGAAAGTACAATAAAAATAAAATTAATAATAATGTACATATTACTGGATGGATAAACTTAGTAATGAACCATATATTGGTGCAAAACGAAATTAATTACAAATATTTACTGATTAAACATTTGGTTAAATCTTCAATTAAGTTCAACAAATGTCTACAGTATATGATGAACTTAAAACAAATAAAATTGAATAAAAAAAATTACCCTGAAGATCCTGATGGTAGGGAATGGAAATTACGAAATTTAACTTTATTGTTGAAAAACACTTATGATAATAAAGGCCAAAAATTGAAAACTGGGAGATTCAGTGATCTACCGAGAGATGTATAAAAAATTGGGAGAACTGAGAGCTACGAAAATATAATTAGAAATAAATAAAATAATAATAGGCCTCACCTTTTGATGAGATTTTAGCTTCTCTTGTAAAGAAATCTGATCCTTTATCTTTTTAGCTGAATGTTCAGACTTCCTCTTTGAATACTCTTCAATGGATTCCATTTTCTCAAAAGCTTTCTCATGAATCTTTTTGAAATCTGTACAAATTCATCAATTTTAATATTTTTTCTATGCATGATCAAATCAATGTGTATATTATATAAAATATGAAAATTCAAAAGAAAAATCAAAACATATACCGTACTTACTCTGCACAACCCGTTATTGTCGCAAGACCAATGTATGTCAGTTAGGTGGGGCAGGGCTGCGCTCAGGACAAGTAGCGTATTAACTTGTGTGTTCCCCCTCTTGCGTCTTTCCCCCCAGCACAAGATTCCGAATTTTTTTTTAAAAATATTCACACAACTTTCCCTTTCCTCAAGGCATTTGAACGGAAACTCCCAAAATTTTGAAACAGTGATTGATTTCAGCTTCAATCCATTGAAGTCCATGTAGTGATTGATTTCAGCTTACTAATTGATTTGATGGTAGATTTGGGGCACATGGACTCCGAATGAAGAAGTGATTACAGTGATGAGTTTTAAGAAAAAGGGATATCTAATGCTTTTGATGGTTCTCAGGATTTTTTTAAAAGTGATGATTTGTAAGCTGTAGCTGATGACACAGAAATGGCAAAATATGAATATTTGTATAATTTAAAATACTTTTGTAATTGGAAGTATATGTTTATGACCACCAGTTACAAAAATAAAGATTGAGTAAGGGCATTTGCAGACATGATGTGTATAACAGAGAGCAAGAGATGTGTTGCATTCAGAAAGGTACTTCATTTAAATTCAAGATAGAATAAAAAAGACTATACTTCTAACTAAAATTTTTAATTTAGTTGCCTTTCTAGTACCTATATGTTACAAGTATTTGTACACTGAGTTAAACCTCCATAAATTCTGCTTTATGTAGAGTTTTAAAGTGTACACAGTTATGCTTCAGATAATCATGTTTAAGTGGTTGTTAGTTGATGAAATAAAATAGCTCAAACATGTTTAATACCTTCATCCCACAATATTTCTAAATATCAACCCAAGTACTTGTGTATAAAAAACAATGCTTCAGTGCTTATGTAGACTTTTATCATTACTTTCATTACTCTGCCATCCCTTGAAAACATGCATGGTACTAAATAAAACAAATTATGCTACATGTTTTTATTTATCTATCTTCCTTTGAAAATTAGGCTAAAAAAAGTCCTTTACTTTTACACTAATGAGATACAATGAATGCATTTTATTGTTACTTTACATAGCATGGTAATTAACATCTGATGTGTAGAATTTGTTATTTGCACTCATAGAGGTTTTTCCCCCACACAGAAATTTCTAAGAAAACATGGGAAGTTAGGGAAAAGAAAAATTAACAAGGAAAATTAGAGAAAATGTAAACTTTTCCCAAAGTATCACAAAAGTTTATTTATATATATATATAAGAGAATAAAATACCCATGCTTAAAATTAAGCAGGAGCAAAGTGTGCCCCGCAGGCAGCATGCAGCTCATTGAACATTTTTGTGTGGCTTTCAAGCAATAATCAGATTTCGTATAATAATTTGCCTCATGATGCCTTTTTTAAATACAACAAATCTGAATTTATTAGCTTGTGAACTATTTTACTTTTGTTCAAATCAAGATAGAATTTTGTAACTCATAGGTCAGCACTCATTAACAAGAACTGACAATTTCCAAATCTGGCAAAAATTCATGATACATTTTCCATAGAAATTGATCATACGAAAAGTGTTTGTTATGATGCAAATTGTATTTCTGTTGTTGAAATGAGGAGCGGCGCAGACGCAAATTTGCTAGTGTTTTTAAGCACACGCTTGGCACTTCAATTGGTGCTGGGAATTACTGGAGTTCCAACGAGGCAGAGTTTCTTCTGAGTTGCGCTTCCGAAGCTAGAGGTTTGCCGTGTTATGACGCCGTTCCTCAGCCAACGTGACGTTTAAAGACAATAAAGAGATTCGGTCAACATTACGACTCTGAAGTTATTAAAGTACTTCTCCGGTAATGTAGCAAATCTTCATACAGTCCACTATTATTAAACAACGGAATACAACATGGTTTTTAAGTCGGAGCCGGAGTTACAGTGCAATTGGTGAGTCGGTACATTTTTATATCTTTGTGATTAGATAATACTTTCGGATTAGATAATGGAATTTTCTACGCTTAAAACGAAGAAGCGTGTAGCTAAGTTAACTAAATTAAAAGAGAAAATTACTGCGAACTATGACTCTGCTGATTTCGCTCAGCTGGAACTTTTTAAATCTAAATTAAGTACTTTAATGACTGAAATTTCGGATATTTTTAGTAACATATTTGTAGTTTGTGAAACGAAAGATATTGATGCCTTTATTGAAGAACAACAGGATATATAAGATAATATTGATGAGCTATTTTTAATGTTAACCAGAGTTAATGCTAAGAACGTTAAGAATTTAAGTGTGGAGGCTAATTCTTGTGAAATATCAAGCAGTCGCTTGCCTAAACTAACTCTTCCCGTATTTAGTGGTAGTGCTGAAGAATGGTTATCATTTAATGATTTATTTAAAACGGCGATAGTGGATAATGACAAATTATAGGGAGCACAAAAATTACAATATTTAAAATGTTCTTTAAAGGGAGATGCATTGAGAATTGTTCAGGCTTTAACTATTTGTGATAAGAATTTTGAAATTGCGTGGAATTTACTGTGTCAAAGATTTTCAAATAAGAGAGAATTACTTTCAGCATTATTAAAGAAAATCTTATGTTTAGCAAGTTTGCAAGCTGAAAATCCTAATCAATTATTGACTCTCGTAGATACAGTGAAGGAATGTATATGTTCATTTGAGACTTTGAGTTTCAAAGTAGAACAATTCGCTGATACTATTTTGATGTTTATAGTACAATTTAAATTAGATTCTTCAACGAGAAGTTGGTGGGAGCGAACTTTAAAGCCAGAGGAAATACCAACCCTTAATGACCTGTTAGAATTCTTAAAGTCACATGCCAGAACTCTGCAAGCAGGTAAACAACAAGGTGTTAGAAAACAATCTACGAAAGACAAATTAACCTCATTAGCGCCAGAAATTCACGCGCGGTGTGCGTATTGTAAAGCGAGTCATTCAGTATTGAAATGCAATAAGTTTTTAAATCTGAATGTTCAGGAGCGTGTTAATTTTGTCAAGAAAAACAATACATGTTTTAATTGTTTAGTTTCAAATCATAAAGCTTTCGAGTATAGAAGTATTCATAAATGTAAAAAATGCTTTAGAAATCATCATACATTGCTGCATTTTGAAAGGGTTCAAAAGGAGCCAGAACCACTTAAAAGAGTTATCAATAGTTCAAGAGAGTTATCGGTGACTGCTAAGCCATTTTTTCCCATAATGGAATCTAGTACCCAATCAGCAAAGTCTGAGGAGAATTTTACGAACTTTAGTCCAGTAATTAAATCTTGCGTATCAGACTTTAGTTTTCAGTGTGAGGTTTTGCTAGGTACTGCTGCTATTAAAGTATTAGATTCATCTGGTGAATACCAGTTGTGTAGAGCAATGATCGATCCTGGCAGTCAAGCGAACCTGATTACAGAAGAGTGCAAGAAGATTAGGGTTACCGAGAAGAAATGCCAAGGTTTTTATTTCATGTTTAGGATCTTCGTGTTGTCTAGTTTTCCTCATGCAAATTGGATCGGAGGTAAGCTAAGGTGTTTGCCGCTGATTGGCCAATGACGTCAAGATCGGCGGGTTGGCCGAACTATATATATGTACGCCGGGGAATCGGCGAAATGCGGCGTTATTGAGTGCTGAGTCAGCATTATGATACTTTCCTTTTAATGGTTTTAAAAGCTACAATATTAGCTTATTTTATTTAAGTTGTAGAAATAAAGCATGGATTTTAATTTAGATTGGTCTTATAGTTTTCTTTGCCAATATCTCCACTGCCATTACTTCGGACACAAAGACTAATGGAATTGCTCAAATTAGTTTTGTCCCGCATTTTCGAGCTTAAGTTTCATTTACAGTTCCAGTATTTATCGTCAATAGAATTATTGGAGAACTGCCGCATTTTACTTTAGATAAGCAGTACATAGAGGAATATAATGATTTAATGTTTGGTGGATCCGACATTCTACAAGAGGGGGCCTGTTGATATACTGTTAGGCGTAGATGTTTCTTTACCGCTTCTGAAGGAAGAAACGATTAAATGCGGAGAAGGTAAACCAATAGCCTCTCGTTCTGAACTAGGATGGATTATTTCAGGTAGTGTGGATACTTCAACAGAGGATAAATCCACTATCTATGTGAATAATATACAAGCAGATACTGAGCAGTTGCTGTCTAACTTTTGGAAATTAGATGCTGTACCTACATTTGATTTGCTTACTAAGTTGGAGAGAGCATGTGAGGATTACTTCAAATCTACATTTAGAAGAGACGAAAGTGGTGTATACGTAGTGAAATTACCCTTTCGTTCTTCGCCTTCCCAGCTTGGAGATTCGAGACAGTTAGCTATACGTAGGTTCAAGTCTTGAGAGAATTCATTATTAAAAAGGCCTCAAATTTATGAACAATATAAGGATTTCATGAGGGAATACCTTGAGCTAAGACATATGAAAAGAGTGCCTGAGAGAGAGATTTTTACTGATTCTGCGTATTACATGCCTCATCATGCCGTGTTGAAGGAATCAAGTAGTACTACTAAGTTGAGAGTTGTCTTCGATGCTTCAGCTAGAACAACCTCTGGACTTTCATTAAATGACCTTTTGATGGTTGGGCCGAGAGTTCAGCAGGAGCTGTTTCCAATTCTTCTACGATTCAGAACTTACAAAGTCGTGGTATGCGCCGATGTGGAAAAGATGTTCAGACAAATACGAGTTCACCCAGAAGATACAAATTGGCAACGAATAGTTAGGAGAAATAGTCCTAGTGAGTCTTTGAGTACTTTTAGATTGGTAACAGTGACGTATGGAACTACCAGTGTGCCATATTTGTCTACTAGAGTAATGAAACAACTTGCATTAGACGAACAAGCTAGATTTCCTTTGGCATCGAAGGTTGCCCTTCGGGACTTTTATGTAGATGGCTTACTTTCAGGAACGCAACGTGAAGAGGAAGCGATAGCTTTAGTTCAGCAGTTGACTGAAATGATGGAAGGAGGTGGATTCCGCTTAAGGAAGTGGATTTTGAACAGTTATATTATTTTAGAAAAGATTTCTGAGTCGTTAAGAGAACCTAGTACTTCTCTGGAAATAACCAGTGATAAAAATGTGAAGGTATTGGGTATTTATTGGAACCCCTCTCGTGATACATTCCATTTCTCAGAGTGCATAAATGATAAAGAGTTCACCAAGAGAAGCATTTTAGCAGAGGTGGCTAAAATCTTTGATCCATTGGGGTGGTTAGCGCCTACTATAATACATGCGAAAATATTATTGCAAGAGTTGTGGAGCTTAAAACTTGGTTGGGATGAAGTCGTGGACAAGAGAATAAATAGGAAGTGGAAACGATTTTACTTAGAATTACTCTTACTATCAAGTTTACAAATTCCGAGGTATGTCTAAAGTCCAAAGGCAATAATTATAGAAATTCATGCTTTTTGTGATGCCTCAGAGAAAGCCTATTGTGCAGTCATTTACCTCAGAATAATCAGCGCGGATTCTTCAGTCAAGGTTAGCCTTTTAACATCGAAAACTAGAGTTGCTCCCTTGAAAACCCAGTCTCTTCCTAGATTAGAGTTATGTGCTGCGTTACTTTTAACAAACCTTTTGCATGTAGTGGTGTCATGCATAGAACTACCAATTAACAATATTTACGCGTGGACAGACTCACGGGTTACATTGGCATGGATTTTGTCAGAACCTCGCCGTTGGCTATCTTTTGTGGCAAACAGAGTTGCAAGGATTCAGGAAGCTGTTCCAGGTATTCAATGGAATTATGTGGCTGGAAAAGAAAATCCTGAAGATTTTGGAACCAGAGGTTTGATTCCATCAGAATTTTTAAGATGTGAATTATGGATGAAGGGACCACAATGGTTAAGCCAACCAATGATTCATGTACAGCAAGATTTAAGTGTAGAATTAGAGAGTGAGATAATGTTAAAAGAAATGAAAAAGAGTTTCATTTCAAATGTTTTAAAGTTCGAGGAACCCAGTGTATTTTCTAAGTTTTCATCCTGGCTAAAGCTATGCAGAGTGTTAGCTTGGTGTATAAGATTCAAGAATAACTATAGTAAGTTACCCGCAGAACGTATAAAGGATTATTTTTCTACTGAAGAACTTTGTGAAGTTACCTCTATGATCGTTAGGATCGTACAAAATTCTGAATTTCCAGAAGAGTTGTCCTGTTTAAAATCAGGTAAACCTTTAAAACCATCGAGCAAGCTTTTGCCCTTAAATCCTTTCTTAGATTCCGCAGGGATAATACGTGTAGGCGGAAGGCTCAGAAATGCTAGAATTTCAAATGATCAGAAACATCCTATGGTTTTACCTAAGAGTCATAATATTATGCGTTTGATTATTAGGCACTATCATGAAACATATCTTCATGCAGGTACTGAACTACTCATTTCTGTCATAAGACATAGATTTTGGATTGTGAGTGCTAGAGATATTATTAGAAAATGTTTAAATCAATGTCTTATTTGCCGTAGATTTAGAGCCCAAACTGCAACTCAGCAAATGGCAGATTTGCCTGTTTCAAGAGTTACTCAAAGTAGAGCTTTTTCTCGTGAAGGAATTGATTTTGCAGGACCATTCAACGTCAAATATCGCAATGGTAGAGGAGCTAAAATTTTCAAATGTTATATATGTTTATTTATTTGTTTTACTACTAGAGCAATACGTTTAGAATTAGTCGGAGATCTGTCAACAAAATCCTTCCTTGCGACACTTAAGAGGTTTATCGCTCGTAGAGGCAAACCGTGTGAAGTTCATAGTGATTGTGCAACGAACTTTATAGGAGCTAACAAAGAGCTAAGGAAAGTTCTATCAACTGTTCAACGTGATGAACACCTTCAGGGGTATATTTCTTCAGAGAATATTAAGTGGTTATTTAATCCGCCCTCTGCACCTCATTTTGGAGGTCTTTGGGAAGTGGGGATAAAGAGGTGTTTAGGAACACTTATTCTGAGGAATTTTTGACTTTAATAACCCAAATTGAATCCTGTCTTAATTCTAGGCCATTAGTTCCAGCTTTGAGCGATTGCAGTGACCTGGAAGCCTTAACGCCAGGACACTTTCTTACAGGAGCGGCTTTAAGTGCTCTTCCAGAGCCTAACCTGATTCAAGATAAGCTGAGTTATGTGACAGATGGAAAAACTTGCAAAGGCTATTTCAACAATTCTGGAAGAGATGGAGTAGTGAGTATTTGTCGAGGTTACAACAAAGACCCAAGTGGTGTAAGCTACAGCGAGATCTGAAGATTGGTGATATGGTTCTCATTAAGAACACGAATTTACCTCCGCTACGCTGGAAGCTAGGCAGAATTGTTAAAGTGTATCCTAGTCTGGATGACAGAATTCGAGTGGTGGACTTACGCACATCCAGTGGTGAGATAAAGCAACCAATAGCGAAGCTATGCCCTTTGCCATTTAATTCCTGATTTAAAGACTTTAATTTTTATTTTTCAGGTCTATTCAGCTTGATAATTTTCAATTTATTGTTTGAACCCCCTTGGGACTTCAAGGCTGGGGGTATGTTTGTTATTATGCAAATTGTATTTCTGTTGTTGAAATGAGGAGCGGCACAGACGCAAATTTGCTAGTGTTTTTAAACACGCGCTTGGCATTTCAATTGGTGCTGGGAATTACTGGAGTTTCAACGAGGCAGAGTTTCTTCTGAGTTGTGCTTCCGAAGCTAGAGGTTTGCCATGTTATGACGCCGTTCCTCAGCCAACGTGATGTTTAAAGACAATAAAGAGATTCGGTCAACATTACGAGTCTGAAGTTATTAAAGTACTTCTCTGGTAATGTAGCAAATCTTCATACAGTCCACTATTATTAAACAATGGAATATAACAAAAAGGTAAACTAAAAACCTGGTATTATAAATCGGTAGTATGATACTGATTTAAAAGAATTACAGAATCATCAGAAAATTTAAAAAATTTACAGTAGTGTTAATTGAGAATAATTCAACTAATCTGAGGAATCTGCTAGAAAATTATTTGCTTTTGCATCAACTTATACATATATGAAAAAACATTTTCTATCATGAATATCAATGAAAACATTTTATAATCAAGCACTATCTGTGATCATTTACAAGCAGTTTCAAGAATTTCCACCACATAATTAGCACCTAAAATTATGAAAGTAGGGAAAAATGCAAAAGATGTAAAAGAATGCCATTTGTCTCATAAGTTACTGCTTGTTAGAAATGTAAATATTTTGAGGTTAGAATTTGCTTTCCCTCGTAATAAAAAAGTATATTTATTTTTAGATAATATTCTATTTACAGTATATCACATTTTGGGACAATAAGTTTCTGCAGATGCTTCTGAAAGACACTTACTTGGAGTCATTTTTATAACTGCTTTCTTATGACTTCCAGATTTTGAAGTCGGAACAGCATTTCTTTGTTTACTTAAGCCTGTTAAAAAAAAATTACATAAAGAAAAAATACAATTGTTCTAATAATTTACTTTGCTTATATCGTCAAATGAGCCTCTTTAACCTAGAGCAGGTTTTATAAAAACAAACTCAAATAACACTTTGTAACAATTTTTCTTAGTCATACATTGAATCAATATAAATTGTGTTATAATGAAAATTCATAATTTTAGATCTTAGCTATAACAACAGTGGTAATAATAACAAAGTAGTCCATGTTTTTATTCATGTAGGATATTCTATAAAATTACAATGTCAGAATTTATTTTCCTGCAGATTAAAAATTTACTGTATTCTCACATGCATAAGCTATACTTTTTACACAAGAAAGCAGATGAAAATCAGGGGTGCGAATGATTATATACAAACATGTGGCTACATAGCAGTGCCTGTTTAAGGATTCTGTATAAATCCATTGTTGTTGGGCGAGCATGACATAGGATAGCCCAGGTTTAGTTGTAGTTGCAGGGCATTTGAAGGAAAATTTCAGGCAAATGATTTAGCTACAACGCAAAATTTAAACTACAAGCTATCTAATTCTCTGAGGAAAACAAGAACCAAGCTGCAGCACATGATTTTCCTGCGGATGAATTTAATATGCAATAGTAGAAAAGCAGAAGAATTTACTTCATGTTACAAGCAGCAAGAAGAAGGCATTTCGTGGAAAAGCAGCTAAGTATCCACAGATGGAATATAACGTTTTGTCATATGCGAATGAGAATGGGTATGCCATAACTGTTGATATGATATGATTCATAGTTCATGAAGAAACTGGCTAGATGGAGATAAGCTGCACTTTTCAAACAAGTGCAGGATGGTATGTCTATTTTATGCATAGGAATGGCTTGTCGCTATGTTGCAGGACAACAACTGCACAGCGTCTTCTAGGAAACTGACAACAAAATGCTGAAATTTCAGAGATATGTTACTCACAAGGGATAAGGTAATGGACATACATTATTTGAAATGTGTATACAGGATGTAAGAGATTCTCATACGGGATCCAATAGTTTGCTGCAACCTAAAAGCCCATTAGTTTGGGATAGCTTCCGATGTCACATAATTTCTCAAGTGAGAGGAACACTAAATTAATTTTTAAAATGTATGTAGCTGTCGTTCCTGAAGGCCTAACTTCCATGTTCCAGCGCTTTGATGTTACTGTTAATCGCTCCTTTAAAATTTTATTCTGGAGACT
Source organism: Stegodyphus mimosarum (assembly GCA_000611955.2). Lineage (NCBI taxonomy): Eukaryota > Metazoa > Arthropoda > Arachnida > Araneae > Eresidae > Stegodyphus > Stegodyphus mimosarum. Next base: position 39,120 of record KK112765.1, read on the forward strand.
TTATATTAACTGGATGAGTACAGGAAACAATGATCTCGCACTAAAAGGAAGAATCAAGTGTCCAAGTGTGCAGTGTGTGAATGGATTCTGGCAGCCTGGTAAATTGGCAAGCCTGAAAACAATCGCTAAAGGATTTCTGAAATGTGGAATATCCAGTGCTTTAGATGGCGAGTTGTGTGATACTAGTACGAGATAGTGATACAGCTGGTGCAGATGCCTATTCTAGTGATAGCGACAATGAATAAGATATACTAAACACAGAAGTTCCTTTTGACTGATGATAAAAATTTTGTCTCAGTATATAGTAAATACTGTTTTCATTTTAGCTGCTTTCGCCACTTAAAACAGAAAAAATATTGTAGACAGTAGACAGGCTATCTGCGGCTGACTGAGAATCACGCCCCCCCTTCCCTGAGCCCTGGGAGACAAAAATTAAAATGTGGCTTACATATGAAAGAATATTGTAAAGTTCCCTTTCTGCGGACACTCTTCAAGAATTTTTTTCTACGGAGAGGCAAAAGAACTTGAGGAAAAAATGACAAAAATACCTACAAAAACAGGTTGGAAGAACTGGTGGGCCAAGGGCAGGTGCAAGGCAGAGAGAGCTGTGCGAGTTCAGAGCACAGGAGAAAAAGAAAATGGTTTTGATATGATACAAATAACGATGTATAGTATTTTTTTATGTGTAAATTTAATAAAAATATGTACATAGGAATACCATAGCAGTTGCGGAGAGTTCATAATAGGACAAACATACCTCTACAAGAACCAATCAGGTGAGAGTCACAATGTCGCAGCCAACTGGATTTACAACATAATGCTATGGTATTGAAGGAAAAAAAATGAATACCTGCAGAAAATAACAGAATATACTAGTAAAGTGTTGCCCCACAAGAAAGCTGGAGAATTATGCGGCAATGAGATGGATAAAAAGGAGATGCTTGTAGATGCAAATTGAAAGCACCAGACTGTAAGTCATGAAGTGCTCAAAAGTAACGAATACATCAGCGTTGGAAATCGTGATGTGTTACATCTGTGAAATTTGTGTACCAGATTTACACAGGTGACCATATCAAGATAAGTGCAAGTGCACATTGTAAAAGAAACTGATTTTTCGAGTATGACCATGTGCTCTCTGTTTGACATCTTGGCTATTGGAACAAAACCTCTTAATTTCTTGGGAAGCACAAAAAGAGAGCTCTCCCCTAGTAATAATATTTTTTAAAAAATTATTGAAGAAAAATTTTTGGTTCATGATTTTATTAATAACTTAAATAGAATTTTGGGCCATTGAAATCCTGAAATATTGAGAATAAACAATAGAAATTGGTAGAAAATATATTTCTAACGTAATTGAGTTTTTTTTTTAAATTAAGGACATGGCAACAAGATATTATATGGTAATACAAATTTTAAAATGTTTCAAAGGAATGGAATTAGAGGTGATAATGAAAAATTTAGATAATTTATTGTGCATTCTTTGATTATTTATTATGCATTCAAGCTACTGATTAATATGTTAAAAATATTTTAATTGTTGAAGCTAATTAGTTGAGAACTTAATTAAGCTAACGATATGAGAGAAAAATGTTGAATGTATGTACCTTAAAAGAATATGTGAAAGTGTGACGGTGTAATACTGAAGTGTTAAAACTCATTTAGAATTTTCGTGCATTTGCATTTGATGTCATGTTATGAAATGTATTTTAATGGTTTGTGAAATATGTATTGTTTATAATTGGGTTTATTAAATGAGTAATGAAAGTATTCAGTAATAATGGGATATGTATACTTGACTGTAAAAAGTAAATGGTATTTATACTGATGTATGTTTAATCCTCTGACCGGCCAGGTGTTTCCCTAAGAAAGTATAAAATTCCCAAAAATACTATGATAAAAACTTATTTCTTGATTTTAACATAAAAACCTGGATTTATGTACTTTTAATATAGCGCCTTAGTTCCTTTAACATATTTTAATATGCACGTATGTATATGTTCTTACACATATCACAAAAAATATTCTAGGCCATATATATATGGCCTTGCCGGTTAGAAGGTTAAATAGATACCCTAGAAATATCAGTTTAATATGGATCCTAAAAGAAAAAATAGGGAAAAGATGCACATAAGAATTGGTTAAAAGCATAAGTAGCATGTAGGCCCAAATTAAATTGAAGGAAATGGGGTTACAGTTAGAAAGGTGTAAAATAGAAGCAGACACGACCAAGGACAGATTAAGAGAGATCGAATTTGGGGAAAGACAATTAGAGAGACAACATCAAATAAGAATTAAGGAGCCAGAAATTCAGAGTAGAAAGATTAAAAAAAAAAAGGAATAAATCTTGCTCAGAGGATGAAGAAGTTTCAGATTAAAAAAAAACAAGGGAAATGATTTTCTGAAATATTTAAAAATGATAAAAGAAATCATGATTAACCCAAAAATTCCTGAAGAACATAAGGGTAACATTTTTTGCAGAGTTTAAAAGCCAAAGTTAAAAGTTTGATCTCAACTCTCGTAGAAAAGGATTTAGACAACTATATGAAAATTAAAAACAGTATTAAAGGAATTCCAGATTTTTCCATTACATCATAAAAAGAATTTAGAAAGATGTTTGAAAAAGTATGAGGAAACTTATGTTCAAGCATATAGCTAGGGTTGAGGCAGCACTCTATTTCTATCTAGAATCCAGAAAAGTTAAAACTTTTGATTGTGGATCAGGTAAAAGACCAATTACTCGCAAATGTTAGTGCCCACATATTGCTAAAAGAAGTAGAAAATTGGTTATCTCCATCGGAGCTGGCAAATGATTTGGATAATTATGTTACAACTATGCCTAGAAATTACAATATGAGTACTCAAGAAGTAAGCAAAATAGGACCAAAATATCAATTGGGAAGACAAAAGGCAAAGTTAGTGAACCAAATAAGAGTAAGGAAACTTCATTTCGGATAATAAGAGTCAAAAACAGATATACAAAGAGGTAAAAACTTTAGATAAGTAAGAAAATCATGAAATGTTTTCAGTTTTAAGGTGAAGGGTACATACAACAGTTTTGCCCAGCGACAAACCTGATAACAAAACACAAAAGAGCGACAAACCTGATAGCAAAACCAACCTATCAAGAAAGGTGATATGAATGAGATGGAAGCTAAGGGGTTAAGTAAAATGTGTATAGGAATGAAGCTATCTAATTATGCAGAAGAAATTCCTTGAACTAAGAAAACAGGGAATTACCTATGATAGATTTGTGGATAACTCTAGGTTTAAAGGAGTGATTGATAGTGGAGCAGAAATTACTGTAATCTGAAAATTGGTAGTTCCAGAGAAGTCTGGGGGATAAACTACAGTTAACAGGCACTGTGAAACTCCAGGTAGAAGCCCAATTAGTTTTAATTCCTATAAATATCTGGCCGGTGGAAGAAGAGGTACAGCCTTATGCAAATTTTAATGCAGCAGTAGTGCATAATTTGAAGGAACGACAGGAACAAAGTCATATTTATTGCGGAGAAAACAAGGAAGAAAAACTAGCATTAGGTGTTAGTCAGGGAGCGCAAAACGTTGCCACAGCAGTCAGCTAATCCGAGAAAAACCTGTTCTAAGGTTGAATCTGGAACAGAAACAGCCCAAACTATGTGGTTGGCAAGGAGGAAAAACAAGGCGGAAGTAGAAATGAGAGGCAGTGAACAAGTCTCAGATGATAACCCATCCCAATCGCAAATCCAACATTTTAGAGGGAGCAAACAGAATGTGATTCTTTGAAAAACATATTCCTTGATGTCCACGAAGCAAAAATGGATATTGGCTAGAATCTGGGATCCTTTACCATATGAGAAAGACCAACGGACAACACTGCAGTAAATTAGTGATTCCTGAAAGCTGTAGGAAAGAAATTGTGAAGTTGGCTAATGAAAGCTTACAAGAGGGCACTTCGCAGCAAAGAAGACAACAAAGAGGATAAAAATGTCATTTTGGTGGGAAGGATTGGCAAAAGAGGCCCAGAAGTTGTGTGAAGCTTGCAAAGAATGTCAGCTTCAAAGGATGATTAAAGCGAAAGAAAGGGCGCCTATTAACGCAATAAGGAGGCTAGAACTTGCATTCCAAGTTGTAAATGCAGACATTGTAGCGCCAACTGAGCATAAATCATCATAAGGGCCCCAGTATGTGTTATGTGTAGTTGATTAACACGGTAGAGAGCCTAAAGCGGTATCAATCAAAGCGGTGAACATGAAAGCCACTTGTGACGCCTTCAATGATATTTTCATGGGAACTGGAGTTCAAAGAATGACCGCTATGGATAATGGGACAAATTTTAAAGCCAAGCTTATGCAAGAGTTTTTGAGTCGATTACGGGCCTCACCAAAATCTTCAATCAAATGGGATAGTGGAAAGATGGAATGGAACAATGAAGTCAATGTTGCATCATGCGATAAATATGCATAAGCAGTTACCATATTTACGAGGGTAAGTTGAAAAATAAGTTTCCCCTGTCGACTGTGGTCAGAGTTGTGTATGAAAGTCAAAAAATAGAATGAGACATTAAAGATATGACATACCTTTATTTTTCCACATAGGTACCAAGTACATTGAGACATTTGTCATATCGCTTGATAAGCTTCAAAAAGCACTCCAGGAAAAAATCAGGGCTTTGCATATGGAAGAAGCGCTGAACGGCTTGTTTCACTTCAGTATTGCTTCCAAAGCGCCTTTCTCCGAGATTTTTCTTCAAAGCCAGAAACAGATGGAAGTTGCTTGGTGCGAGATCGGGACTGTATGGCGGATAGTGTAGGCGCTCCCAACCAAGAGTTGCAATATGGTTTTGCGTTGCCGTCACCGAATGTGGTCTGGCATTGTCATCCAACAGCAGAACGCCAGATGTGAGAAGGCCAGGCCGCTTTTTCCGAATCGCCTCTTTCAATTTCGACAGGGTATCACAGTAGCGCGTAGCATTGATGGTTCCAACCTCCAAAAAGTCCAGCAACAAAACTCCTTGGGCGTCCCAGAAAACTGTGAGGAGCACTTTACCTGCAGAGGGAGTTGTCTTGAACTTCTTTCAGACAGGTGATGACGGATGTTTCCACTCTATAAATGCGGCCTTCGATTCTGGCGTGAAATGGTGGACCCACGTTTCATCCCCCGTCACAATCAGAAACAGACAGACATTGCCATCTTCATGGTAACGCACGAGATGTTCCAGGCTGACCCCCATGCGTTGTTCCTTGTGTGTCGAGGTCAATTGTCAGGGCACCCATCGTGCTGACACTTTTCTGTATCGAAGAATGTCGTGAATGATGTTTTGAGCTCGTTCATGTGAGATTCCAAGTTCTTCCGCTACTTCATCGATGGTGATACGCCGGTTCACTCTCATGTCATCCACCTTCCTGACATTTGCATCTGTAGTGGCCGTGCGCGTCCGTCCAGCTCTCGGTACGTCCTGCACTTGCTGACTTCCATCACTGAATGTGCGACACCATCTCCACACCATTTGCTTCGACATCACACCTGGCCCATAGACTTCCACGAGGCGGTTATGAATTTCTGTTCCTGATACTCCACGTACCCATTCATAGCGGATAACCGCTCTCACTTCCTCCTTTGACCACGAATTCAAAACGCACCTTCTCTCCATACCTACCGGGGCTCAAATGAGAGGCTGGTCTCCGCTTTGCGCAGGCACTGCAACAGCGCCATCTGCTTGATTTGTAGCGACCTCTACCCAATGGTGTATCGGTGACTTGCGCGTTTTCCTGCTGTGTTGCCTTTCGCTCATAGCCGTTCAACGCTTCTTCCATATGCAAAGCCCTGAATTTTTCTTGGAGGACTTTTTGAAGCTTATCAAGCGATATGACAAATGTCTCAACGCACTCGTACGAGAATAATAAAATAAAGGTATGCCATGTCTTTAATGTCTCATTCTATTTTTTGACTTTTATACACAACTCTGACCACAGTCGACAGGGGAAACTTATTTTTCAACTTACCCTCGTATTATGGGCTTATAGGGAGATATTGAATTCAGCTACAGGAGCATCACCATTTCTATTAATGTATGGTCGAGTACCAGTTGGACCGATGGCTATATTTAAATGTGATATTTTACCACTTAGTTGCTGGTAGGCCAGATGGTTTTGTAATGTATCAGTTGTGGGGGTGAGAGACACTATTATATTTTGGAACAATAATTAAGTTTCTACAGATGCTTCTGAAAAGCGCTTACTTGCAGTCATTTTCACAATTACTTTCTTATGACTTCCAGATTTTGAAGTTGGTACCACATTCTTTTGTTTAATAGGGCCTGTTAAAAAGAAAATAATACACGAAATTTAAGAGGTGAAAAAAAAAAACTAATTGTTCTAGCTCATCCAGCAAATCCATACATTACACACATCACAAACTAAGCTTCTTTAACTTGTAACTGGTTCTATGAAAGTAAATTCAATTGACAGTTTGTAACAGTTGTTCTTAGACAAATACTTTGATACACTGCATTAATACTTTTAACCATGCATTATCATTATTAAAACTCAAAACTTAAATCCTTAGTAATAATAACAACAGAACATTTTCAGGCTTAAAATTAATCTAGCATTTAAGGCATTTATCACAAATAGCATGTTCTGAAATTTTAAATGAAACAAGTATTTCTAAGGTAAATACTATCAAATGTTTTCAGAAAACTGCCACCTTTTTTCTTTCTCACTTCATTTTTCTTCTTATTTTAAATGCTTTTATGTATTATGAAAAACTGAATATGTTTTACTCTAATAGTCATATTTTATCAATTTGTATAGTTATCTTCCCATACTTTTCCCCCTGGTAGGTGAAATTTTAACAATAATCAGCTTCAATACAGAAATAACAAAATGATTAAACAACAAACAAAATGCGGTGAGGTACAAAGAAAGTAGCTGAAACCTTTTTTCCATATTCCAAAATCAACTTTGGTAAATAAAACAAATGGGAAAAAAAATAACAAAAAAGTCTCACTTGTAGGTTCAGATAAATAATTTTTCATTCTCCCACAATGCCCAAATAATAGCTCCCTCCTTCCAGAAATGAGGAGATTGCAAAATCATACATTTGCCGATAGCTTAAATTTGGGTTCATTTTTAAGATATTTTCTTTATGCTTACAAATACTCCAAATACTTTTATTTAACATATATTCATTTTAATATTAAACTTTAATAAAAAAATTCGTTCATAGATGAACAGAACACTTTCATATAAAATTTAAATGCAATATCTACTTTCAAGCACTTTTAATTGAATTTTGTGTAGTGTCATTAGGATTTTTTTTTTATGCAGAAGACGTGAAAAATGAGCAATGCCTTCGGCAGGACTTGAATCGACCTCTCGAATACACGCTTACACCACGAAGGCATGCTGGAAAGAGGGAGAAAATACTTATATTTCTCTATTTATATTTTGGTAAAACAATATTTGGAGTCTGAGAGGAAAACAAAACAGAAGAACAGAAGTAGAACCCCTTAATTTTGTTTCTTTATTTGGTGTGTGTGCTTTCATATTCTCGGTAAAAGTTTTCTCTACATTTGATATTTTCCCAGTTGATGTTAATTGTTAAGGCTTCAGCAATTCCTAAAAGTTAATTATTATTAATAGTACAAATAAACTCCAGTAAAAATCATCACATAAAGCAAATGTTATGGAATTCAAGTAAATTAATATGATTAGCAGACAATATTCACAATATTTTCAGAGAGAAAGAGGAACTGAGAAGAAAATTAGAATAAGTTATTAAAAAAAAAAAAAAAAACTCACCAGGGGTTTGCTGATGTGCAATGACCATTTTCACAGTTGATCCAGAGTCAGGTGTTAAGGCTTTAGTAAACTCTAAAAGTTAATTATCATTAATGCTGTTACCAGTTGTACAAAGAAAATGCAGTACAAAATAGATTAGCAATTGTTATGAATAATCCAAATATTAACATGACAGAGAGAGACAACATTAAAATATTTAATTTCAGACAAATATTTTTAACAGAATTAACTAATTAGAAACCACCAATATTCACAGAAGAATGTAAAAATGTATTAGTTGCATTCTTGTTGACTTCAGGAAAATTCAAAACCTACCTGGCAACAGGTTACGCTGAAAACATCGGAGAAAACAGTGCAAGGCGAAAACGTCGTGGTACAAAACATTATGGGAGAAAATAAAGAGAAAAACGTTGCAGTTCTAAAACATCATGATCGAAAATAATGTGCTTCAAAAACTTTGAAGTTTAAAAACAACCTTGTCAAAAATATTGTGGTAAAAAATAAAGTGCCTACAAATCATCACATGACGATAACATCCTACAGATGCATTTTTCAGGTTTTAAAAGCTGTAACTGCATATTCGCATAATGATTTGGGAGAGCAGGAAGGATAAAGGAATATTTTTACTTCTATATTTCATATTTTTGAATGCATTTAGTAAATTTTTGTTGAAAAAGTAAGAAGGAAATTTAAGTATTTAAAAATTGAAAATGAGTAGAAAGTTAATGAAACTTGTACCACTTAATAGAATTTAAAATTTACGTACTTAATTAACAAAAGTCATTAATAAATTAATCTTTTATATGAAGTTTTACTGATAATTTTTCATGAAAAATGTTTAGAAAAAGGAAGATAAATGACCGCATGAGGTTATCTCTATAAAAATTGCATAGTTAATTATCAAATTATTTTCTTTCACGTTTGTTAATCTGATATTGTCTTAGTGAAAATTATATCTTGTTTTGTCTCCGTTTATTCTTAAAGTGTCATTAACATTATCATGTAATAAATTATTTGGACGTTGATTTGTTGGCTATGAAGAAAGTCAGTTACATAATATGTCACTATGGGGTTTGAATTCATTAGATTATGCCAAAACACGCTAAGGCTACCTGCTTAAAGGAGGGATGCCTTTGTAGAATACATTCTTAGGAACCGGCACATATTTACGTTATACATTAGGATAATCAGGAAAATGTCATGCAACTAGCTCGTTCACCTGATCGAAATACCAGTTTTCAGCGACTTTACCGCTCGGGCACTAGCGGCCAATTTAGCAGAGAAATATTAATGAAAACTAGTTTCTTTTTACATCAGTCACTAGAAGACTCAAATTTAAAAGTATAATCGGAAAATGTATACGCAATCTTTTTTTATTATTATTAGAAATAATGTGTAATTGCAGTGAACCTTTCTTAGAAATACTGGTATTTCCCTAAGATGACTAATGTTTTGAGAACAGAAATAAAAATATGTTTTAATTATTATGAAAGATGAGCACATCCATGCTGCAAGTTTAAAAAGATATGGTGAAATCCTGAGTGGTCGATTTCAAGGGAAGTCTTCACATTTAGACATTTCTCATAAGCACTTTAAAAGTATTATTTAATTTTGAAGATAAATTTTATTCGAAAATTTTTTAGATATTGATTGAATTTTTATAACCCACAATGAAGCAGCTTCCTAAGATAACCACCTCTATAAGTGACCAGTATAGGTATGGAACTTCAGTATCAAATCTCATCCTTCTAAGATGGCTACATTCGTGGAAGGGTAAATCATTTCGAACTGTAAATGGTCGCCTTGAACTTAGCTTCCACAGGTATATTTATTTTCTTTAGTTAAATATTTAATTTTTTTATTCCGTTATATGAAAAGGTTGAATTTTTTCTTGTTCTTTCTAAACGCATATTGAATCATTTCGTATTAACGTTTCCTGGAGGTGACCAGTAGTCGGTTTAGGATGAAGGATTATTCTAGATGTTGTTAGGTAGATATTTTATCATGGCTGCTGCTAAACTGTTGTGGGATTATCACTTAGGAAACTCGGCTTAGATACGAATGTTTTTAATGGAAACTGGCTTATATTAGTAATTAGAACAAAAAGTACTGGCCAATGTTTTGTATTTCTTATTTGGTTTTTTAAATTATGGCAAAGCACTCAAAGGCTATTTCGCTAAACGCAGTGCCCAATTTTTTTGCCATATCGAAAATGCCGAGATGGAACAATAATCTAACTGTGGCATTTTTTAATGCATATGCAACTTCTGAAGTATTATGGGATACTTCACTTCCTGGACATTGCGACCATTGTTCATTAATACTTAAATATAATGTAGATAGATCAGAATGAATTTAGTTTATTGATATTGTAGAAAATACGTAGACAGAAATTAAATTAGGGTATTGGATTCAAAATATTTATTTTAAGCATATTTATTTCTGAATTTTCTTTAATAAAAAAACAAATTATATGTTATTCAACTACCCAATAAAATACAGTTTTCAATTATAAATTCATTATAAATTATTTAAAGGAAAATTCTCAAGTTTATTAGCAGTAATAAACCTTAATAATCAACCATAAATTATATATGGTTGATAATTTTTACAGAATAATCTAATGCAATAGATTGTTGCAAGAAAATGGTGGTGGATTTCGAAATTCCAGATTTTGAATTTTTCTTAAACTAATTTTTACCTACATCAATTTAAGGTTGCTCTTGTTGTCTAGTTCTTAAAACGTTGGCTTCTTGAGTTAAAGATTTTGGATTCAAGAGTCACCAGGAGTGGTGTTGTTTTAAAAAAATATTTACAGAAAATATTATTGTTAGTTTCAGAATAACCTAGATGCTTCTTCAGTTTCTTGAAGGTGAAGTGTGAAAACCATACTTACCCGCAAGGAACCTTAGTGCAGAGGTAACACGCTCAAGGTCGAAAATTCAGCGGGTACTAGAGACTTGTATTGCGGGTTCGGGCCTTGCTTTTTCCCACCTTTAAGGATGATACAAATACACCTCTTTCTCTCTCTCTTTTCTTTCTTTTTTTTTTTTTTAAATCTACAGACTTTTTTTTTGGGGGGGGGGGAAGGGACACAAGAAGCTTGCATTTATTTTTATTTCATTTCATTCACCATTTATATAAACCTAATTATTTTCGCTCAGAATTGTGTGCATTTTCCTTCTTTTGACAACGAGCCTTTGGTGTAATTCATAAGATGATCTGACTACTATGATCTGATTCCACTTCGGCTGACATAAGACCAGCAAAAGCGATACTGGTATTAATATAAAAATGCTGTTTCATCTAATTAGAAAATTTAGTGAGTTCTGAATTTTAAACGAGCGGTGACGAGTAAACCATTTGTTTAAAAAAATTAAGAAAACTGTTATTTATACAGAAAAGAAGCTCGCTAGTATGTAGTTGATTTTATGGAATACTTCTATGCATTTTAATGGCTTCATGTTTGTTTTTCTGAACATGAATAATCACTTTTCGAACAATTTATATATGAACTTAACCAGAGGTTTAATCTTGATGATGGTTTTTCATTAATGTAAAGAATTTTTGCATGAGCTTTAGCAAATTTGCTAATTGTGGAATTCAATTTTTAATGCAGAAAAAGAAGTATTATATAAAATGAAGTTATGTTAATGAATTTTAGATAAAAGTGACCTTATAAAACAAAACTTTAGATAGTGGCTGTTCATTAATATATGAATGATTAATTGAAGTAATTACTGTTACACTGAAGGTAAAAAATACATACATAAGGCAGAAACTAAAACATTCTTTTAAAAAATTATGCTTTAAATCCTGCATGTATATAAACAAAATATACTTTTTTATTGCATTATTTAAACCAATTAAGGGAAGTTCATTAAAGGAAGCATTTAAGGGAAGTTCATACATCACGCAAAAACATTTATGGTAGTCTACCCTTGAAAAATTTGCTCTACAAAATAGAATCATGAAATTAGGATTTTTTACTTATCATTCAACAAAATTCATAAATAAATTAAATTACATATATACAGCGTTAGATATATACAACGATCCTTTTCTGGGATATCCTATTCCTGTCCTCCAAACGATTCTTTTCTGCAATATTCTGACAAAAATTGGTGTTCTGTTTTTGAATAAATGAGGACAGAAATTCATCAAATTCATGAGGTGTCATGCAAAAGTAATTAAAAGAAATTTCGTTTCGTTCAAGCTCATTTCTTCAATTAAATTATTTGCATCTCTTTGCTGCAGCCATCTCTCGCATATTAATATAAACCACTGCATTCTTCTTCTCTTACACAAAGCAAGAAGTAAAATAAGTTTTAATCAAGCAGTAATTTAATCCATCTTAATTTTAAAATGTAATCGTAAAAAATCAAAACACCACACAAAAATCTCACGCTTTTCCGATACAAACAGCCATCTAGTGAGAGCATATGACAACTTTAAAAGCGAAAGTTGCTATGTTGGTGTGAACTGACATACGCAGAAACCGTTTCTTTCCGCATTGCCGCTGTTCTCCCCAACGGACCAGTATGAACGCAGCTTAATATTTTGCTTCCTTTCAAGAACAAGTAAAAAACTTAAATTTCCTACAAATACACGTTATTTCAGAACTTTTCTTTTAGTTTTAAAACTTTTAATTCCTTAAAATGAAAATTATTTCCAGCAAGAAGCAATCTAAATTGTAATATGAAAGGTTTGAAGAAACTCTCCCTAAAAAAATTATGACATATTCAATAGAATTTTTAACAGCTGTTTGTTCTCAAATATGTTTTACTAAAAAATTCATTAGTCTTTTATTTTAATAACTAAAGCATCATATCATAAATGCTCAAGAACAGCACTTCTTAAACGTTTTCGTTCATTTTAAAATTGAGTTTTTTTAAAGGTATAAACAAATATTTTTCATAAGTAATTTATGTATTTAGTAAACAATATATGGAATAGAACTAGTTTTAAGATTAACAGATGTGCTTGCTTTTTACTACAATACAAATCAAATGTTGATGCAATATTTGATATTGCTAGACAAAGTATTTTCATTATTTTAAGCATTGAACGATGTTTGGATTCAATAAGCATTAAAGCTGAATAATTTCTTTGACATAAGTGTGTGGTGCTGAATGGTAGAAGAACATTTAATGCAATTTCAGAAATTGCAAGAAATCAGTTCCAGCAATCCAGAATTCAGTCAAGGACTTTTGTTGAAACTCAAGTTTGATTGACTTGATAGCTCAACAAATTATTTTTGGCTTTATATGGTTAATAATTTATATCATTAATGTCAATTAATGTAATTTCTTTAAATTCATGTACCTGAAATAAATATTCACGGACTCCCATCGTTTCACTCTGTGGCCCCAAATAGGGTCATGATCCACGGTTTAAGAAGAACTGCTCCAAAATATTTTCTATGCTTTTCCTTTTTACAGCTTAACTTAACAGCCAAAATCAGCAACCATTTGTTTGAAAAATACATCTACAGTACTTACTTCATTCACTATAATGAGATTATTTGAGTACTAAGAAGCGAAAACAGATGCTAGGAAATATTTTAACGATTTATCTCAGTTTTGAGACATTAATGTTGGTATTTATAAAGAGATTATTAGATTCTAAATTTGTTAAGAGTCATTCTACATAACAAAAAGAGACAAAAAGCTGTTTCATTTCCTACTATTCAAAACAGGCTAATTTTTGTGTTATATCAACTAAGTACTTTTTTAAATATAATGATTTAGAGATATATTCTATTAAATAATGAAACCACACACCCAATATCTTATTACTGTATCATGCTTCAAGCAAAAATCATATAAACATTTTTATCCTTTCAAACATAATAAGACAAAAAATATTATATTTCTTTTGCATGTCCAACTTTTATAATGTTAGCAATAAAAATTATTTTTACAATTTTAAATAATAAATTAATGTATCCTCAATTTTCGATCAACAAGCTCTAAAAAACATATCAATACTGAAATTCAAATTTGAAATTTGATGTAAGCTATGTAAACAATAATAATCTTAATTAAAATATAAAAAAATTTATTGCACTGGCAAATGCCTTATAAATCGCATTTCACATTTATGTTAAGCATAAATCACTGGCAGTCAGTAATTATTAAAACAAACATTTAATACCTGAATTGTCTACAGTCTTTCTTCTCTTCGGCATAGGAGTTGATTGTCGTTTAACTTTAGGTCCTTAAAGATGAAAAACATATGTTAAAGAATGCACATTTATTACACATCTTGTTTAAATTTTTCACTCATAATTCATTCATTGACGAATGTGATTACATCAGATAAAGCCTCTACGATTTGCAGCTTTCCCATTTTTAACCGAAGCTTTAAGATCTCTAAAATCATGTTAAAAGTTATTTTGTTTATTATCAAAACAGATTCTGGTACTGTTCTGCTATAGCAACTGATTCAGAAATGTATAAATGTGTGTGTGTATGTAGGTGCATATATATACACACGCATACATT
>KK112765.1:63281-88538 GCA_000611955.2 Stegodyphus mimosarum
TGTTTCTGAATTCGACCATGAATTCCAATGCTGTTTACTTCTTGAAAATGAAATTCTAAATGAAGATTAAATTCAAAATAATGAAAACGTAAGTTCGGAATGAATAAATATTTTGGCATTTACTAAACAAAGTATCATATTTTCTTGCATAATTTTGAAGTACTATAATCATAATATACCCATATTGTCAATGATGTTGAAAAGCTTAACCATCCAATTTGATTTTTTGAATAATGCACAATAATATGATTCAAAAAGTATCAACAGATTCCTTTTTACTTAAAAAATGCACTGCATGAATTCTTATTTTATTAGGCACACATGATACAATGTTAAGTAAACATACATTTAAAATATTATTTAATAATATATAAAAAATTACAAAGTTTCACTTACCAGATTATTCAGTTGAAGATAACAATACGAAAACAAGCTCTCTAAACCAATGGGCAGAATTTTATTACATTCAACATGCACAGATTTCTTGTTCTTCACAAGAAGTAAGTTGTGCTCTCTGGATTCTGGAGGTTAATGGAAACTTGTTTTGCCCTTCTCAGTGAGAAGCAGATTGGAACTATGAAAACTGACTCTATGCCAGCTGCTCGAATGATGCAATACATAATTCACCAAGAAAGTGATCCGCTTCCAAAGCTGGCATTGAAAATCACATTTGTGGCGGGGATTGCTGCATGAAATTTCCCGACTTTTCCAGATTTCAGCTAAAATATTTAAATTCCCTCAGTTTTTTGGTCAACTTTTGAATTCCCTCACCTTTCCTGGTAGTATGGTAATGCTGATTCCTACTTACTCCAATTTTCAATTTTTAAACCTTAATTATTAAGCAATGTTATAATGCATTATTAACACATTGACTGCCAGTCACTTAGATTGATAGTTAATATCCTCACATGGAAGTAGACTGTACCCAGATGCCAACATATTTACTGTAAGAAATATGACTTAAAAATAGTAATAAAAGATAAATATGTGATACCTAAGTATTATTTAAGCTTTTCATTGAAGAATTTTATAATTACGTGCCAGCACGTGATTGGCACTACAATTCAAATTTTTTGCCAAATGCCACATCACGCGCTGGTGGGGGACATGTAAAAAGTGAATCAAAATAAGAAAAATAAGTGACAGTAAGCATTATTTTTATATAAAACTGTATCACAACAATTATGCATATTAAAAATGAATTTATTTCAAGAAAACCACAATCGCATTATTACAAAGGATATATTTAGAATGTTATTTATGTATTATCTTTGCACAATCTAAGCAGTAACCAGTAGATCCTTCACAAAATTTGTAGAAATATATTGTGTCTTTACATTTCCCTTCGGAATAGCAACTTTTGCATTGCTTTCTTAGAACCTTTCCGGCTCTTTTTTCTTCCCGTGTACTCAGCAAATGTTCAGATTCAGACTGATTACGCACAGGAGCACTAAGAACAGATGGTTCTTTCAGTAAACTTCGTATCACGGATAAACAGCGATGTATTTCCATTGGAATACTTATTATAGATAAAGTGGGAATTGTGCATCATCATTTGCAAAATATGCAAGAATATTTTCGTGGGCCACCTAATTGTATTTCTCTCACAAGGATAGTAGACAAGCATCTGATCTTGCTTATCAATACCTGCCATAAATTTATTATATTGAATTACAGGTAGAGGTTTCGATTTAATTTCACCTCTTTTGTTTGCCTTTTCCATCATATCATTCTTATATTAATTGGAAATGTAAGTGACATCTCTCTTATCCTTCCACTTTGCAATCATCACACCATTAACATACTTTGCTACAGTTTGCCCTTTCAGTTTTTTTTCGTTTATCTCTTTTGGAAATGTCTTCCTGATTTTTTTTATTGCCCCAGTGCCATGGGTTTTTCTGTCAGCGAGACATTTTGCAAGCTCATAACTGTTATAATAATTGTCCATACATACACTACGCCCTACATCGAGCATTCCATCAAGTAAATTTATGACGACTTTTTGTGAATGACCCTTCCCACCAGAATCATTCAACATACCTGTATACATCATAAATTTGAGAATTATACCATGAGAGGTTGTGACCATGTATAACTTGATACCATATTTATGGCGTTTATTCGGTATGTACTGTCTGAATACAAGCCGTCCATGCCACAATATCATTGATTCGTCTAAACTAAGCTCTCGTCCTGGATAGTATATATGAGATACTCGTGAGTTGAATGAATTTATCATATTTCTTATTTTATGCAGTCGGTCCTTTGGAGGTTCTGTATTCTGTTCCGGGATTTCTGCGAAGTGCAATGCCCTCAATAACAACAGAAACCGATTCCTGCTCATATTTTCTGCAAATACACGTAAACCAAACAGTGAATCTGTTTTCCAATAATCTTGTATACGGTTCATTCGTATAGTTCCCATATATAAAATTAATCCCACAAATATCAAGAGTTCCTCTTTTGTGGTGTCCTTCCAGTCATTGATTCAAGAACATTTCTTTTTTTCACAGTGCAAAAGTACTTTCTGAGCATAATCATTCGTTTCAGCAACAATTTGCTCCAAGATATCGTCAGTGAGAAAATGGCGAAAGAAATCTATAGGATTGTTACCTGAAACAGATTGGAGCAAACACTCAGATTTCATGAAAGGGAATTGTTTCATAGATGTAGAATCATTTTCCCAAAATATGTTTTCCACCATAGTTGAATCATCTTGCTGACATACAGCCTCTTGCGTGACTCCATCATCATCATCATCATCATCGTCTTCCGAATCCGAAATATCATGGCCATGAGTGGAAGGAAAGAATTCCTTGTCACTGTCACAATTATAACTAAAATCACTTGGGTACTCGTCTGATAATTCAGCCAACAAATTTACTATTTTTTCATTTGTTAGAGCCTTATTATTTTGAATTTTTCTTCTTTTGGGACGCGAAGGCCCTGCACCATCATCTGAACAACTCATATCACAATACTTTTTTTAATAAAAAAATCAAATATTAATTTCGAAACCACAATTATTTATATGTACTTTCTAATCATTACTCCATGCCAATTCCATCAGAAAAACCCTGCATGCAATGCCAAGTGAACTGGAGAATGAATAATCAGTGAAGGATTTTCCCGCGTCAGCACGTGACTGGCTACTGAGACATCACCCCACATCCCGCACCAGTGCATGACTGGCTGTTAAGACATCACCACACACCACATGCTGGCGCGTGATTGGCAGTCAACGTGTTAATATTAATCAGTAACTAATAATAAAATAGATAAAAAAATAAGAGGAAGTATTATAATCATGAAAATTTTCGAGCATCATATTTCAACGACAATATCCATTTTGACCATTCCCATTTGGATGATTTTTTTTTCTGTGTGACATCTGTGCATAAGGACAAAATAAAGGATTCTCCAAACAAACTGTAAAATGGATTCAGAAGGGACTTTCTCGCATGTCTGTATATACATACATACCTATCTTGCATAACACAAAATGATTAACCACAGAATGTTGAAATTTTACATATTTATTTTACAAATGCTAAATGTTAGCGCTTAAGCCATTAGTTCACGGGCTCTCCACTACTTTTTAACAATGTCCTCATACCGAGAAAGTGCAATAGTACCAAACATAGACATCTTTTTGCTATCGTTCATTACAGTCACATACTTCTAATTACAGGAGTGTTTCAAATGATGAAAATATTCATGTTTTAGCAGCATTTTTTTCAACCAATGAAATTTACTTTTATAATTATATCCAGTTCATATACTCATAGTTGGAAAGTTTAATACTTGTTATGAAAAAATAAGAAGTTTGACCCCATATGACAAAAATTGACCATGATATTTAATTTCAAAATTTGCAATTTTTTATGTCATTTTCAACTTGCTTTGAGAGATCAGTTAATTAAGTTACCAATAATTCGAGGAAATAAGTTTAAATGAAGTGCAGCAAATAAATGTGTAATTTATTAAGTATGTAATTTTACAAATAAACACTTACTTGAACTGCTATCACAATCGTTGCCTTTATTTTTGTCTAAATCTGCATTATCATCAGAAATATTTGCAAAATTAACTTTTCGTTTACCAGATGACATTCTCGAAGAAACAGGAGTTTTGGGCCTGTCTTTCACACTTGCATAATTTGGTGAAGAAAGTGAGTTTATCCTAGGGCTTCTTCTCAATGGAGTAACAAAGCTAACGCGCTTTGACTTTCGTTCCGAGCCTCTGTTAACTGTAATATAACGGGCTTCAGTGGATGAAATTTCCTTCAAAACTGGAGATGCTGACATAATAATTGATTCTTGTTTATCAGCCTAAAATTTAAAAGTAAATAAAGTTACAACAAATAGAAAAATTTTAAAATAATTCTTGTTCAAATATTTAAAAATAAGTAGTTTACTTTATATCTAAAGAAATCTGTGTGTTAAAAAAGAATGAGATTAAAAAATCAGAAAAGCTTTCTTCAAAATTTTACATTCTGAATTAAAAATAAATAACAAAGCATAGATGCCAATCATGAAATATAAAGAACAGGAGTTCTACCATATTTCCTTGCTGCATGGCAACTTCATTTAAAAAACTTTAAAACTGTCTTAAATTTATAAGGGCTGGATCATAATGAAAACTTTTCTGAAGTTCTTTGATATTTGATTATTCCTGCAGGTAACTTTATCAGATCCCTTGCAACTCATCCTATAAGCAATCACAATTTTGTGACCTAGCTATTCACCTTACCATAGCTGTTAACCTACAACACTCAAAAATCAGAAGAATTTTCCCAAGGACAAGAAGATTTTTTAAGCTGTAAGAAAGAAACCCTTGGGTGGCAGTCTTTTGTTAATAAAAGTTTTTCTAATGTGGCATTACTAATATTGAACCTAAACTTAGGCCTTTTAATAACAACACCGAAAATACTTTTGCACTTTGCATTACTATGGGAAATTGTCAGGATGGCCAATAAGACAGTTTACTGTAATTTAAAATTTCGAGCACCTTTCAGTTTTCCAATTAAAGGCCGAGGGTCAATCCTTTCTACTTCTATAATTTTATTCAAGTTCGTCAAAATAGGTATTTTATAACTTTCAACAGAACATTTTATCTTAATTCTAGGAGCATTTACTTAAAATATATAAAAATAAAAAGTCCTTAAATATAAGAAGTGAGTTTTCTCACTTAATTAAAATCAGCTACCACTCCCCCTCATCTTCGTCTGATTTGCAATTATTAAATTTTAATAATCGACCAATAATCTATTTAGACTACTCATTATTCCCCCCGATCCGTTTACCTAATTCTCAAATACCAAACTTAAATTTTAAAACTGAAACAAATCTTATGTTACAGCCATAATATCTCATTAATGATTAATAACATTTGACCACATTCAACCCTTTTCCCCACCTCCTGAGCAATACCAGACTTGCCTGGATATGCACTTTACTTTCAGCCAACCAGAACCCTCCAACTCTGCTAAGCTCCACCCTCCTTCAGATGTCATGCATGCACTTCACCACCCACTCGCCAGTCCTGGACGTACAGCTCTAAAGGAAGCATGCACTTCAGCAGCCAGCTTATTCTGCCTTCGTCCACATTGTTTCTCTCATGGAGAGGTCTGAAGACTCATCAAAGCACTAAGGACACAAGATTATGCCTCATAATATTTGCTAAACATACTCATGTTATGTTAGGAAAAATCATGCTGTTTATCAATTCATTACATACAGGATGCGGCTTTTGCCCAGGCGCCTGTTCCAAAGTGTTTTCACAACACCTGAGTCTTCCACTGGTCAAGGATTCTAGATAAATGTTTCTCTAAGAATACTAGCATGCATATACTTTTCAAATTTTTCTTATTTCAGTATTATGTAGCCATTTAAATTTTCCCTTCCTTTTAGAAATTTTTTCAGGGTAATAATAAATATCAACAACATGTTCACCCACACTTACTGGCAAACAAGCTGCCCCTTTTCCCAGCTGCTAAATTTAAGAGAGACACGTGCAGCTTATAATTTGCAAATCTTTCATTAAGATACCTGCAAGTTTCCAATTACTAGTACATTGTTAGAAACCAAGTGTTTAGCAATTATCCAGAGGAATTGCATTTTCTTTTAAAGCTTTAATAATTAGCTGTGCTCAGGATTGGCACTCAAACAGGAGAATGAAATTCCCTGACTTTTCCAGGTTTCCCAGGTGTGTTTTAAGAAAATTCTAGTCTATCCATGTAATGCACTTTGGCTGTGCTAAGAGGTAAATTAATTGTGGTACCACTTGAAAACACAAACATTTGCCAATTACATATGACATATATAAAATACATAATCCCCAAAGCCTTATTATTATCACTATACTAGGAGTTATTTTCTCCGCTGAAGATTGAGATTAGAATCTGCCCAGAGTGGATTTAAAATTGTCTTTTTTGCAATCATTTTGCAGCTAAACGAAAGAAATCTATTTAATGATATTTTTAAATAAGTTCAGGTATTTTATATTTATTTAGCAGCATACATGAGCAAAAATTATGTGCATTAAATTTCATGATGTTATGTCATCATACAGCTAGAATGAAGAAGCAACATTAAATGATATGAATAACATTAAAATAATTAAAAAACTGAATTACAATAATCAATGATATTTTGGCGAATATAGTTATATTAAATGGTTAGCCTAGATGAGTGATTACTATTTTTTAAGTTTCTACTATTAGCTCACACTCTCTGTATATCTTCATACCTGCCAACCTCTAAAGATAAAAATTCAGAAGAACACGAAGAATTAATATCATGCTTTGATATTAAAAAAATAACAATTTATACAAATAGAAAAAAGAGAATTGTACTTACATTAGTAAATCTCAATTAAGTAGTAACTAAAAAATTTATTAGGAAACATAAAACAAGAACTTAATGTTACACAAAAAAATTATTGCAATGAATTTAGAGTGCATTTTTTGGCTTTAGCCAAAAATTCTTTGGAAAATTTCCTGTCATAACAATTAGTTTCCTCATAACATTTAGCAATTAAGATGTTTTCTAGAGTCTTTGGTGAAATTGAAGAACGAAACATAGTTTTGTTTTTCTTCACAACATTGAAGACTCTCTCACACTCAGCATTACTGTGTGCAATTACGAGAATAGCACATAAAACTCTTGCTAGTCTATCTTATTTTGGTGTTCCATCAGCTCTTTTTATTCTTTTTAAGGTACCAACGAGGACATCAAGTCTATCTTCTCCTGGCAAAGTCTTCAAACTGTGCAGCAGAAAATTGGTTCTGTAGTTCATTTAAAGCATCATTACGGCATTCATTTCCTTTAATTGTTAACAAAAATGGAAATTTATCAATAAAAAAAAGAATCTTTTCAAAAGATGAATTTTCAATTTGTTTCAAATTTGCCACTTCAGCATTTAAAAGAACTTCATTTTGCAAAGGAAACTTCCTTACAATATAATCACAGGCTGAGGAAATGTACTTTCTAACACATTGAAAAATTTTTTTTTCTCATGATCTTTCAAAGAATTTACAAGTTCCCTGGTTTGATTTCCAATTATAAGATCATTGTCATCCTTTTGATTTGCCAAACTATTATAGGCAACACAAATCAACACACTGTTTTTCACAACGGACGGTTTTACAAACTTAGTATAAAGTTCTTTCAAACTGAGTTCGCTGAGTCCGAGCTGAGTAATTCCCTTGCTGCTGAAGCGAACGCGAAAAAAATAATCTGGCGCCCACAAAGAAAAGAGTGGGAGAAACAAGTTCAGCACATTGGATTGGCTGGTTAAGCGGCGAGTTGGGAGAAACCGCAGGTTACTAGATTCGAAGTAGTTGGTAGTTGGCGGTAAAACACGATGCAATTGGCGAAAATCGGTAAATTGGCGAAAAATTCTAAAATTTCGACAAAAATCACTAAAAACACTTGAAAAAGGAAAAAAATCGTAAAAAATGGATTATGATCGTAAAATCGTAAAGACAAACGCATTTTCGTAAAAATTACGAAAAATTCGTAAAAGTTGGCAGGTATGTATCTTGTTCAAATTTTCAAGCATTAATAAAATACTTTTTATTCATCCACTCGAGTTCAAGTACATTTTGTTAAATTGTAGTGTATGATACTTGACGTTAATACAGTTTTTTCACATATTAAAAATTCTTATTTATTTATTTACTTATTTATTTTGCTGACCTAAGTAGGAATTGACTTGAAAAAAATACTTTTTATTCATCCACTCAAGTTCAAATACATTTTTTTCACATATTAAAATTTAAAAAAAAATTTCTTTTTAAAATTTTTCTTTGATGACCTACGTAGGAATTGACTTAAATTTTTTTTTTTTTATATTACTGTAGCGTTGTGACCACGGCTAGCTGTAAAGTTGTTAAACAAAACTGGTAAAATTTAACCCAAACTTTAATATTTAACAAATGAATTTAATTACACACAAACACTATATAAAGAAAGTTACACGACAAAACTAGCAAGAAGTAACACAAAGAAATATTGCTCAAATGAAAATAAAAAGTACATGTTTATAATCCTCTGCCGAAAATCAAACTAACTAGTTTGGGCGTAGGTGTTTTGGAACAGTGTCTGATAAGGTGATGCTGCAATAGATGGGGCTGTTTACTAGCGTTCGTTACATTGCTTTATTTTATTGCAAAATGGTTAGCCTAAGGCAGTTATTAAAAAGAAAAAAAATATTTAAAAGATTTTGAGGTAAAATCCTACTATACACTATGGCCTTGGCACGATTTTGAAAATTACCGCCAACACCAAAATGACCCATTTACTTCTCATCATAATGTCGCCAAATCCCGTGTGTACCGTACATGGAGGTTAGAATAAAATACATGGAGGCCATTCTAACCTCCATAGTACCCTATACTAGGATTAACCTCTTCGCAACGGGCGAATCATATATGCATTTCGTACGGACGTATGTGAGGCCCGGGCGGTTCACCCGTGCACTCCTGGAGAATTAGCCTAGTGAACGGGCAGTGCAGATATGCATTTTAAGCTGAAACAATTTTTAATAGCCACTAGATGACACTCTGTGTCCATTACATTTAAACTGAACGTAGGTTTAGTATTCTGACCTTCAGATTGTTTATATTCTGTCTGTTTTTTGTATTCTGCTTGTCAGCTGTGGGCGGGGAGGGGGCAAATCGTAATGTAAACAAACGTAGCTCGGCTCTTTAACTTTCCACGTGATATAAGCATTCTCGCTTCTGATAGCTCTCCGAACACTTTTTTTTTCGCTACTATGTGGGGTTTTTTAGTGTTTCAGCATTAGTTTTGTTACAGTTTGTATTGCTTTTGGATATATTTTGCGCACATCTCTTGTTATTTCGGAAAGCCTTGACTCTAGATTATTATGGCGAGGAAACATTATTTATCAGAGGATGAATATATTCGTATGGTAAATGAACCAACTAGCGATATAGATGAAAGTGATGATTCATTTGCTAAAGAGTTAGAAAGTGATATTTCTAACGATTCTGACACGGACTTTTTGTCAGAGACTGAGCTGGCTGAATGCCTGCCTTCCACATCCCGTAAAAGTTCGACTGAAGATACTTCATCTTGGACTCGAGGAATTGCATCCTCATACATTTACTGGAATACCGGGAACAAATTCTGTAGATCATGCAGAAAAAGAAATTGATTTCTTCAATATTTTCTTTGATAATGATCTTTTAAATTTGATTGTTGAAGAAACAAGCAGTTTTGCAGAAAGCGCTCAAAGAAGTGTCCCATCAACTTCTAAATCAGCCAGATTTTCAAATCTAAGTATTGAAAACATAAAAGTGTTTTTTTTGCAATGATAATACTGATGGGCATTATCAAGAAGCCTAATTTGAAAATGTATTTTACTACAAATGAGATATTTGCTACTCCGTTTTTCAACAAAGTTATGCCTAGAGACGTTTTTCTCAACATTTTAAAATTTTTGCATTTCACCTCAAACAAGGATGCTAAAAAGTTGGAAAAACTCGGATTAATTGTTGAAAACCTGAAAAATAAGTTTAAAAGAACCTACACGCCCGAGGAAAATATTTGTATTGATGAATCGCTTTTTGGTTGGAAAGGACGCCTTGGCTTTCGTCAATATGTTCCATCGAAAAGATCGCGCTACGGCATAAAAATATATAAATTATGCGAATCGGTATCTGGTTATGTGTGGAAGAAATGGCTAAATCTGGCAGAAAAGATAGAGTTACTGGAGAAGACATTTTAAAACCTAGGTGTATTATTGATTATAACAAAAACATGGGTGGTGTAGACATAGGAGACGGAGTTATGACACACCATTCAAGTTTTAGAAAATCGGTGAAATGGTACAAAAAATTATTCTTTGGGCTTATGGATATAACCATATTGAATTCCCACATTCTGTATGACAAAAAACACGGCACTAAAACGCCGCTTCTCCAATTTAAGATGAAATTAATTGAGCAAATTTTAGAGAACTATGAAAATTATAGAGACGAAAAGCAGTTTACAGTAAGATCTGTACCAGCGGCTATCCGATTATCTGGTAGGCATTTTCCTACACTTAATCTGAACGAAAAGGGAGAAAAAAGCCGCAGAAAGTGCATTGTTTGTTCACAAACCGTGCTGAAAGAAAGAAAAACACAACAAACATTTTATGCTTGCAAATCATGCAACGTAGGACTTTGCGTTTCTCCCTGCTTCGAGATTTTCCACACTCAGTCTTCATTTTAAATTTTATTATTTCTTTTTGTAAATAGCCCTTGTCGTATATTTTTTATTAATGTGAAAGTATATTAATGTGTTTTGTCAATTAAAATTTTGGAATAATTGGAATAGCAATTTAAAAAATTATTTCTCAAGGTAAGCAAACTTTTTTTTATATATTTTCTTATAAATTGAAGGAAAAACATTATTAAAGTCTAATTTTAATGTTATAAGACAGATTACGTAATAATCTAAAATACTACCAAAAATTACGGTGGTAGGACTTAATTATTTGCGATTTTTTTTCTAAACTTAGGCCTAGTGGAGCAAAACCCCCGTCCTGTAGCATAATTCCTTTCACTTCCGCTTCGTCCTGAGCATGCGTCTTAGACAAAGGCGCCCCGTCGTCAAAAGGTTAAACCCATTTTGTTTTATATAAGAACTAGCTTTCACCTGCGGCCACCACGTTAATAAGTTTCAAAGACTATTGAAAAGAAAATAATTTGATTTTTTTTTATTGCCTGACCAGGATAATCAGGATAAAATTTTAGTTACTATTACTTACTTTTTAAGTTAAAAATACACTCAGCATCAAATTTCAGTAAATACTGCCCTTCTTCATTGAGATAAAAAGACATCCATATAGATATCACTAAGATGCTATTCTGTATAATTTTTAAAATCCGATTTGGAGGTATTAAATATTGCAATGCAATCTTATGTTTTTTTTTAACTAATAAATTCTAAAATAAAATATAATTTAAAAAACTGAAAAATATGTTTTATTAAGATATATCACTACAAAAATAAATAATTTTCATTACCAAGATTTCAAAAAGTTTAAAGTATTAACAAAACATTAAAAACGTTTACTTCTTTTTCAGAAGAGCATGAATAAGAGTATTATTCTAAGATGCTTCTATATACCATATTATATGTTTTCCCATTCGGCACTAATACATATAAATTCCTGCCTTTGGATACACATGAACAGGCAACATATAGTTGACCATGGGAAAAGCATGACTTTTCCAAATGCACCCCTGCTACTTGTAATGTTTGCCCTTGTTAATAGTAACAGCAAAACTAAGTCGGATTGGAAACTGCAGTCTTTTAACTCTCTCAGTGTTACAGTTGGAAAATTCCGTCTAGAAGGCTGCATTCTATATTCATTTCACGTGAAAATTTCTGCTAGTTTTTTTAATTTACCTGATTTCGGATTGAATGTATATTGAAAGAAAAGGAATCAAGGTACAAAATGAAAGACATTTTTTAATTAAAATCAAGAAAATACCACTTATTCATGACATTTTTAGGAACTTTGAAATTTCAGGGCTAACACTCGGAGAGTTAAAGTGAAATGGTAGGTCAATGGGGATTATTGGGATTCAAGGTATAACAACATTTTCCATTTTCCTACACCTGTTAAAATAGTGGCACCGATTATATTCTGCCCTAATTGTGTGATTCACTATTTTATGGTCTTTTCTGATGGACATTACTAATAAATTTAGCAAAAACGTTTTCCCGGTTCCCCCAGGAGTGTCAAGAAAAGAAAGTGCACCATTCACGGATTCTATTTTATGTAACACCTTATGGAACATGTGATTTTGTTCTGGAAGTAACTGAGGGACCAGTTCTGTTACTTGCTGCTGCAATGCAATAAAATTGTTGACTAATTCTTCAGCAATTTCATCACTAAAGTAATTTTCGTCTGATCGTCGTGGACCAACCATTCCAAAATCTTAAAGCTTCTTCTCCACCATTATCAAAACCTTGTTTTCTGTTATAATCATGCTTCATTATAGATGTGCTCATTAGAAGTCATATGTGCATGTGCTCGCTGCAGTCATCACAAAATATCTTCTACCATGCCCTTCTTGTACTTATCCATAAAGTTTGAGGATTAGAAAGACCACAAGATCATATAAGGGTTGCATAAAGTTCCCTGATTTTATCTGGCGATCGACATTGTACAGCTTCTTTCATAGTTTCATTCCAATGCTTATTATTCTGTAACAGACCCTAAGCTTCACATGCTTCTCTATAAGTTCGACATTCTAAACTGTTAACAATTTTAAGGTCTTTAAAGCTAGTTAGACCTCAAACATGATGCAATGAAATGCACAGACAAAAACATTCAAAATTCGTTACATGGACGGTGTAGACATGAAGTGTCTTCAAAAGCTGGAAAAAAGTGGTCAGTGTAGTTTTAGGAGGAGATAAAATTCTTCCCTGAAAATTATTCTCATTAAAAAAAAAAAAAAAAAAACCAGTGTCCATTTCTAGATGTACGGCAAGATGTGTAATAGTCAGATATCTTTCATGTAATGGAAAACCAAGGAGCCGCCATGCTGCCTCATTACTACTGACATACTGCCCTGCTTGATAGGTTTGTATTTCATTCAGAGGTTGCAACACCCCTTCCTTATGCAGATTGAAGATTGCCTGGTCACTCCCTTTACTGATATATTTACAAATATATTTAATCGCGCGAACAGAGTTCCAGGCTTCAACATTTATGTGAGCATTAAATAATTTACATAGAACGGGTGAATATGGCACAACACAGCTATTATCAAAAGTCTTGACTACCCCACTGCGAGTTTGAATCGTAACTCTTCTACCCCCATCTTCGGGTGCTCTTCGCCTGTATAAAGGGTAACCTTATCATTGAGCACCATTTCCCTTAGTAGCTCCCGAGGAAACTTTTTCGCACATTTGGCATTTTTCATGCAAAGTGATGCTGGATTGCAAGTTCCACAGGGACCATGAATCATGTTTTTGATTACGATCTCGTGCAAATTCTTATCTAGTTCTGTATCCGGGATTTCGGTGCTTATAATATTTCGGTGCTATTTGGTTGGATCGCAGCTTTTGTTTTAACCAATTAAGAATGTGCACATGTGGCATACCTCGTTTCTGCCATTCAATACAGTACATGTGGCACTGGACGTTTCCAAATACTTTTCCTTTTGTTATTACATTAATGATCTTTTGAACTTTTAAATGAAACATGCGGGCAACTATGTCATATCAATCAGTGGCTTTTTGCCCGAGCATAAGCTCTTCTGTTATTTCTTTCCATGAACGATTGCTGGTAAAAGTTACAAATAGGTCAGCCCTACCGTAAGTGCGTACGTAGGCGAAAGTGACTTGTGTGTATTCATGCAGATAGCGGGAACTGTTCATAAAAGTGGAGGGAAGAATAACCATCTAAGTCGTTGGGGCTAATATTACCATCTGTGCTAATTGCATCTTGTAGGTGAATGTAATTTTCAACTCGTAGTTGTGTTTGGTTTAAAGAAATGTAACGAAGGCGTTTACTTTTCTACTTTGATACTAAGATTCTATCTAATAAGAATTGATGAAAGAGCTGCCTCGACCGCGGAAGAAGTTCGAAATAATTCTCTCGAAGCATCAAGTAATTGACGTAACAATCCTTGCAAGGTTTCCCCCCCCCCTGCCTGTTTTGTAGTTGGATTAATTTGTGGAATATGAAAATGGTATCCTATTTGCCCCTTACTAAAAATTAATGGGTTCTGCAAAGAATCGTAAAATTTATCAGTATCTGCTACGCGTGTCAGTGTATTATGTGCTCGTAACACTATATCTCATGGAGAGTATGAGTCGCCAGTAACCACGACAGCAACTTCATTAATTGTCAGTGCATTACAGCCCCTCTCATGTTCGCCACGTGGAGTTCAATCAGCATGAATGACGACTTTATAATCATCTTGAGGCCAGTTTTCTACTGCAATTTTGAAGGTATTTATCAAAACGTTTTGGTCATGTAACATTCTTTGAATTTTCAATACCATATCTCTCACGACTCCATCAATATACTGACAATGACGGCTTACTTCATTTTCTTCTTGACCCATAAAATAAACTTGCAAAAATTTATAGGGTTCATTACCTGTTGGAAAAAGTGAACTAATTCGATGATGTAACTGGCCTTGTATGGCAAAAGTTGGTGAAAACCCAGGCATTCGTATCTCTTTATCTACTCCAAAAGATGTCATTTGGAAGCAAGAGTTGTACTTTCAGATTTTACTTAAAAAAACACTTTGATTTATCTGCATCATATAATTTTCAGCGCCTCTTCTGGTTCACCAAATAAAGAAAGCGAACTTTACTATTGGAACAGCACATTCCTGCAGTTTCATCTTTGAATTTTAAAGCATCGCAAAACTGGCATTTTTTACTCATCGAACCAATAACAATTAATGGATGATTATGGTAACCAACTGAAGTATCGTATGGAAGTCCATAAATTTCATTAAGCATGAAATTTTGCCCGTGTTCAGTTTGCATTTCTGCATGAATGATTCTTCTCGCCTGCAACTGTCCTGGAGTATCTCTCGCTCTAATAACTGCTTGTTCTTCCAAGCAAATCTGTGTCTGAAGAAGCGTTTCAGTAGCTCTCAAAGCAGTTTGACGTTCAGCTTGTTCTTTCAAGCGGATTTGCGTTTGGACAGGTATTTCAGCAGCTCTGAAAGCAGCTTGGCATTCAGCTTGTTTTTCTAAACGAATTTGTGTTTGAAGAGGCATTTCAGCAGCTCTCAGAGCAGCTTGTCCTTCAAGTTGTTCTGTCAAGCAGAGTTGTGTTTGGAGAG
The DNA here is from genome assembly GCA_000611955.2 of Stegodyphus mimosarum. Taxonomy (NCBI): domain Eukaryota; kingdom Metazoa; phylum Arthropoda; class Arachnida; order Araneae; family Eresidae; genus Stegodyphus; species Stegodyphus mimosarum. The sequence goes on from KK112765.1 coordinate 78,616, forward strand.
GCGTCTCAGCTGCTCTCATAGAAGCTTGATGGGAAGTTTGAGCCTCTAATCTTTCTTGTCTTTGAGAAGTCGTTTCATCAGTTCTCAAAATGGATTGTCGCCTTGCTTGTTCTTGTCTTCTTAATTCTGCATGTACGTAAGATTTTTGGGATCGAGCAATTTTTGCTGCCTGGGCCCGAGATGAATTCCTAGACATGTTAGATTTACATCTGCAAGGCATTTCGAAAACGAAAAATAAAACTGTAAAAAATTAACCTGTCCTTAAATAAGTTTCAAACTCCGCGTGAATTTTGAAAATAAGTGTATTGCCACGAAATGTAGTAAAACTGCTACGTATACTTCCTAACGATTGAAAAATGTTTGTGAAAGAAGAGCCGAAAGCCGGAAATCCTGAAGGATTTTAAATAATAAATTAAATTAAGCAAATGAAAATTAATAAACGCTTAATTAATAAATGTTACACTTTCACGTTTAAATTACTTAACTGATCATCATGAAATTTTCAAGAAATATTTTTGATGTATTAGAAAAGATTAAAAATGTTTGCATGGTTTAAGCCCCACACCTGCGCGTGCAGGCAAACTTTTACATCGTTTAACTTATCATTATGAAACATTCAACATTTTAATGTTTATACAATGACAATCATTTTAAGCTATAAATGTAGCTTTGCGACTTGTTCGAGGTTTAGCTTGATTTAATTTAAACTAAACTGTATTTATTTATTAAGAACAAAATGTATACAATGTTTATGTAACATTTACTATTTCTAATCAATCTCGGTAATAATTTGTGAATTTTACGTCTTTGCTTTTAGGAAACGAGAACAGAACTTAACAAAATATAACAAATATGAACTAGTTTTATATGCTTGCAGGTCAGAATGCAACATTTGATAATTTATTTTCATTAATAAAATAGTAATAAATAATTTAATGAAATAATGATAATGAATTCATTATATTAGATGATTTGAATATGATTCATTACTATTAGATTTTTAGATGAACTTATAGCAATAATAAAGCTTTAAATGTTTTTTCTTTCATAATTGTCTTATCAGAATATAAAAAAGAAAATCAGAGATATATTAGTTGTGTGTGATTATTTAACTTTAACAAATATTACTTTGGACTATTGGGCAAAGGAGTTATATCTATAGAGAGAATTTTCTTTATAAAATTGAATTTTGTTTATGTAAGCAGGGAAAAAAATTCTCCGAATACCCATATATGCAATCCATTTTATACCTGCAGTGTGAAATTTCATGAGATAATTTCTTAAATCTTTGCATTTTTGTGATATCTGAAGAGAGAGAGAGAGAGCACTTTTAGGCTTCTTTTTAATATTTGTTGAAGATAACTTTAAAATTTTAGAAAACACAAATTTGTCAAAAAATTTTTTCAGTACAGTTTTAAATGTTTAGAAAGAATTTTATGTCAATTTTCTTTCATAGGCGGATTTCGTTCACAACCAAAAGTATCCAAAGTTTGATTTTTCCTTGATTTTAAATGAAATAGATATACATATGTTCTACATAATAAATTTCCCAATTTATTTTTAAAAGATTAATCTTTCATACTTTCAAAAAAACAAGGGCATGCAGGGTGTTGACATTTACAGTGTAGGAAATACTTTTTTTTATATTTCTTTCAGTAGTCAAAATAATTACCCAGAAATATTTTTAAAGCAAAATTAAGAAAATTGTTTATGGCAAATTTTTCTTACAGTATCCTCTTACGTGTCTTTTTGTTAAAGTGTGAAATCTTCTCTTTGACAGAATAAAGAATCAGAACCATGAATGGAGCAAAATAAAGTCAGTATAAGCTAGCTTTATTGAGCAAGTCCTTGACGAAAACATCTCTCCCCTTATACAGATACCTGTCGAGTGCTTTGGTATAATCCAGTGAACGAATCAAATCCAAGAGAAAATGTGGATTTTCCCATTTTATTTACTTAACAATGAATGAAATCACAAAAGGATAAATGAGAGAAAATTGTATGCATAACAGTAGAAGTTTGAACGAAGTTAATACTGCTGAACAGTTTTATGACCTCGGCAGCAAGAAAGGCCAAAGTAACATCTTATTAGATTTAAGACTTAAGTGTAAAACAAGCCCTTAAAAAAAGCTGTTTTGCCTACTTTGTAAAAGGAGCTTTAGAAACATTAAATTTTGAACAGAGTGCAAGATCACTGAAATTTGAAACGTAACATAAAAATATATGCATCTGCAGCGGATGTTATTAGCCAGGTGAAAAACATTTTGGTTTATTATAACAAAGGAATGCTTATTACTTACATGATTTTGACAAAGCAGTCTAAGATTATTTTGTATTCATTAGGTTGTTTTGATGCTGGAGACGTAAAAAATGAGCAATGCCCTCGACAGGACTCAAACTTGGACCTCTTAAAATACAAGCCAAGTGTGCTAACCATTACACCGTGAAGGCATGCTTGAAGAAAGGAGAAAATACCTTATATACTCCCCCTTTTAAAGGGCAACTGGGGATTAGGGGACTCAATTGCCAAATCCTGGAGGTGAGGATTCATCATCCACCACCTTTTAGTTCGTACGCCACTGTAAAGTCATTAGGTTATTTTTTGAAGCAGATGACATGAAAAAATGAGCAATGCCTTCGCCAGGACTCTAACCTGGATCTCTCGAAATATATGCCAAGTGTGCTAACCATTACATCACAAAGGCATGCAGAAAGGAGGGAGAAAATACTTTATAAGTTGCCTCAAAATAGGGATGCCTTCGTGGAAAGTCAACATGAAAGCATTCGTTGAAAAAGCAGTAAAATCACTCAACACTGGTTGTTCGACCCTGGTTAAAACCCCGACGAACATGAGAGATTTCGTGGCTTTCTTAATGTATAATTTGAATGAGAGTTTCCCTTAGAAAGTCTTCCATGATGACACAGTTACCCTTTGAAAGATAGCCCTCGAGTTGCTTTTCTGAATTAACTTGTGTAACCTTAGTCGAGGACATATGGAGATAAAGCAGTTTATAATCACATTACACACAGGGGAAAAAGCCTATGGAGAATGTTTATTCACTTGTATTGAACCTAGATTAAACTATCTGTTACCAAACGAAACCGTGAATGGTCTTATCTGCATAACAACTGAGTGTAGCAATGTAACTAAATCCCATATTTACTGGCTTAAGGGAAGAAGCTTAAATGTCGGATGGATTATTTAATTAAATATAATAGTACTATTTGCTGAGAGTGATGTTTTGTGAAGGACTCTGACAGAATAACTGGCTCACATTCATGTTTTTAACGGGGAAAACTATGAAAAGGACCATACAGATAGCTCATTCACCAGTATCTAAACTGAGCTACTTACACATGAAAAATTCAGTGTTATATATTCAATGTTATGATCCCTATGATTATCTGAGTGTAATTTCTTTTCAATTTTTGGCCCTTATAAAAAAGCCTTTAATAGAGGCATGCTCTATTAAATTTTGATTTTGTTTTCTGATGTAAGATTAGTAATTTTTTGTTTTGTTTTGTTTTTGCTATTATAGGAAAGTTGCTTGCATTTAATTAACTATTGCTATTTTTTTTAGTTAACTGTTTTTCTGAAATGACGTGTGATAAGCTTCAGAACAGTTTATGCAGAGTGCTACATCACATGCTTTATATATGGCAGTTGACCACCGCTGTAAACCTTTTGCAGAACAAGCAGCACATCTTGGTCTTTTCTTTGCATCAAAAGGGAAATGGGAGCATAGATACTTGCATGGTTTTTTTTTTGGGGGGGCTTGATGGAGACAGCGTATGAGCTTGAAGATAAGAATAATGAATCAACTCTCTAATCAAATTCATTTGAAAAACTTTGTGATTTTCTTCGATAATGCTTATTTTGCTTAGAATGTACATGTTTAGCACTGTTAGGTCAAGTAGATGAAAAAATAGTTTTTTCGTCCGCTTTCAAAGTTCTTCTGCCAAAAGTATAACTATTGGACATGTGATCACTTAAATAAACACAGCCCATATTTTTGTTGTAACATGTTATAATCTCGGGTTTTGAGTGCTCATTGGCTATAACCATTGGATTATGCATATTTGACAACATGAAAACATCACGCTTATCTTTCCAGCGTAGAGCTGTCATCCCATTTATGAAATGGACAGTGGTTTCTCCTCTATTCAGTTTTCCTTTGCTTGCATCTTTGGGGAAATGCTTCCTATTCGGACGAATAGTTCCGCATGAATTTATTTTATTTTCATTTACGAATAAACGAAAAGTTCTGGCGAAGAAAAGAAATTGTCCATAAATAGTTTATGGGGTTTGTCTCTGATAGTGCCACTCATTTCTTTAATGACATTATAAGACGCAGAGAAGTTGGGATCCTTAGATTTATCTTTCACAAGATAAACTTCCGTATCGTAGGTGTAACCTTCCTTATCAACAATCTTGCATAATTTTATACCACACTGCTTGCATTTCTTTGGGATATACTGTCTAAATATTACTTGCCCTTTAAATTTGCAATAATTTCATCTATCGTGATTTCTTCTGCAGGGCTGTAAATTTGTTTATAAGCCATTTTTAAATGACCAAAAACTTTTCGAATTTTCCACAGCCTGTCATAATTCAGAATTTTATCAGGTTTTTCCTTATTGTTTTTAAAATGCAAAAATTTTTAAATCATTTAAAATCTGTCTCTTGACATTACCTTGTGAAAAATTGGAGTGTCAATTAAATCATCCGTGGATCGATAATCTCGAATGCTGTCTTTTTCAATATATCCCATGAGTAAGACTAATCAAAAAATTTTCTGAAGCTCATCAGATGTAACTGGCATCCAGTCACTTTCGTGCTTTCTTTTTCCTCTTATATCTGGCTGCAACTCTAATATTTGAGAAGCACATCAATTAGTTTCTCTGGTTAACATTTTAAACAATTCATCTGAAAAGTATAATTTAAAAAAATCAACAGCAAAATGAGTTTCTGAAAATTCAGTCTTTATAGCAGGTTTACCAGTAAAGGTCAATATGTTAGCTTTGTCACATTCATTTGGCTGTCTCCATTCAAACAAATTATTAGCGTTGCTTTTAAAGTCATTGACAACTTTATCTTCATTAAAAGATTGATTAAAACATATTTCTTCTGTATCTGAACAGTCCGAATCTGTATCAGTAAGTTTCCTCTTCTAAATCTCTTAGCAACTTATTAATTTCGTTCTCACTGAGACCTTTGAAACAAGGTTCCATTATAAGAACTGAATAAGAGCGCAAGAAAATAAATTACACTGAAATCACGAGAAAAAGCTCTAATGTTTGAAAGAGAGATAGCATCTGTTCTACTTTCAAGTACAATGGCACAAGACAAAACTTACAGCCTTTAGCAAAACGTAACCAAACATATAAGAAACGGGAAACAATACATAGCCAGGGGCTGCTTTAAGAAGAAAACTGAACCACCCAGAGAATCTAAAGATAGACAATTACTCTAAAACAGGGACAGAAACATTGCTACAACACTTGTACTATAGCCAGCTTAAAAGAAGTAAATTTTATGGTACAATAGTTGTACTGTCGGCTTTAGAAAGTTAAGACAATTCACAATTCGGATCCAAGAAAATTTAATAAAAATAATACTGAAGAGAGAGGAATACCTCCATAAAGGAGATTCTAAGGGAAACGTATTTATCCACATTACACATGGGAAAAGCATGAAACACCTATGTGGCCAACCTGTTCACCTAGAATCAAACCCAGACTGAACTACAGTGTTCAACAACTTTGCCCCTTGACCACTGGCGTGCCATTTTAAGACTTTGTTCTTGTACTTTTTTGTGATCTGTGACTTTAACTTTTTCATAACTTTTCAATAAACCTACGACACCTAACCTAAATTTGTCTTTAGATAGGGCCTGCCTAAACTCCTCATATGTAAGCGGAAGTTGATTGTATTGACAAATTCCTCTCTTCCTCCTTTTCCCCATTTATGCAATTTGCCATATTTTGGAAGATTCCATAACTGAATACTACCCTCGAAATCAATTTTCTGAGCCATCCCCGCTTTTCATATTATTACTGCCATTAAAATCTTTCTATTATCCCTCATGGTTTTTTAAATTATGTAATTATAAATTTCAGTTTGTAAAAAGTTTACAAAAATACAACTTAATGATTTTTTAAATGATACTGATGAAAGCTTTAAAAAATTATTTTAATACAGTTTTAGTCTTTTAACTGGCTAGTAAAATCATCAAGTTTACTGTCACAAAGTAATATTTTATTTTTGAACAGTTTAATAATTTAGACTCAATTACTTCTATTAATTAACCACAGCTAATTAATTTATTTGCAATATTTTTAACATGATAGACATACTTAAAAAATTAATCTCTATTAAAATACAATTATCTAAATAATAAGTATTACGAAATAATTAACATGATACATGCAGGCAGTACATATTGCAAAGGTGAAAAGTCTTAAAGCTAAAAATTTGTCTCACTAATTTTCCATTTTTCAGAATTCAAGTTAATATCCCTCTCATTTAATACTAAAGCTCTAAAACAAAATTATTAAATCCTAAGGCAGTGGTTTCAAAAATCAAGTTGTATGCAGGCCACATGGATAACTTGAAAGCAGCTGGCCGGCCAGACTTCTTTAACCCTAGAATGCTACCCAATTGTCTCCTGGATGAAGCCCATAACAAATAACCTTGCCCTACCTTAAAACAGGAAATGGGATGTGCAATTCAATACCTCTATATATGACCTTGACTATTACACATAAGAACATTCCTCCTTACCGAAATAGTTTTGCACATAGCATTTTTAGAACAATATTTAAATAATGCCTGTTTCAAAATCACTCAAATTCTTAGCTACAATTTCAACAAAGAACTAGTCCTTTGGTTTAGAACTGCTAGTATTTGAGAGAAAAAATCATTCAAAACATTACAGCATGCTCTACTGGAGGTAGATTAAATAAAAATTTCTGTAAGATAAATCTGGTCGCCTTCTCTATCATATTTAACATTTCAGGGTTCTTACATATTATCCCATTATCTGATCAAGCAGCACATTTTAGTGCAAATAATTAATAAGTGTGACTTCTCAGCATATGCACAATATCTACATTTTCGTTTCACATAACCCAGATCAATTTTCGATAAGTCACTTTTGTGTTACTGCTTTATTTTTATTTATTTTTTTTTAATAATGATAAAAATGTGGGACCTGCTTTCAACAGAACAGCAAGTACGGAATTATTTTTAAACTTCAGGAATCTTACCATTAAAGAAATTGTGTACTGATGGACTGCTTTACTTGAAAACAGATAAACAATGGTGATGCAATGTCCCAAATTGTGGCAGCAGAATATTCACTTAAAAAGGAAAATGTTTTGGGAAATCTTGAAACACATTTGTGACTGCACCAGGGCAGTCACTAGGCTTTTTGCCACCCGGTGTTAACTCTTCAAGATCTAAATTCTGCTGCCACATTCTTCCTCAATTTTAAAAGCTTTGCTGCCCCTAAATTCTGCCCCCCCCCAATGTGACTGCACTGGTCACCCCAGCCCTGAATCGCATTCCACTTCATTAACAGCTGGAGAAAATTAATACCTGTTCAATAGGAGAGAGAACAGCTGTTTAAACATGGATGACAAAATGGAAATACATTAGAACAATTATCTGCTGCATCAGGCCCAGATTTAAGGTGATTGGGCCCAACTGGGCCCCACATCACTGCCAAAATTAACAAGTTACTTTCTGAAATTTAAAGCAAACTACTTTTAACGAAAAAGGATAAATTATTTAAATGAATAAAAATAATATTTATTTTAAATTTGCATTGAGAGATGAGATTTATTATTGTGTTTATTATAATTTATATACATTATAATACACAAAATGGATATCCTTACATTTTGCCATTTTTGACTAACGATTAATTAATTGGATAGTACTAACCTCTCTCTCAATTATTATATTTTATATGCATCTTACTCGGCGTACTCACATTCGTTTTTGGGCATTAGTCATTGCTGCGCTGCGTTCCCTATTAAGCAGATGTAGCTACTATCAAATGTCAATTGCTTATTGCATTTGCAGTTCTCTATTCTTCTAATTGTTTTAACTACTACTGTCATATTTTGTGACAATTACCAATTGTTATTGTTAAAAAAAGGTAAGTACTAATTGTATTACATAATATTTATTAACAAGAAATTATATTTAAAATAAAAAATGTACATATATTTTGTGATTAAAAAGGCATTTAATTTTTTTCATTAGATTATCCACGTTAGAATCCACTGAAACGAGAAATATGTGGGAAGAAAACATAAAAGTGATAGTCTAAAAAGGAAAGTAAGTGCAAAAAGCAAAATCGAAAGTGAAAAACTCAGAGATGCTTTGAACAAATTTTTAAAAATAGACGATGATGATGATGACAAAGGTGAAGAAAAAAATGACAAAGTTGAAGAAAGTACTGACAAGCATGAAGAAGAAAATGGCAAAAATGAAGAAGAAAATTATGACAAAGATGAATAAGATTAGGTAAAAAATAAACAAGAAACACAATTACACAGACCAAAACCAGAAGAAGCAAATATTGGAATGAAAAAACTGAACATACAAGTAACTAATAATCGCGCTTCTTCGCCCGAGATTATTACTCAACAAATAAGAGATTATTTTGTTAAAAAAGTCATACAAAAATTATCTTAAATGAGTTTCCATGCGAAGAGGATGGAACATACTTTTCAAAAGTGCATTTGACATCAACAACATAAGGGGGCAAGGATATGACAATGGTTCGAACATGAAGGATAAAGTCTCCGGTGTTCAAGCTAGACTCTTAAAAGGAAATCCAAGACATTTTTTACTCCTTTTACTCATAATTATAATCTAGTATTGAGAGATATAGCAAAAATTTGCTTAGAAGCTTTAACCTTCTTTGGTATTCCCCAACACCTATATGTTTTGTTTTTATCATCTTCAAAAAGATGGTTAGTACTTCTCAAATATGTAAAAGAATTTACTATGAAACCTCTTTACAACACCAGGTGGGAATGTCAGATTCAAAGCGTAAAAGCAGTGAGATACCAAGTAAGTGAATTTTATGATGCTCTTTTCGAAATATCAGAAATTTCCGAAGATCCACAAATTAAAAGCGAGGCAGAATTGCTTGGAAATGCAATGAAAGACTATAAATTTTTAGTATCACTGGTTTTTTGGTACAGTTTACTGTTCCAAGTCAATTATATAAGCAAGGAAAGTAAATCTGTAGATGTACCCATTGCACTTTCTTCAGTTGAAAAACTTTTAAAATGGTTAAGAGACTAGAGAAATACTGGATTCAAACAAGTTTTAGTTGAAGCAAAAACTCTTTGGAAATATCTACAGAATTTCGAAATAAAAGGAAAGAAAAGAAAGAAACATTTCAATTATTAATGTCGATGACAAACCTATTGTAGATCCGATAAACGCACATACAAGATGTGTTTTTTTAATTTTGTTTTACATAAAGCTACAGAATCACTAAAAGAACAATTGAAAAATCATAATGATTTATTTCAGTTTCTGGGAAAATTTCAAAATACGGAAAAAAGATGCACCTCAAAAACATGTATCTAAATTAGAAATTTCTCTAACAGATTCTAGGTTCACAGAAAATGGTGTACCAATAGTGAAGGAAGCTGATATAGCTGGAAAAATGTTAGTTGAAGAAATGGAAGCTTTAAAATCTATCCTTCCAATGGAATTTTTTGAAAATCCATTCAAAATGTTCAAATTTTTACTGGAAAATGACACACCAACGGCATTTCCAAACTTGTTTATTGCTCTCTGAATATATTTAACAATTCCACTGAGCGTTGCTTCTGGAGAGAGATCATTTTTCTGGGCTAAAACTAATATATATATATATATATATATAAAGATC
>KK112765.1:88934-111764 GCA_000611955.2 Stegodyphus mimosarum
TCGGGTCCCGCATTTATTGGATCCGGGCCTGTGCTGGATGTTTGTATTTATAGTGTTTTGAACAAAAATTCTGGTAAAATTGGAGGGTCTAACAAAATAGTAGAAATCGATGAAAGCCTTTTTACAAAGCATAAGGACAAAGTAGGTCAAATACTTCTGTCACAGTGGCTAGAGAAAAGTGCAAAGAGACTGACAAATGTTTCAGTGCATGAATTGCAAACAGAAATGCAGCTAATTTGATGAAAGGAATTAAAAAAAAAAAAAAAAAAAAAAAAAAAAAAAAAAAAAACTGATGATGAATTTACAGTTGTTTCTGATTGTTGGAAAGGTTACAAAACTAGTAAACATGAAGCTGCAGGATTTTCATATGCGAAAGTGAATCAATGGTACATTTCTGTAGATCCTAAAAGTGGCACACATACTCAAAACATTGAAAGAATCTGGGGTTTGGCAAAATGGTGCAATAAAAATGCCACGGTACCCATCATGTTTCAGCACTCAGATTATTTTTTAAGCAGATTATTTACATGGCACTGAGTTCCTAAAAAAGATGACTATTATGTTGCTATTTTAAATACCATTAGGGATTTTTTCATCACTAGAATAACTAGCACAGGTTATCAAGAATTGATTTATTAGCTTTTTTAAAATCTTGAAGTATTTTTTATATACATTTTTTATGCTTAATTTATAATTTGCTTGTCAGTAATACAAGCAAATAAAGAATGACTATTTATAAGAATGATTATTTATTTTTAAAAAAAACACTTCCTTTAGAATCCTGCAGTAATGATCAGCGAATGGCAATCATTGCCCAAATTACCGCCGACTGCTGACGAGATAATACGCAAGTACCCACTCCAGATTAAAATATAATATGAAGATATTTAACTACGAAAATTTTTAAAAAGATTTACATCTGCTGTAAATTGGGAACATTCACATTAAAACAAAAAATATCGGCAAGAACATAAATTAAATGCAAAATACTTACTAATAAATTAGTCATTGGGGAATCCACAGTATATGTTTCTCGACGAGGAGTAGCGCTCATTAGTTTCTTGTCAGCATCAAACTTTGCTTCTTTATTCTAGAAACAAATGTAATTAAAATTAGTTCCTTTAAATAATACTGCATTTACCTATTCGCACAACCATTTCGAAAGTCACCAAATTGTTAGAATGCATCATGTCTTCACTTTCATCAGATGATGCACTAGATGCCTCAATTCACACAGGGTTCATACACATTTATGCAAATGGAAATTGCATACTAGGTACTTGGAGAAAATCCCGTCAACCACAAGAGACGGCACCAATTGCGCCAAAATAGTAGAACCCTCAAACCACATTCCCTTTCGAATTGACACTCGCTTCACACAAGAACGTTGCAACGCCATTACTTCTCAGTTTTTAAATAAAGCCCCATATCATGGCCATTAACACATTTTTTTTTAGGCTGGTAAGATTCCATAACTTAGGAAATATTCAACAGCATGCTCTTCTGTAGTAGGCAGGTCCCAAATTTTAATCTCTTCCCCCGAAAATGCATGATAGAGAGAAAAAAAAAGTCTTTACTCCAGAATAATAACTAACATGTGTAATCAAGGTTATACCAAACCCAGCATGTTTGAAAAAGACTTTTCCATTTTTGGCGAAAAATCGCAGTCTGGCGTCTTTTCTTTAATAGGTAAAAATGATTGACGGGTTTTTACGCAAATACTGCACATTTTTAAGGACCATCAATAAAAAAAATTAAGGACATATCAGCAAATAGGAAATGAATAAACTAAAGCAATTACCTACACCCAAATTTAACTTTTACAATTTGTGAGAGTAAAATAAATCTGCTAGTAGTAGGACGCATTATTATAACAAAATCTAATATTTAACTTAATTATAAAACAAAATCAAGAATAAAATCAACTTTATATATGTTTTTAAGTAATTAACATTAAATTATAAAATTTCTTGAAACATTTCTACTTATAACAGTCCCAGACATTTTAAAGAAACTTAGTGACATTTTACTTAAATTCTACTAACAGTACGCTTTCCACTGATTCTTTTATTCCTCATTTCGTCACACACACGCTCACTCGTAAGGTTATGCCTGGGAAAAGTTAAATTGAGAATCTGCATGACTCATAAATGAAGCATGGCTGTTGCCTACATGGTTGCTGGCTCAGAGACAGAGCTATGGATCAGACCAGACACGAATGCCTCACACTGGTACAGTTGCTAAGTGTTGAACGTTAGCTGTCAGTTTGTTAGTGCTGTAGCTGCATGTAGATTTGCTGGAGTTGTAACTCAGTTAACATATAGTATTTAATAAAAGCAGCTGAGATACCAAAGGTGATGGGTTGTTTTGTATTACTTTAAGTCTTGTAAGTTGTAAGGAATAAAGATTTATGTTAATTTTTACATTTTTGTGTTGTATCTTACATCCGTAATAAAGATTAAGAAAAGAGTAGACATTAGGTTATTTGGAAGTAGGAAGAAGAATGAGCAATGCCCTCACCAGGACTCGAACCATGGACCTCTTGAATACGCATTGAGCGTGCGGACAGATACACAACGAAGGTGGGAGAAATACCTTATATACTCCCCCTTTTAAAGGACAATTGAGGATTAGGGGGCCTTGTCACCAAATCCTGGTGGTGGAGTATCATCATCCACCATCTTTTTTAGTTCACGCACCACTGTAGAGACATTAGGTTATTTCAAAGCAGGAGAGATGAAAAATGAGTAATGCCCTCGCCGGGATTAGGGTACCCAATCGCCTATTTTTTTCTTATGAATTTAGTATATATGTATAATTATACATACATTATGCTCTAGATTAAAAGAAAGAATAGGTACTTATGTATTATCACAACCAACTTGGTGTAGTTTGGTAAATTTTCCAGAAGAAAGAGTTTTAAATATAAAAAATTATATATATATATATAAAGCAGTATCATTAATGTTTTACTTTAAAACAAAATTATCCCAATATTATTTCCACACAGTATGCTGCTGAAATTAATCAATTATAGACAAAAAGTAAGAAATTTAAAACCAAATTCACAAAGACATGAAATTCAATACCAGTAAAATCCAAAATTTCCATAAACAAAAAATCAAGCTACTGTTACCAAACCAGAAGAAGTGTTATAGCTATGTGAAGATTTTCCAATTCAGCAAGACCATTCCACAGTCTTTATGTTAGTAAAACATTAGGGTTATCTACATCTTCTAAAAAAGTTCTCAATTTTAACAACCTCTTTATTATCAAATATGTACTTCCTCATCGTGTTACTTGATCAATGATTGCTCCTTTTCCCGTTCACCTCCTAAGAATGGCATCACTTTTGGGACTCCTTGTTGCTATCGCTGCTTGCTTAAATTTAACATAGAGATTTGTAGCATTTGATGCATTCTTCAGCCATGGGCCCCTTTCTCTTGTTGTGAATTATGCTATCTATGAGCTGAAGAAGTAACTAAATGAATCAGTTTAATGAATAATACCAAATATCACATCCATCCTCCTTTCTTATATTTATTAATTAATATGTCAATTAAATGGAAAATAACTAAATATTATAAATGTATAGCCATAAATAAAAATAATAACTCAGTTTCTCATTATCCCCCCTTCCAATTCCCATTACTTCATTTCAAATTGAAACTGTCCAACAAAAACTGGAGTAGGAGTTGGCATGCTTTTAGCGACTCCAGCTCTGAACTCATTTTACCTGAAAATCTGCCTAACTCTGATTCCGACTCCACAGCCTTGTTTGTAATACTGTTGTTCCAAAAGATGCATAGTCAACTTTAGTTAATAATTCCAATTAGAACTTCTTATTTTTTGCTCTCCTATTTGTCTTCTGTGTTAGTTTTAGAAACACTTTTTTAGTTTGTTGTTAAAACTGGGTCATGTAGTCTGAAGAATTTTTATGGCACAGTTACCAGAGTTCAGCTGAAGCTTTAGAGATTTCTACTAAAGTGGTTGCGATAATATATAAATATAAAAAAAATTATAGTTTAATTATTAGATTTGAAAAAATCCAGAAATCTAAACTAGAAAATCTCAATGAAATTTCAATACTAACCTTTTTGCACGAATTTAAAACAGCCTGTTCTAATGTAACAAAGCTATCCTCAGCTTCTGACTGACTTTTCAATATGGCAGATATTATTTTATCAGCCTATGAAAACAGAAATAAAACATTATTAATACAATAATAAATGCAATCTACAAATGAACATGAATTATAAAAGTCTCCAAAATTTGAATAAATTAATAGAGAAAAATTAGATACATATTTCCTGATATACGTAAGAAATTGAGTTTTTTTTCTATAGATTTCTTTCTTAAAAAAATATGTATTTTATTTGTTGAAAAGTTTTTTGACATGGCCCGCTTTATGGAAGAACAGAAGTTGTCCTTGGGCTTAGCTTTAATAGTCACGTGAGGTTCTGTTAATAGTTAATGTTGTGTCATAGAAATATATTGCACCCATATGCCAACTTACTTATTATAAGAAACATGATTTAAAAGAGGTAATAAAAGATTACTATATGTACCACATTGATTACTAAGCCTTTAAGCATAGAATTTTATGGCTATGTGCTAATGTGTGACGAGCACTATAGATAAAATTATTTCTAGAATACTACATTACATACTGGAATGTGGCATTAAAAATGAATCAAAATAAGTAACAATATGCATTATTTTTGTTTGTATAAAATTATATAAGTACAAATATTACAAATGAATTTATCATAAGATAGTTACAATGATATTATTGCAAACTATATCTTTCAGAATCTTATTTGTGTATGATCTTTGCATGGAATGAAACTTTGTTTTCATTCTAAACTACATACATTTACAACTAGTTTCTAACCTTCACTCCACACCAATGCCAGCATGCATATTCAAAATGTAATGCTGACTGAATAAAAAAAACAGTGAAAATAAATAAACTTGAAAATAAACAATGAGATGCTTTTCCCATGTCAGCATGTGACTGGCACCTGAGACATCACCTCACACTATGCACTAGATCATTACTGCCTCTTCAGCAATAATGCCATTTGTACGTCAGTGCATGATCAGCAGTGTATTAAAGGGACCAATAAGTACTTTTGTAGCATCTAAAATATGTACTTTACCTTTGTGTTTATAAAATTAGGGGGAAAAAAGAGTGCTTTCTGATAAATCTGATTAATCACAAAAATATATTCATGAAGCAAAGCAGAAAGTTGCCAAATTCGTTACGTGGCAACCTACGTCCCCAAAATTATTCATGCGGTAGCTCAGATATGCATATACCACATGTGTGTTTTAGCCGGTGCGCAATGCAAAAGTTATATGATGATGACTTTGCACAATTCTCTGATTATTTTAAGCGAAAAGAGATTGCTGTGCAAATGAGGACAAGAGTACAAAAAAAGTATTTTTCAAGAAAGCTAAGGTGCTTTATTACCAATGTTTCTTAACTAAGCGATTGCTCTTGCATAGAATTTTTATTGCACCACCATTCTACAAATAGCTGTTGCTTTTAATGCATTTTCTTGGCAAAAAATTAATGGGTAGTGAATTTAAGAATGCTTTCCAAAGTCACAAACAAATCCAAATCTGCAACTTTTTAGTTAGGCGTGGATAATCAGAAAAAACTAAAAAATGTTCTAGGAATTTTGGGGGTTTTCTTCTCCCCTTCCCCAGTTTCCAATTCTAGGCAGATAGCCTTTGTGTGCTTTGAGTTAATTAACTTTACAAAAGGGGGGAAGACGCTCATTTAAAATATACAAGTTTATATTTTATACAGTCCATAATAAAAAAAGCTGAAATCATGAAAATAAAACATTAAAAAGTGTTTTAATAACATTAAATTGAAAAATATTAGATTATTTTATGAATTTAAATAGTATTAGTGAGACCTACTGCACAGGAGGAGAATCAGAAAAGAAGGCTTCCATGACGGATTTTGCTCCATGCAATAAGTTCTGATTATCTCTCCTAGTTTACTGAGAAATCTCTACAAAAATACTCAATAAAATTCCTGGAAATTAATTTCATTTTCTTTTGTGAATAAGCAAAGCGAGATAACAAACATGAGCTGTAAGTTAGTTGTTAAATGCTTAAACACAGAAGATTTGACATTATTAACTGAAGCGGAATGTCCGCAAGTTTTATTTGCAGACGTGGGAGAGCTGAATTTTTTGTTATGAAGGAAAATCAAAAAGTCACAATTAATTCACAAAGCTAATTACAAAATGACATAAAATTCTTGAACATCATTATCTGCAAAGTGTTTGCCACCAAGATACTTTTTAGCGGACCAAACAAATAGTGCTAGTTTTATTATTATAATTGTTTAGTACATTTCTCAAATCAATTCCTTCACCTCTATGGTTTTCTTAATCTGAGCACTTTGATTTTCATCGCAAACTTTGGAACAGACTTGAAAAAATTTTTCAGCCCATATGTGGATGGCTTTACACAACATTAGAAAAGAACACATCTTTCCATAAACATAAAACGATTGGATTTTATTCTTGCTAACTACTTTTATTTTTTAAAAACTTTAAACTATGCTTAAAAAGTTTATTTTTTTCTGCTTCTATCTTTCTTCTCTCAATGATGGTCTAATTTCTTTCAGCTTTTTCTCCAATGTCTATTACATATTTTTTCCCTAATTCTATTCATTATTTAAATTATATGATGTGGAGGTAGTTGATATTGTACCAAAGGCAGTCTAAAATAATCTTTGGAAACAAAAAGCATTCATTTATAAATAAATTTTGACAAAGATCACCCCCCCCAAAAAAAACAGATAACAAAGCACTGTTTTTCATTGAATTTCATCATGACTTTCAAGCTGAACTAAACACATGCAACTTGTACTTAGTAACTAATGAAATGGCTCTCATGAACTAGGTTAATTTTACTACTTGTTCACATATATGGAAATTACTAACTGATGTTTATGATGCCAATTTGGGACTTGCACACTTTTTCTTTTTATACCACAAAGCACTCCCCCAGTAACATATTAGCAACATCTCTCACACACTCTTAAGTTCTTCACTTTGGTTTTACGTAACCATGATCCTCAATAAGACAATTTACTTTCCATAAAGAAATATATAAAATAACAGTTATTTGACATTCTGTTGCATTCCTTAAAAAATTATTAAGACTGGAGACCTATTTACTTTTGTGTACTTTACTGTAACATTGCTAACTCTTTCTACCAAAGGCTAAGCAATGTACTCAAAACATCGAGAAATTTTGGGATTTTACAAAATGGTGGAAAAAAATTTTGGTGTTTACATGTTAACAAAGAAAAAGTCAAAATGTGAGTAGTTGCCAATTTTGGTACCATAATACAAATTAATGTTGTCGTTGCTAAGTTTTAAGAACAGTTTTTTTTTTTCAGAGTTTATAGTTCAATCATGGGTCTATGGGACCTATGAAACAATGAAGATGATGTTATTAGCTTCTTATAAGAGTATAATATATTGCAAAAAACCATCAGTGTTGCAATTTGCCCGAAATGAAATTTTATTCGAGTTAATGAAATGAGTGAAGCACACGGCAGTGCTGCAACAGCAAGACTTGGAGAAGCATGAGGTCGGACTTAAAAGGAACTCAGGGTAAAAAAAACCTTTGAAGCTGTTGCCAATCATTTTCCACCCGAAATAAAAAACTGATTGTATCAAATTGCCAAAGTTAGCCAAACCTTCTTTGTCAAAATGCAAGTAACAAAATTCTTTTTTAAATTTAAAAAAAAAAAAAATCTCCAAATGATGTGACATCACTTGGATTCTTATCTAAGCATATTTATGTGGCAATGAGTTCACAAAAAGATAACTATTTTGTTGCTATTTTCCATTAAATATTTTTGGCCACTGGAGTGGATGGCATTAATGAATTTTCCAGATAATCTCAAAGCTTGAACTCATATTTAAGTTTTTTATATGCTACATGCGTAATTTGTATATAATCAAAAGCAAACTGCAATTATTTACCTAAATACATCAGCATAAGTTTGGAGGGATCTCTGCCAGATTGATAGGGAAAAAATACTTATTTTCATATGAGGCTCTTGACTTATTATTACACTTTTTAAAAAAGATTAAGAAGTTAAGGCAAGACAGTCAGAGTTGTAGTGGATATTAGAAATGCAAGGACTTGTACACAGATTGTTGGGTATTCTTACAATAGATGGCCCACTGCCTGCAAGCAATGATCAAACTAAACAAAGTGAATAATATTACCAGATTATTACAATACAATTGTCGGTTTCCGACAAATTTGGATTTTAAACCACCAGTTAAATCTAGTAAGATCGAATGCAGACATGGCAGTATTGGGGCTTCACTTATTGTTTAGGTCAAATATGAAAATGCTAGACCCTCAGAATCAATCAAGGTCTGAAAATGTGATTGTGGCCAGCATTAATCAACTTACTGCCATTGCCCATGCCAGCAAGTAATTAAAAGTGACATGCAGGAATCTCAATCAATTAAGAGAAAAATCTTATATATGGCTCATCTTTTTATTTATTTTTTTAATATTATGTTCTTTATTCCTATATTTTATAAAAGAGGTTTTTTGGGAGGAGAGGCTGGTGACCCGCAGGTCCAGATATTAGATGTCAAAATTTCGAACAGTACTGTATATTAAACTGTACAACATTACTGATGAATGTACTGATGTTGTCCTGAAAAAAAATCCATTATATCTCTTGGTGGTAGTCATTGTAGTTTAAATTCATTCCAAAAAAGATTTCAAGCAATCCTATTTGGCATCTGTCAGTTAAAGCAGTTCTATTTTACATTTATCGACAGTTCTCATTTTACTGCCATAATCTGACAAAAAACAACACGATTGATATTTATTGTATGGTACCCTTTGGTTTCTGTCTGAAAAAAATTGCCAAGTGGTATTGGTTGTTCATGAAATCTGAAAGCCCGCTGCATGAAGTAGGTTTTTAGGTAACCCTATTGTTGATAATACTGGAGGAACTAGGCTTGGGGGAAACTGTGAATATTACCAAACGTGCTGTGATAAATTGACATTTTGGCTATTTATTGCAATAGTAACCCTTCTGGTTGGTAACCCCCTGGGGTTTTTTTAATCTTACTGTTCCTTCGATGGTTTTGAATGGAAATATCGGTCGAAGGCGTTTGAGCATTTTATTAAGAGGGGTGTGCGAAAGTGTTCATGGTTTGAGTTGAATGACAACGAATGAGGTTTTGATTCTGGTGTATAGTTCAGTTTCGAAGCATTCAAGTAAATTTAGTAGGAATGAAAGTAAATGTTCTTTGAGAAACATGGAGTGCAATTGAATGCAGTTTAGCCAGGAGAAAAACGAAGGTATTATTTGGCCGAATATTTGTGGTGCAAGAAGGAGGAGAGGGGAAACATATTTATGGCTTTCTTGGAAGCTATTATATGTATTTATCCACCATTAACAGCAGAGCAGCTGAAACGACCAAAAATTTAATTGAATTGCTTACATGGAGGATTTGCTGGTGGGAGGTGTGAACATATGCACATGAAGAAAAGGTATGTTAAAAAATTGACATTTTATTTATTTATAGATGTTTGTTAATTTTCGTTAAAAGATTTGTTTTTCAATGTTTTTATGTTAGGAAATATGTATTTTTGGTTATTTATTATGCTTTGTTTGTGTATTTTTGGTTATTTGTTCGTATTTGTGTGTTAAGACAGTGGCGAAAGTTTTTCTGGTTTACACAATAGTTTTAACGAAAACAGATCGATGTGGACAAAGTTAAATTAGTGCACAATGACTAGTTTGTGCAATTCTGAGATGTTTTTTCAAGTTCCATGGAGCGAATATGCCAGTACCTTTTCACTTTGACTCTTTCTTGCCAAGGCAGAAGTGTGTCCTGACATAAAGGCACAAATGTTCCGGTACCCTTATTAAGTTCGGTATTGTAGTCGCTTGCAACGTTCTTTTTGTATGATAATTTAAACAGCAAAAAGAAAAGCAAGAACCAATTTTTTGTATTACAACATTTTACTACTCCTTCTAACGCTCGGGAATTCCCCTTTCTTATCTCAGTCATAACAACACTTCAACTCCCTGATGGGTGAAGTGAAAATAGAAATTATTAACTAGTAGAAGAAGTTGTAGTTATTAGGATCAATAATAATTGTTGCCTACATCACTCCCCTACCAGTAACGAAGTTACATTACTCTGAAAACTTGATGGGAGAGAAGATATAAATATCTATACAAATATATAAGTTGAAAATATGTACACAAACAAAAACATAAATTTAAATGAATATGAAAGAGTTATAATTTGAAGAAGAGTCAATAACGTCATTGAAACGAACATGACGGTTTACTTCTCTTCCACAGCGTGTTGATTTTTTAGATTGTTCTAGTTGTTGACTTGGCACAGATGTATGATCATTTTTTGAAGTTGGAGACAAAAGTTCATTAGGTTGTAACACATAAGCTAGTTTTAGCCTATCCACAGAGATATTGACTTGTTTATTTTTAATTGATAGAAAAAATATTTCGTGGTTCTTTGCAGTACCAAAAAGAGTCCTCCATATAGGGGCTGCAAAGGTTTTTTTACTCTGTCAACAGGCAGAAAAACATGCGAGCATGTGTACAGATCTTTTGGGATGAAAATCTTTTGTTTACATTTGGATTTGGCTTGGTAGGGCTTTAAGAGAGCCATCTGATTTCGAAGATTACTTACAAAATTATCATTAGATATTGGCAAGTTTGATTCTTCAAAAAATTCACCAGGTAATTTAATACTTTTGCCATAAACCATTTCAGCGATTGTATATTGACAGTCCTCATGTAGAGCAGTTCGCAAACCCATAAGAACTGTTGGTAATGTTTCTGTCCAATGAAGAGAATTATGACATCTAATAGCTGTTTTTAAAGTACGGTGTAGACATTCAATTTTTCCACTACTCTGAGGATGGTAAGAAGTTGGTTTACTTTTACACCACATAGCGAAGCCAAATTTCAAAATAGTTCTGAAGTAAACGGAGTTCTTTTATCAGTAATAACACAAGAAGGTACACCAAATCGTGTTATTCATTGTTCATAAAAAGCTCTTGCTATACTTTCGGCAGTGATATTTGATAACGGTGCCACTTCCATCAATACACGTCAAACAATATGTGTATCCATTAGAAGGTGAATAAGGCCCAATTAAATCAATGTGCACGACACTAAATCTTTCGTCTGGTGCTTGATATTGAAAATATTGCAATTTTGTATGTTGAGTTATTTTTTTTTTGAGTCGATACAAGTTCGGGCCCATTGTTTAACATCTTTTTTAATATCTGGCCAAATTAATCTTTTAGTAATTTCTTTTACGGTACTTCGAATTCCAGGGTGAGCTAAACCATGAATTCTATTAAATATTTTCATCCAAAAGTTTTTAGGTATGAATGGTCTGATATTGGATGTAGAGGTATCGCAACATAAGAGTTTTCCCGACGGTAATTGGTGCAGTTTAATATGCAATGATTTGGAATGTAATTTCAACTGTTGCAGTTCATCATCATTAATTTGCGCATCTGCTATCAGATCAAAATCAATTACAGGTGAGTCGATGTGCTCAATTCTAGATAGCCTGTCTGCAACCACATTGTTTTGACCACTTATGTGGCGTATGTTAGTAGAAAATTGTGAGATACATTGTACCTGTCTTAGTTGTCTGGCAGAGGCTTTGTTATTATTTTGTTTAAAAGCAAATGTTAAGGGCTTATGATCCGTATAAATAGTAAAATCCCTGCCTTCAAGTAAATGCTTGAAATGTTTAATAAATATATACCCAAAAGCTTGCAATCGTTAAGCGCTATAATTTTTCTGGGCATCATTAAGCTTTTTTGAAAAAAAAAAAAGCAATAGGCTTCCATCCATTTGATTCTTTTTGTTGAATAATTGATCCAATAGCCAAATCGGATGCATCTGTGAGAGGTGCCAAAGGGTAATCCGAATTGGGGTAGGCCATCAATGCTACTTGAGCAATATCCTGTTTACATTTTTCAAAACTTTTCCTGGTTTCATTGGTTCATGGTATTTTGCGACGGTCTTTTTTTGTAGATCCTTTCAAAAGTTCATGAAGGGGAGCTTGAGTTTCTGCGGCATTTTTTATGTAATTACGAAAGAAATTGATCATTCCTAAGAAGGAATGAAGTTCGCATATAGTTTCTGGTAATGGATATTCCATGATAGCTTTAATTTTTTGAGGTAGAGGTTTTGAGCCTTCAGCAGATATTTGATAGCCCAAAAAGAAAGCCTATTACAGGTACTCCCAAAACTGATTTGCTAATATTAATTCGAAGACCATATTTATCTAAACGCTGGACAACTGTTTTAAGATGTATACGATGTTCTTCCTCGCTAGAAGAGGCAATCAACACATCATCCAAATATGGAAACACAAAGTCTAGGCCATAAAAAACTTCATTGATGAACCTCTGAAAGGTTACGGGGGCATTTTTTAGACCAAAACTCATGACATTGGTAAAGACCAAAAGATGAGATGATGGCAGTTTTTTCTTTATCTTTGTCTGCTACTGGAATTTGAAAATATACCTTAAAAAGGTCAATTTTAGAAAATATTGTTTTATGAGTTAAGATATGTTGAAAATCTTGAATTCGAGGGACGGGGTAACGATCAGGTATAGTTAAATCATTTAGTCTTCTGTAATCGCCATACAGGCGGAAAGAACCGTCTTTCTTTTTCACTATGTGTAGATGCCTATTCTGAACTAGAAGGACTAATGATGTTATTGTCTAGCATATATTTGAATTCTCTTTTAGCTATTTCCAACCATTTTGGGTCTGTCTTGCTTTACAATTTACTGGCTGTCCTTTAGTTATAATATGATGTTTCACATTATGTTTTACACTAGATATAAGAAAATTTGGTTTTGTTATACTGGGATACATAGCAAATAAATCAGAATATTTACATAAGCTGCTCGTTGTATGTACACTTTCATTAATAGAGATGGGTGTGATGTCACCATAAACTGCAAGGTTGGTCATGCCATCAATTAACCTTTTATGCTTTATATCAATCAATAAATTGAACTTATTTAAAAAATCTGCACCTAATATGGGTTTATGCATTTTTGTGACAATAAATCGGAACTGAAATTCTCGACGCAAACCAAGATCAAGAATTAATACTTCTATGACAAAAGTATCAATTTCTGTATTATTTGCAGCATATAATTTATAGTCACTAATAAGTTTGTGTTAAGAAGTATGACGAATAAGGCTTACCTCTGCTCCAGTGTCAACCAGAAAATGTAAACCCGTTTTTTTGTTCGTGATAAATAAGCGGAATTTACGGCAATTTTCTTTACTTACAGCAGCAGAGCCTACCGCTAATTTTACTGCTGATTTTGGTTTCACCGGCGAGTTGTTTTTCCAAGCACATGGGGCTTTGCATCTATCGGGAAAACACATTTCTCGAAAACAAAAATGGAAACAACAGTACTTGCCATTAGGATTATAAAGGTTGCGAGACCTACTTCGATCATTAGAAGATCGGCCGCTATTTCTTGAGCGACGACGAGAATTCCTTGCGGCACTCAGTTTTTCAAGTTTATTATCCAAAGTTGCAATTTGTTGTTGTAACTCCGTAATGGCACCTGCTCCTGGAAAAACAATACTGCTGGTACAGTATAGTTCTTGTTTCGGTTGCATTTCGATGATACGATCGGCCATTAGTGCCAGTTTTTCGATATCTTCATCACCAACGATTAAAATATTGCATACAGAATTCGGCATTTTCTGCAGAAATAGTGTTTTAAGAACTTTATTCGAAATGCCATCAGTTGCAAGATTTCGCATTTTTTGTAAAAGTTGACTAGGTTTACTATCTTCCAAGTCCATGCCTGTAAGGAGTCTCTGTAAACGTTTATTTTCGCTTTCTTTAAAAGTGTTCAAGAGACGTTCTTTAGCAGCAGTATATTTGGTTTTGCTATTGTCACTTATAATATCCCACAAACTTTCAACAAATTTTGCTTCCAATTGCGAAATTAAGTAGTTGAATTTAGTTTCCTCGGAAGTTATTTCACAAATGGAAAACTGCACTTCTACTTGGTAAAACCATATTTCTGGCTTTTCGGCCCAAAAAGGAGGTATTTTCACACTTACCCGTGCTATTTCTTCTTTCGTCGCCGATTCTTCCGTTTCTGACATCTTTATTAATAATTCCGAGGACATCAGTATGTAGTCACTACCAACGTTCTTTTTGTATGATAATTTAAACGGCAAAAACAAAAGCAAGAATCAATTTTTTGTATTACAACATTTTATTACTCTTTCTAGCACTCGGAAATTCCCCTTTCAGATCTCACTTCAGCTGCACGATGGGTGAAGTGAAAATAGAAGTAGTTGTAGTTATTATGATCAATATATAATTGTTGCCTACAATAGTCTTAGTGTACTTTGCCACATTCAATTAACATTATTTAATTCTTTTCTTAAAAAAAAAAAAAAACCCAGAATTGTGCAAACTTGGCATTGTGCATTCAGTTGACTTTGTCCATGTACACATCGATCTAGTTTCACTTAAAAAGTCAAAGGAGCAGCCAATTCTACACTAGAGAAAAAAAAATATATATAACCTCAATAAACTACATTTTAAATCAAACAATGAAATAACATAAAAAAAGGAAATTCATCTTAGCACTACATAAAGGAAATATCCACTTACCTTATTTAGAAATTGCCATGTTTTTAGTCAAACAAAATTTATTAACAGCATCTAAAAACTTCCTGAAATTATCTGAACTGGAATCTGTATACTGACATCCCCACATAAATTAACAAAAACAAGAGTAAAAAATACCCAACGACGTTCGACCATATACATTTCCTTCCCATAAACAGGACACTTATAATGGCTACTAAGTAAACCTTCATTTACACACCACTCAATTAATGTTTTTTTCCCTTTCGTTCCGAATCCTACAGAAATTCAAATTAATATTACCACATTTAGCCATTATACTGTGTCAACCACAAAATAATTAAGGTACTTCCTAACCAACATCCAATAACATACAAGTCCTTACAAATCTTTTCCCTCTTTCAAATTCATCGCAATCACATAACCAATTATGACATAATAGGGTTTCCATAACATTCAACTACTCAGGTTACCATAAATGAAACAATTTCATCCAAAAGGCACCCTTAAATATACTATAACCCATTATCAAATTATAAAAGATTACATGTTATCTCACCAAAGATATATTCTAAAAGTACTGGAGGAATATCATAGAATCTAAAGACAATGGCTAGTGGTACTCTATAATTACAAAGTTCCAGTAAGGGAGGTACATGAAAGAAAACGTTACTATAGAGCAGTGGTCCTCAACAGGACTATGAAGTCGGAATCGGAGTTGGGCAGATTTTGGGGTAAAAGGAGTCGGAGCTGGAGTCGCTAAATGCATGTCAACTCCAATTCCAATTTTCGTTGGAAAGTTTGAATTTGAAATGAAAAAACAATTTAATGACAGAGTGAGTTATTATTTTGGTACTTACGTACTATGACGACTACCTTGGCGACATTTGGAGATAAAAATCTTCATTGGCATTTTTTAGTTTATGTTTATAAATTAAATAAAAGAACTTCATCAAAGCAAATTAATTTAAATTCTTTTAAAAATGAAAGCCCCAATTATAAAAGAACAAAAACTTAAAATCCCGAATATATATATGTATACATATAAAAAAATGATATACCAAATACGAATAGAAAAAATTAATCTTTTTATTTTAACTACTGTAAATGATAATTAACAATTATTAAACTTACTTCTGAATAAGCTTCAGTGAAAGTTACATAAATAAATTATATTTTTGATACATAATATACGTACAAATTTAAAAAAAATTGAGAGGCATTTAGTGTTAACTTTAAATAACAGATGGCAGCACAATATAGTTAACTTACTTAAAACTGGTTAAAAGAAAACATTGACGTTAATGATAAGGAAAATGGCGGGAAATAGCTTTCAAAATAGCATCAAAAGGCTTTTCTTCCTTTTTCCGCCAAATAAATTCAGCTAAATAGGTATCCAAATGATGGCGGCTTGTCCCACGTTGTCGCTTGTTCCTTCATTTTGCGGTATCCCACATCCTTTCAACATGTTGCGTATGAGTCTGTGTAGATGGGTCAACAAAATTGTATGGATGATTCACCTTAAAATGTTCAAAACCGGCAGCAATGGGCTCTTCTGTTCGATATCCAGGCCAGGAATCTGACATTATTGTTGAGCCTTCAGCAATATTATTTTGGATTTCATGCATTAATGTTGTTGCTTTCCGGTCTGGAACTCTGACTAGAAATGTTTCTTTTGTTTCTCGGCAAATTCCACTGAAGACTTGTGGCATGATACGACCTTGATTATTCTTTCGACGCATAAAAAGGCTTTCGTCAATTTCGACAATCATTCCGGGCCCTCCAATTTTAATTTTTCGATTATCCTCCAAATCCTTCACACACACTTCACGCATATAATTATTCCAGTCAATAACCGTCTTATCGGAGAAATCCAACTGATGTTTGCACCATTTAATGGACGACTCTTCATATGCCCAAAAGCAAATAAATCTCAAAGCTTTTAAAAATTCAATACGACTGTTTTGAAACCACGTACCAGTTCGGAAACCAAACTTTTGTTGACAATTTTTGACATTGCATTTCCAATAAAATCCTGAATTATAAAATTTCATATCATGGCCATTTTTACAAATGCGTTCTTTAGGTAAAATTCCAGCCTCTCTGAAGAAGTCTATTGCTTCTTCCTCATTTGAAGGAAGTTGAAAAATGTTGATATCCATTCGGAAAAAATAATCGCAAAAAGTTTCACGTGTTTCACCTAAACGTAATAATCGGCGTAAATGTAGCAAAAAAAGCTGTGGTAATAGCAAATGCGGGACTAGTGCGAGATAATACTCTTTATTTCAGCGCCCTCTATAACCTATATTAGGGTTAACCTTTTTTTATAGCCGCCCAATCGGTATAGTGGTTAGCGTCGCTGACTGCCGTGCCGAAGGGCTCAGGTTCAAATCCCGCTTATAACCAATGTTAGGCTTAACCTGTATAACATACAAAGGTCGCCGGATTTGGCGAGATATCTAGGTAGTCGTCATAATACGTAAGTACCATTATTTTTTGATGGAAGATATACATTAATAAATATTGGGTTGGCAACTAAGTAATTGCGGATTTTACTCATAGATGGCTTCAGTTGAATTTTTAGGTTTGCAGACGTAGTACAAATGTAAAAACATTTTGTTATTTGATAGTTGGCAATTCATCTGTGAATCAGTAAAAAAAGTTTTTGATCGGTTGTGTAGTTTTCGTTTAGCGTTCGTTGAAAAATGGAAAATCAAAAGGAACATTTTTGTCATATTTTGCTATTTTATTTCTGCAAAGGGAAAAACGCATTGCAAGCTCATAAAAAGTTATGTGCTGTTTATTGTGACGAAGCCTTAAAAGAACGGCAGTGTCAAAATTGGTTTACCAAATTTCGTTCTGGTGATTTTTCACTCAAAGATGAAAAACGCTCTGGTCGTCCAGTTGAAGTTGATGACGACCTAATCAAAGCAATAATCGATTCAGATCGTCACAGTACAACACGTGAGATTTCAGAGAAGCTTCATGTATCACATACATGCATTGAAAATCACTTAAAATGGCTATGTTCAAAAATTCGGTGCATGGGTTCCTCACGAACTGAAAGAAACGCATTAACAGCTGCGATTTGCTACAGAAACGTAATGAAAATGATCCATTTTTAAAACGACTGATAACTGGCGATGAAAAATGGGTTGTTTACATCAATATCAAGTGGAAAAGATCGTGGAGCAGGCCAGGTGAACCAACTCAAACAACATCAAAAGCTGATATTCATCAAAGGAAGATTTTGTTATCAGTTTGGTGGGATTACAAAGGAATTGTCTACTTTGAACTCTTGCCACCCAACCGAACGATCAATTCTGATGTCTACAATGAACAACTAACGAAATTAAACAATGCAGTTGAAAAAAAGCAGCCTGAATTGACAAATCGAAAAGGTGTATTCCATCATGACAATGCAAGGCCACACACATCTTTGGTCACTTGGCAAAAATTATTGGAGCTTGGTTGGGATGTTTTGCCACATCCACCATATAGTTCTGACCTTGCATCATCTAATTACTTTTTGTTTCGATCTTTACAAAACTCCTTGAATGGTAAAAATTTCAATAATGATGATGATGTCAAATCGTACCTGATTCAGTTTTTTGCTAATAAAAACCAGAAGTTTTATGAACGTGAGATTATGATGCTGCCTGAAAGATGGCAAAAGGTCATTGATCAAAATGGGCAATACATTACAGAAAAAAGTTATTTAGTTCCATGAAAAAATTGTCTTTGATTTTCTAAAAAAAATCCGCAATTACTTAGTTGCCAACCCAATAGTTATTTTCTATTTTATTGACATATTAATAAATAAATACAAGGGAAATGATGAGATATTTGCCTTTACTGATTAAACTGATTCATTTACACTGCTGGCCACCCAAATTGCAACATCAAGAAAGACAAGAGATATCACAACAAAATTTATTTAATAGATAACATATTGACCAAGTATCAAATGATTAAATTTATAGACTTCTGTGAAGGGTGCGCTTTCCAGAATCCGAAGCCAGAGTAGCCTCGGCACCGATTCAAAGAGACTTTGGATGTGTCCTTGAGATACAACAGACTAAGCAGCTTCTGCACGTTGCTAAAAGTTGATCTGGTGTGGCAGCTTGGAATATAATCTAGGTCAATCGTTCAGCAACCATGGACCACATATTTTCTATTGGCAAAAGATCCGAAGAGCGAGCCGATCAGGGAAGCAATTCAATATGACGATTGACGAAGAACCCTTGGACAATGCACGCCACGTGTGGTCGCGCATTATCCTGTTGAAATATGGCTGTGGGAAAACCCTAAAGGTAAGGAAGGACAACTGGCTATAACACCTCAGAGATATAGCACTGGCTGTTTAAAATACCGGCAATGCGTAATAGAGGAGTGCGAGAGTGATATCCAATATTGCCTCATACCATAATACCCGGCGCAGGACCAGTGTGGCGGTGCATAACGCAGCTGTTCAGCATCCTCTCTCCACGGTGTCTCCAGACTCGAATCCGACCATCGTGGTATTGCAGACAGAAGCATGACTTATCAGTAAAGACAATTTCATTCCATTCTGCCATCCACATCCTTCTTTCATCACACAATTGGCGACAGAGACGTCTGTGATTTTGCGTCAAAGGTAGACAAAGCAATGGACGTCTTGCGGACAGACCACTCTGCTGTAAACGGCAAAGAATGGTACGCGCAGACACTGGATGATGATTTACAGACTGAATGTGCTGTCCTACGACTCGTGATGTGACTGAGCGATCCGTCACTGCCATGCGCACAATGTTCCTGTCATCACGTGAAGTAGTGCACTGAGGTGGATGCGATCGAACACGTCGGTCCGTCGTACCCTCCTGCATCCAACAGTCACACATTCGCATTACAGTTGTTTGGTTTCGTTCAACATGACTACCGATTTTCCAGAAAGATAATCCACACTCTTGGTAGACCACTATCCTTCCTCTGTTGAACTTGGATACCTGTTTACTACAAGGCATATTTGATCTGTTAAAAAAAAAAAAAAAAAAACACAATTGCCGAACTTGAAATCATCGAAAACTCCAAGCCTCAAATAGTGCTTTGAAGTGGCGCCATACGCGCGCGTGATGTGAATCTGCACTGAAATTCTAATCATTTGCATATCTCACCTCCGCTAATGCACGTTGTAAATTTCATGTTATTTGCATGCTTCGTTCAGGTTGTTGCATTTACGGTGGCCAGCAGTGTAGTTACAAATCTCATTGATACATTTAGGTAAGCAGCAATAACAGCAAGAACTCCCAAAATTGATACCATTCTTAGAAAGTGAGCAGGAAAAGGAGCAATTCTCGATGAAACAACACGATGGGAAAGTACATATTTGATGATATAGAGGTTGTTAGAATTAAGAATGTTTTTAAAAGATGTAGATGACCCTAATGTTTCACTAACAGAAAGACTGTGGAATGATTTTGTAGAACTGGATATTCTTTCTATATCGTATATGGCTATAAAAAACTTAGAATCTGAAGAATTAACAGGAGGGGAGAATGGAAGAATGTGAT
Organism: Stegodyphus mimosarum; assembly: GCA_000611955.2. Classification (NCBI taxonomy): domain Eukaryota; kingdom Metazoa; phylum Arthropoda; class Arachnida; order Araneae; family Eresidae; genus Stegodyphus; species Stegodyphus mimosarum. Next base: position 109,198 of record KK112765.1, read on the forward strand.
GTCTATTCTTTCTGAAATGGAGGGCTTATTGCAGAAGGAATCATTTCTTCAATAAAGAAAAGAGAAACTAGTTTGCTAGACAATGAGATTTTACTGGGTTTAATAGATGTAGATTCAAAACACCGAATTTTTTTGGATGACGAACAATTTAAAAAGGCAAAGAAAGCCATCTACGAACTTTCATTTAGAATGATATTATTCTCCGAACAATTGGAGTATTCAAATCAGAACAGTCAAAATGCAGATATTGCAACCTAGTCTGTATCATTCTCTTCCAGTAATGAATAAGATTTTGAGAAATATTTGGATAATATTGAAAAGGCTAAGGTAAAGTGAATGAAAATAATAAAGAACCAAGAGCCTTTAGATATAAAAATGAAAAAAATACAAACACGATTTCTACACAACCTTAATAGAGAATTATGATTACTCTTGGAACTTATAAAAATCTACCCTGAAAAGTTAAAATAAGTAGCCTTAACAGTAACAGCTCTTCCTTCTACTCAAATTAGTGTGGAAAGACTATACTGTTTCTTAGAAATAACTAATGCCAGTTTTTCCATTTCATAATAAATGCTAATTAATATAAATAATTTGCTATGTCATCATTTTTTTCTGTAGCATCTATTACTTCTTTTATATTAAAAGAATAAGCTATAATACATGTATCTATGTTTACACAGATATGAGGGAGTCGAAGTCATTAAGTTTAAAATTCAAGGAGTCGGAGTGAGTCATTTTCCCTACTGACTCCACAACCCTGCTTTTGAGTAATTTTTAACCCATCCCATTCATCCCTTTCCCACAACCAGACAATCATGGCCCCCTTTCAAAAACTTGAAAAATGCACATACTTTTTTTTTTTTTTACTTTAGATTATCTTTTAATGTGTTTTATAAATTAAACAAGCATAGAAAATAATGATAAATATCAAAATTTGAATAAAAGCAGTCTTTTATATTCATACACTAAAACTAAATAATTAACAGGTAAATAAAAGGCTGGTCACATTCTCCCCCTGGCTGAGAAACCCTGCTATATCGTATATTCTAAGGAGGGTCACATAAACCCTACCAAACAAAAAAGATGTGACTATATGTATTTACGTATGTGGCGACATCATTCGCGTTGATGAAGAGCCATCAGCGAAACTTCTCTCATGCGTTTTTCTTTTCACCAGAGTGGCAACAGTAAGCCTTCAACAAGAAAAAGAACATTGACTGATTTTCTGTCTGTATTATTCCATACCCAAAAAATGTAAATAAATATTAATCTTCTTGGAGTCAGAACGACGTTTAAAGTTTCCTATGTTCCAAACTTCCACACTGGTTTACCCGGATGCGATCCAATTCAATTTATGAAGTGTAAAGATGGAAAAAGAACGTACGATGTTTTTGTAATATAACAAGACTGAAATACTCTTAAAATGGTAAGTCAATTTTAAAAATTCTTGTTCTATTGCAATATGCCTTCAGATGTAATGTATGCAATTAGAATTCTCTGAGTGCATCAAATGTGTTAAGAATAAATGAACTAGTTTTTACTAAGCAAACTTTAAGCAGAAAAGCTTAAGCTTTAAAAAATAAAAAGTTGGATAAAGGTAGCTGCACTTCCGTTAAGCCTAATTCTACTGTGGCTGAAGGAGATGAAAGTAAAGAAAACTGAAACTAATGCCACACCTGCGACTGTCGCCAAGGTCAGCATCAAAATTCCCCCTTTTTGGAACCCTGACCCCAAAATATGGTTTCTTCAGATTGAAGCCCAATTTCGCAATGCTGGAATAACGGCTGATCAAACAAAATATGATTATGTAGTCAGTTCTATTGAAACAGGGACATTGTCACAAATCTCTGATATTCTCACTAAACCACCAAACAACGGCAAATATCTGGCCATTAAAAACAGGCTGATTGAAATTTTTGCCGACTCTGAAACACAGAAAACCCAGAAACTTCTGACAGAATTAGAACTGGGTGATAAGAAACCAGCCCAAATTCTCTGCGAAATGCGTAACTTGGCGGCTGAGAACGTGCCAGATGAATTTTTGAAAACATTGAGGATGCAACGACTACCACTTAATATGCGGAGCATTTTATGTGTAAGCAGTGTTGATTTGTCCAAATTGTCTACAATGGCTGACAAAATATGGGAATTAAATCCCAATCCACCACAGGTAGCTCGCATTGTTTCTTCCCCATCTGATAACATTACCGCCGAAGATCTACAGAAACAGATATCAAACTTAACACTGCAGGTAGCAGAAATGAATAGGCTTAGAAACCCCAGTCCAGAAAGACGACGATACAAGTCGAATTCTAGAAATAGTTTCAAAAATAACAATAACCCCAGTCCAGAAAGACGACGATACAGGTCGAATTCTAGAAATAGTTTCAAAAATAACAATAACCCAAATAATTGTTATTTTCATCAACGCTTTGGTGAGAGAGCGTACAAGTGCACTCCACCATGTAAATATCAGGCCTCGAAACAGGAAAACTGAATCCCCGGCCTTCGATGACGACAGAAAGTCAAGGGGTACAGCTGAGTCGTCTATATATTCGTGACAA
>KK112767.1:0-23152 GCA_000611955.2 Stegodyphus mimosarum
GTTACGCGTCGAGCATGCAGACCACTACACCACGAAGGCATGCAAAGAAGGCGGGAGAAATACTTTATACAGTGGACGAACACCCGGAGTTATGGTCTGGGGCGCCATAGCATATCATAGACGATCTCAATTGCTACGAATTGTGGGCAATCTGAACAGCAACCGGTATATCCGTGAAGTTCTACAGCCCGAAGCTGTTCCCTTCCTTCAAAGCTTGCCAGGCGCTGTATTTCAACAGGACAATGCCCGTCCTCATACTGCTCGGATTGTTAAATCCTTCTTTGCAGCGCAGCAGGTACAGCTTCTTCCTTGGCCTGCGTGTTCCCCGGATATGTCGCCAATTGAACATGTGTGGGATGTCATTGGTCGGCGTCTTGCTCGTGATCCTCGTCCTGTTGCGTCTGCAGACGAACTTTGGGTACGCGTACAAACGATATGGAATGCTCTTCCTCAGTCAGACATTCAAACTTTGTTTGACTCCATGCCACGTCGTGTAGCAGCACTTATTGCGGCGCGTGGTGGCCACACAAAATACTGATTCTGATCTCTTGTTCTTGTTTGTTTGCTTTGAACATTTAATCATTTATTTGTACCACTACCACTTAACTGTGTATTAAATTGCATTCAATTATGACGATTCCTTCTTGGTGTTGCAATTTTCACAAACGTGAGTGTATTATATATATAGCTTTTCCCAATTTGCTAAAAAATTTCAATTTTAATGACATATATTTTTGAGTTATGTTTTATTATTTATGTAATTATGAAGTTTTAATTGTGTTTAATATGTAACCTTGGCACTAACGGGCTTTTTCGAATAGGATTCAGAGGGTTTCGGGTGTGCTATAGCTTTTGCATTCTTACTTGTTAATTATATATATATATATATATATATATATATATATACATAAATGTATGTACTTTTGCTACGGTCAATTATAACGGAAAAGGAGTGGTGCACAACTACCTGCTATAGTATTCCAATATACAAAATTTCAACTTTCTGAGGCTAGTCTTTTTTAGATATGCGAGATACATACATACGTACGTAGAGATGTCACGAAAAAAATTCTTTAGGATCCATTTTAAATCCTTGTTGGGAAAAATAGTCCTTTTATCTGCCCTTACGTACACATGACACTCGAAAACATCCTTAAATTGCATTCGATAGCAGTCAAAATGGATAGTTTCTTTGAAATATGATACCCGAAATTTTTCGCGATTACAGAACTTCCTTTACTTCGCACGAGGAAGTAAAAAGCGTCCTGTAATTTGTCTGTACATGCAGATGCCACGTAGAAACATCGTTTCAATTAATTCGAGACTGGTCAAAATGGATATTTTCCATGAAATATGGTACCGGAAATTTTTCGAGCTTCCTTTACTTCGTAGGTGAAAGTAAACACTGACAATGGCACCAGTAAGCTGAACAAATATTTGATAGTAAATATCTAACAGAATGAATTTTGTTCTTTAGTCTTGCATCTCATGTGAAGCTATATAGTTGCAGTATAATATGACATAGTAGGAAATCCTCAGCGGCAAATGAGCTGACAAAAGGGATACGTAACACATTGCTTGGAATGTCACATGGAATGTCTCAACAGCGTTTGTTTCAACGTGATATGATCAATCGATTTAGCCGCTCTTTCTCATAAACTTCTGTGAAGCCAGAGGAAGAGCTGTGATAATATCCCTGTGTATACTTTAGTACTGTTTAGAAACACTTCTATCAAACATGGCTTACATGTCGCATACATGAATTCAGATATACATTTAGAAATCATATGACGTTAGCATTTTAGGACCTAAAGTGGCCAAATCATAAGATAACAGGGATTCGCGGAGCTCTGTTAGTTGTTTTCTGAGTTCGATTCCCAAAGACATAGAATGCTGTATGATATTTTCGTGAATTGTCCTATCTCTGACAGCAACGGTAGTTAAGATTCTTTCGGAATCGAGATAACTTTCCAACCTAGGTAATAGTATAATCAATATAACCAAATAAATCTAAACTACATCGCCATAATTATAACCTAATCTATGTACAGAGCATTTCTCTGGCTGTAATGTCTGTTCACTGTGATTGCCTTTAGTACCCTTTGGAAAGATGCAAAATAACAAAAAAAATCCTTCTCAACATATTCAGTTTCTCAGAATTTGGATTCCATAATGCAAAGAGCAAGTCATTAGCCAATAACATGCGTAATTCTTGCCAAGTAAATTCATTTAATTATTTGAATTTACTTACTTGTTGTTGTAAGAAATCCTTTAGAGGCCGCATATCAGATCAACACGAACAAAAACATGACGACTTCCTCACCCCATTTATAATTTTTTACCTCAAGCAAGACATTGCAAAAAATTATTTGGGCAGATTTCGATTTTAAACAATAAAGTAGAACGTACCATTATTCAAATTTATGTATTTTTTAAATAAAAAGCAAAATGCCGCTTGCATAGGCAGATTAATATTTTCACTTGAATAAGAGTCTGCCTCTTGCATTTTATTGCTTCTTAAAGAAAGAAGTATTTTATATTTCATTCCCTGCAAAGATTAATTTATTATAAAATTTTATTTTGTTCCCTTACAGTCTTTTATTGTAAGTGGAATATTTCCATCGTATCGTTTTTAAACAACTTTCTGATAACCTATGAAATTCCAATTTTGTACAAAAGCACTGTTGGTTGATGGCAATACGCTGAGGTGAAGCAAAGTTTTCAAAATCCGATTTAGATTTTATTTTGTTGTTTAATAATGTAATCGATTTTTCGCGCATATCTTCGTTTAGCGAACAAATTAAAAAAATCGGAATTTTATGGTGGAATTAATCAGACAGAGTGGAATATTTTGTTTAAAATGAAGTCTGAATGAACGTTTTAACTTAGTTTCTGAATGTTTAATGGGTTTTTGAAACTCGCACCATTTTTTTCGATTATTTGATGTCTATTATTTTATAGTTTCATCTAAAAATGTATCGAATACAAAGTTTTGGATTTTTCTCATTCCAAAAAAAAAACATTTCCAAAACAAGAATGATAAAAAGTACTTATAAAGCGAATTTCTACATTTAAAAAAAATATGTTGCAGTCTGAACTACAAAGGAGTAAAATCGGTTTTCTTGGATATCGCTTTCAAATATCTTTTCAAGATTATGATCACGCGAATTTATTTGCTTCTGTACAGATTTCTTTGCATTTATTACTTATTTGATTTTGTTAATCAGGAAAACAACGGAATTTATGAATTACCTGCATTTCAAGTTAGTTGCGATGAATTCTCCTTTTTCGTTTAATAATTTTTTAGTTTCTAAGCTTATATGCATGTTTTCTCTCCGTTTCGTTTCAAATAATGATTTTCTTAATTTTTTGTGATAGGTAATATCCAGTTATTTTATGAGACTTCATAAATTATTTCGTATCCTTTATTAAGATTTGAATGTTTCAAGCATTCTAAAACAATCTCTACACGCTCTTTTAAAAGCAATATTAATTAGATGTCCTTTTAGGACATCTAATTAATATCTAATCATCTAATTAATGTCTAATCATCTAATTAATTAATCCTACTACCTATGTTTTGATAAACGTTTTTTTTTTCAATTTAATTTATAAGGTATTTTATCCCTGCCTTCGTGGCGGAATTACAAGCATACTCGACGCGTATTCGAGAGGTCCAGGTTTGGAACCTCGGCGAGGGCTTAGGCTATTTTTAATGTCTCCTGCTTCAAGAAAACCAATTGACTCTACATTGGCACGCGGCCTAAAATGTGGTGGACGATAATTCGTCACCCCCAGGATTTGGTGATTGGGTTCCCTAATCTTCCGTCGCCCTGAAGCCATTAACTGCCATGATCCCCATTTGGTGCTTTGTCTTAGTCATATTATTATGTACATCATTTCCAACTCCTGTGCGCTGCCGTGTGCTCTAATGTTAGAAGGCGCCGTGTTTAGAATATATTTACTAACTATTTATTATGACTGTGAATTTTATTTTCCGGTGAGGGCTACTTGATTGTCCATCCCCACTTAGGGCTCATGGCAGATTCCACCTATATTCCATTTATATTCCAATATCCAGTCTCTACTTCATTCTAGACACCCAGAAATAAATGTAAAATGATAGAAAACAAATTGGCAGTTAATGAGTTAAAAGAGGGAAGTATATCAGGTATTTTCTTCCTCCTTTCTGCATGCCTTCGTGGTATAATTGGAAGCTCACTCGACGCGTAGTCGAGAAGTCCAGGGCTCGAGTCCCGGCGAGGACATTGCACATTTTTCATATTTCCTGTTTCAATAAAATGAAATGATTCTAGAACTTTGTCGCTGTAGTCATTTCTCATTAATTTCTTAAATCATTTCCTTGTAAGCTATCCAGCTCACCTTTTGCACACGTCCTCACTGTGAGTGACAGTACAGTGTGGTTCAGAAATTATTTTTCAAATCTTGATTTAGATTTTTTAGTCCAAAGGGATTTAGTCCCGAAGGACTATTACTTTCGTTTTGCGATTTTGCGTCGGAAACACAAAAACGGCGTATCACTTTTCAAATTGTTGCCACTAAATGTTATCGCTCTGCATTAAATTTTAAAAAATGAAAAATCTGCATAAATGTATGCATGTTTTTTTTAGACGTAGCTTTCTCTTCAAAAATCGTCTGCGTGCGTTGCACGGGAAAATAAAAAGGAATTTTAATTACAGTTCTAAATAAATAGCCAAATAAATGTGAAATTCGTGACAATATTCTCTAAAACTTTAACGAATTTTTCATTAACAAACTCAAAGATTTCAAAGCCAGCAATACCAACGTTGTACAGAAAAACATTTTTATCTCCAGCGCGTGAGAGCGTGTACCGAAATTTCTAAAGATATGCTCAATTTAAAATTATTTTGCGATATTGCTGTTGAACTGAATTTTATGGTTTAAGTGCGAAGAACATGGTATTTAACAAATAAAGATAACACACAAAATGTTAAATAAACGTCCCTTTGGACGTAATTTAAAATCTGAAACATTTCAGATTTTTTTTTTAAATTTAATGCTGAAATGAATTTTCTTAAGTATCTTCGTTTAAGTAACAAACAAAAACTTTCAGGGTTTTGCCGCTTGAACATAGAATAAATAAAGCTAAAATGATATTTTCTAATCGAAGTTCGTAAAATATTTTTAATATCAATTCTGATTTTTCGACGAATTTTCCATAACTTATCGAATTTTTGGACCATTTGACGAAATAGTATTGTTGGAAGTAAAAGTGAGATTTTTTTTACTGAAAATATAAGCTTTTATTTATAGTGTTTCATTGAAGCTGGAATTTTGTCCTTGATTTTTAATTTACTTCTCGATAAGTTAGCGAGTTCAAATTTTACACATGCACTATAGATACCGATGCCCATGTAATGTGGTGAAAAGATTTTCTCAACATTCGATTCAGATTTTTTTTTATTTGATGCTTAGGCAATTTTTCCCGCATATATTCGTTTGCCGAACAAGCTAAACCTATCAGAACTTAACTGTGCACATCGACTACAGCAGACTAAATCTTTTCAATGAAACTTGTATGAAAGCTGTAACTTAATTTGTGAGTTTTGGGCGAATTTTTGAATATCTCTCGATATTTGGGATTATTTGACATTTGTGATTTTGAAACGTCAACAAATGTCATGATATGGTTTTTTTATTGATAACGTGTAATTAAGGCTAGAAAACAGAAAATAAAATATAATTAAACAAAGATTTTTATGCAAAAAGCTTTTATTTAAAATGCATATGATAAATTAATGCATGAAAAGGAGAAACAGAATTTATCGTGTAGTTTAAAAGGAATAATAGATTAATTAATTCTACTTACAGAATTCATCTACAATTTTATACCACGATTAAGAAAAGCATGGAACGCCCAAGGTAAGTTAAAAACGGTAATGGCTTCCACATTTAATACTGCAATTAAATTAATAGAAAATTTTAAAAGATAATGGCTTATGCATTTAACAACAAAATTACATTAATAAATTCATTAATTTGGTGCCTCACGCTTTTATTACACTCAATATAAAATTATAAATGAATTTTCGAAATAGAGTTATTTACTCTATTATTCCCATTAAACTATATGAAAAATTATTTTCTATTAGTTCATTAAATAACATACCCATTTTAAATAAAAATTTTATAGCTTAAAAAGCTTTTTAATTATATTTTATTCATTATTTTTATTACATTTCTCAGAATAAATTATTGAAAGCAGTCTAATGTGTGTTATTGTTTTAGTACTTTTAAATTATAACTTTTTCATCAAGTTAGACTTCATTTACCTTTTTCATCAAATTTCATCAAGTTAGAATAATGCAGTGTCAAAGGATAAAAACCTTGTTATCATCTTACTCTGTATAGAATTGACAGAGGTCAGTATCGAATGTAAGATAAGATTAAAAGCGAAGTGAAATTCTCTAAAACCAAAGCTATTCTAAGATTGGTATTTGCGGAATTGTATAATCTACTCTGTGTTGGAACTGTTAGAAATATCGATTTTAAGTTTTTTTAATGTAAGTTATTTTTTTACCTACTCACATTACGAAAACCAAGCCAGTTTTAAACTATTCTTGTGGACTAATATTCCACTGTCCTGATGTATCTCCATATTTGTCAAATATGTGCGATTTCAGGCATCCCCAAATTAATGTGATGTAAGAAAACTTTTGAAAATTAAAAAACAGGTAAATAAATAAAAGGTTTATAAGCTATAAAATTCAGAATTTTCTTTAAGAGGAAACAGGTGATAATATGGTGAAATAAGATAAAGCCTCCCTTAATAATATCCTTTTTATGGAAATCTATAACATCCGGTTGAAAATGCATGCGTTGTTTTATATGATATTTCATTGCTCAAGCCGTGCGTAGATAGAAAAGCATGACTTCTATATTTTCATGAATAGAAAGATTTAATTAAAGGTTAAATCTTCATATTATTAAATGATATGTTTCGCTGTTAACTTCTATGTTATTTTCATATTTAAGTCCAACCAGTGTTTTAATGAAAACTAAGAACAAAGATTCTTGTCTTCAAAGGATTACACATCTGGAGATTTGATTCTTTAATAGTTAGATAAAAAAACTCTTTTATAGTATGACCCCAAGAATTCTTATATTTTCATTCGCCTCTAGTATTTACGAGATTACGAAAAAAGACTTTAAATTTTAATAGAAACAAAAATCGAAGTTTAATATTCTTAGATTTTTTAGGTAAACATGCAAGATGCTCCTCCTTTTCTGTTTAAGTAAAATGAGAAAAAGCAAACGATTTCTTTTTCTTAAAAGAATTTTAAAAAAATAAAGAAAATATGTCGCAATAAAAAGTAAAACGTTGACAAGAAAATAAAATTTAGTTATTATCATTACTATAAAAGCACGAAACATTTACTAAATCCTTTCAAAATTTAATTCCGTGGAAAAAATAATTAGATCCAGATATTAAACTGGGAACGTTGTTTAAATTAAATTGCGCAATCCCAAGAAAAATTAAAGTTATGTTTTATCTTAGTTATAAAATAATTTTGTATTATTAGCTGTTTCTTAAATAAATTCTTAAAGAGGTTATATCAAATTGAATATTTTGACGAAAACATTTAAAAAGTAAAAACGAGAGAGAGAATTAATAACCTTAAAATAATAGAAACAAGAAAAATAATAAAATGTAACCTAATACATTTCCTAATTTTAATAATAATATATATATATATATACTTCTTCTTTTTGTTTTTAAAAATAACCTTTACTCATAGAATTTTAGTGGGTAATTACATGTTAAATATTACTTTACAAGTTAACATTTATTTTTGCGAACCAATGCACAAATTTGTTGCATTTAAGAATTTATACATTCCTGACGCCTTTAAGTTGGATTATTTTGGCCATGGCAAAACAACAGAAGGATATTTTGCTAGGAACAAAAAATGACTCCTTGAGGTCTTTTTATGGAAAACTGATTCCTTTTCCAGCTTCAAGGATTACATCTATTCTGCAGACGATTACGAATAACACCCTCCTCCATACAAAAGACATCCGGCTGATCCCAACGCCAAAATAAAATTCTAAATGAACATCGACACAGAAAACAAAGGAATTGAAGCTTGATTAAGCAACTTCTCAAAAATATCCATTAACTCAGACAGCCAAGTAGCCATACTCTCTATACGAAATCCAGACAACCGTTATCAGCTGGCTCATGAAATTAATCATTTCTCTAAAGATCTCAATGCTGAAGTAATCATAACTTGCATCAAAGAGCACAGCGGTAAAGTTGACAACGACACTGCCGACAGTCTTTCAAAAGAAGCAGCTCTTTCTAAGAACACGAGTTCCTCCAAATTAAGCTTCTGAAATCGCAACTACAACAAATCCTAAACAAACATCTAAGCACGAGTATCAAGAAGCGTGGTATACCGTCACAACAATCCGGCTCATCCAATAGTTCTTTGTATAAATCAGCACAGAAATTAGAAGCTTCAAGACTTTTATAACTTATTATCTCACCGGTCATGGCAATATCTAGCTTATTTTCTTAAAAAGAACCTCCCTAATAACGACAATTGCGTCTGCGGAGTCATAGGAGATGCAGATCATTTACTTATTCTTCTGACCTATTACAAGTGACCTGCAGTTCCGGAAATCGACAATCTAGACTTAACTTCAAAAGACTGGTGATATCACAATGCCACCTGTATCCAAAAATCATAAAAGTACACCAAAATCTCAGAGCCTTAGGACTGGACCTATGCCAAGTCACACCTTAAGACCGAAAACAAAAAAGCGGAAAAAGCGATGACGAGACTAGACTGCAATAATTAATTCCGAGCAACATCAGCAGTTTCTATAATGCTTCAAAACACCAAACGTACTAAGCTAGGCCATGAACTTTATTTATTAACTTTGTACTGAAAGAACTGAGCTCAGTACAGCCTGTAACATATATCCTCAGACAACAAAAATCAGACATTTCAATGCATAAGCAATATCAAATCTCATATGTTTATCTACATAAATAAAAACATTCCAGTGCAATGGTCTCCAAAATATCCTGCTCTTGTATTTACGTAATCCAATATTGTTTTATGTATACTCAACAGTTTGTGTTATGTTATGTAACTTTGCCTAATTTTATATTACTGTCCTCTTATGCTTAAGTATAACAACTCTGATCTATACTCTGTTCTTCCTTAGGAGAAAAGACCTAGAGATAATCCCAATTCTCCATGCTCTTTTACCTTTTTACATGTTGCATACAGTGAAATCCATAAAACCTCATACAATCACACCGCTTGTGGAAATGTGAGTCATTATATATAATTGATTATGAGAAATATGAGACATAATATATAATATGAGACATATTATATTATATTTGAGATACAGTGAACTCGAATCCAGGATGAAGCTTTATTCTCCATTTTTAATGCCCCATATTTGTAACTTTATTGACAATAAATTTACAATTCGAATAGTTTGTTTCAGATATTAAACCATCATAAAGTTGTTTCTTCCCTTCAAAACTTAAATTTAGTTTCTATTCTTTTTTTAAAAACTTTCTTGCTCTATTATCAAATCTTAATAACTTTGAGTTAACACATTTTAGAAAATTGCGACTTTAACAATATATTCAAGACTTTTATTAAAGTTTACCACGCAAATAACATTCCTGTATTTATTTAATCTCTCATAAAGTATTTCCTGATTTAATGCTTCTAATAGCTAAATAACATTAAAATGTAGAATAAGTATGATGATAAAGGTTTCAAAAATCACTCTCTCTTAGAGACCGTGAATTATTTAAATGTAAATTATTTCTCTTTTCTGTTTTCTTTCTTAATGCTTAAAAGTTTCATAACCAAGAATAATATAAAATTTTGTTTCTTTTTCTTTACTGTCTAGCAACAAAATACGAAATGCTAGTACGACTGGTAAGAGAAGACAAATTGTTCTAAATAATTAAAGTGCCGATTCCCCTTAAACCCATCCCAAAAGAAGCCATTGTTAAGCAAACAAACTCTGAGTTACTTTGCCGTAATTAAATAATTGCTTAATTAGCTTGAATACGAGTACACATTTAAGTTGAGAAAATTCAATTTTTTCCATTTCATTTTTCTAATAAATTTGCAATAATTATTGCGTATTAACTGTTAGGTTGATTAAGAAATAATAAATAGTAAATCAAATCTGCTTTAAAGTAAGCCGCGTAATTTTGAAATAGTGTGTATTTCAAGACAATTCAATCATAATGTAGATTTTATCAGCTTAATCTTATACTGGAAGTCTTATAATGAGCAACGACTGTCTTCGACTAATTTCCCTCTCTCAAGGCTCTGTAATTAACTTTCTTGCAACCATATTAAATCTTAAAGCACGAAGCAAAATATTCATAATTAGAAAAAGTGAAAAGGTTTTCATGAAAATATCTAATTAAGATACTTCTAAACATTGTTCAAGATTCAATCAAAATATTCTTTCTTTAAAAAAATATGGAAAAATGTTTTTTTTATTTATATATAGCTAAAGGAATCGATTAAATTATTTCCTTTGGTTTTTTTCCATCTGGTCTCCAGCTAAATGAATTGTTTTAAACTGTTTACTTGATATTTTTCTTTACATATTTTTTCATTGCATTATTAGGAAAGTAGAATGACGTATATTATTATTTACATAAATAGACATTAAAATACCACGTTAAAAATATTATAATGATGAGTTACACATTTTATATAATGATTTTTAACTATAAATTATAATTGAAGTATAATTTTAAATTGTAATTTCAATATTTGAATCGTCATTCGTTTGCAAAAGCTGAACTTGTCATTTCCATTACTTAGTAAAAATTTGTTTATATTTCCTAACTACAGATTAGATATAATTTCTGAATTTATATTTTGAATATGAAATGCAAAATAAAAAACCCGAAAGTTTATCAGACTATACACAATTCTTTTTAATAGGCATTAACTTCAAAGAAGTCAATAAGAATTTTTTCATTATGATCGCATTTCCTTTACTTATTACTAAAACAATAGGAAAAACTTTGACAACATCTGGCGGACTATTGCCAAGGATGATGAATTTTGCAAGTGTCGCTATAGGCTAGAAGTTTATTTGAAAATGAAAACATATTTTGTAGGATGAAGTTTGGTTATAGAAGCTGTACAGCTAAGAAAGCTGTACAACTAAAAAAATTGTTATGAGTAAGTTCTTACTTTCCAAGAAACCTATAAAAAGAAATTTGGAAATTTCTGATCAGTTTATTTCAGCTTATGTATTTTATGATTAGGATTTAGTGGTACTGAACTTGCAAATCTTGTATTTTTGGATTATCAAAACTTTCATTCTCCTCTTTCTTAATTAATTGCAATAGCGTATATCTGTTAATGATTTATTATGAATATAATAACTGAACATCCTTGATTCATTATTAAAGTGAGTAATCTTGCATTTGCAGACTAAATCTCATAATGAACATATTTAGTATTCTAGCCTAACTTGCATTAAAGAATGATGACTATGCAAACATAGACTTGTCCAACTTGTCTTAACATTTATTTTAAATATAATGAATATCACAAAATAACTTCCCAAAATATAATAGAATAAAATTGGAAAGCTACAACTGCTATCATTTAAAAATTAAAAATGTGTTAAAAAATTCTACATTATCATGAAGTATTAAAATGTAGAAAATTACAAAGAAAAATTCTCCTACATTTTGAAACTTATTTAATTGAATGACAAGCATTTAAAATGAAATCATCTTTAATGAGATTTTGAAAGTGAGTAATTTTAAGACAAATGAGAAAATATAAATGCGATATTTCCCAACGCCCGTCCGAATTCTATAAGGGAAGTTTATAGATTCAGTTTGCTGACTTTAGCTTAAATTTTCAATAAAGGTCAGTTTATATGTAAAGGAAATGAGAAGAAGCCAGTGAGTTGAAAGCCATAAACAAAAAAGCGTCGTACTCTTCTTATCTTCGGCGTTAAATCAACTTTTAGAACAGGCATATAAGAATGAAAAAACATATCGTAAACTAGAAAATTAGAAATATCATATTTTGCACAATTAATAATAATTTTTATGGAGTATTTTTATTGCATTTGGAATGTGTAAATGGTTTCAGTTATCTTTAAATAGCACATAAATAATTCATTGATTATGTCCATATTACTCATACAGAATGTAGTAGTTTAAGGAACATAACTCAATAGAATTAAAAAATTGAAAATAAAAAAATATTTTTCAGGGAGGCAGTAGATTGGATTTAAACTTAAGACTTGTTCCTGTTCATCAGAATTTTAAATTTTTATAGAGATGCACATGCTTCACCGTATATCTACTTCCAAATATTTCTGTAGATTATTAAGGTCTTAATAATAAATCTTAAATTATTTACTTCTTTTAAATTAAAGAACTGATATGTCTCTTAATTTTTTCCTTTGTAAGCTATTTTACTTCTGAACTATGATGGAAACTTGTACTAAAAATTAAAATAACTTACCGTTACATCTGGAGGAGAATGAACTCCACAGTGCTGCTTGAAGTAGTCCCTGATTGCCCCTCTGGCTGCAGCCATAAGGACATCGTTCACACTGCAGTGCGTAACCTGGCGAATTCTGTCCACCGTAGCGAAACGAATACCTGAAGACCAACCGATGGTTCTCTTGCCAGACAGTGGTTGCCGATGAGAGATTGGGTTGTAATCTCTTGGCGTGCACAACCACGTAATTAAAGTTAAAGGGGCTACCACAGCAGCCCGAAAAACATTGAGCGGAAAAGTGGTTCCACCAATTCGAGGCTTCAGTCTCAACATCTGCGGATGGTCAGCTAAGAAGTTACTGAGAATTTTGATGAGGGTGATACCATCACTGAGAGCATGATGAACGCGAACGATGAGAACTGTGTCTCTAGCATAACCATAGTTTTTCACCATTCTGACCTCCCAGAGAGGTCTGTTAGGAGCAAGTGGATGACTCATGAGGGATGAGATTAAATCACGTAGTTGATGTCGTGTCCTCACACGTCGTGCTTCTTCAAAAACGTGTTTCTCTATGTCGAACTCGCTATCATCGACCCAACAATACCCAGCGGACACGGATACAACTTTTTGAGTGAATCGTGCAAAAGCTCGCTCACCGTTTTCAGTAGTTTTATCGATGACTCGACTCTGCAGAATCTCTCTTGTAGTTCTGACATCCAACCCACGCTCGACGAAGAAAAGGCAATGAGCCACGTATCGGTTGAAATGAGAATCATGCAACCAGAAGGCATCCGTAGCTGACAAAAGCCCAGTGCAACCTGCAAAACCATAACCCATGCGACTGGCGCAACAGGCAGCTACCGCTATTCGAACCATCCCCACAACTACTACCGCGACGGTGAGAACTGCGAAAACGGGTAGTCCAAATGCGAGTCCGCCGACAACAAATGCTGTGGATAATATAACGGTGGGAACAATGCTACGTTCAGTAGGATGGTGAATCTTTTTAACTGGAACATTTTTCATGTATTTAGGTACAATCACTGGACTTTCTAAGGCTGTTCGTTCAGTTGGCGACTCTCTTTCATCTTCTGCATCACTCATTTCCATGTCTTCCATTTTAGCAATATGTTTAAATTTTAGTCTGAGATCTAAGTTTCCTTGATCAACAGAAAATACCGAAACTTACAACCTTTACTTATGGTTGTAATCCAAAATAAATGTGTCATTTCAAAAACAATTTTGCCACTTCTCTAATACAGTTTTTGTATTATGTACATTAAAACACAATCGATAGATTTCCCAATTATGTATAAATCATTAAGTTTTAAACTGGATTTTACATCAAATATGCATTTCATTGCATCTTTAAGTATATATTTCATATTTATCTGTTATATTCATAAATAATTCAATTCTTTAACAAAACGTAAGCAACAGCAGTATCACATTTATACAGCAACAGATCAGCAGTAAAACTTCTTCTCTATAATACTAACAGAAAAGCTTGCGCGATTATACTTGACGAAATGGATTCAACAAATATCTGTATAACATTAGATCTTCATTGATGCTTCACAACGCAGTGATCAAGATCGGGAGATAGTCTTCTAAACACAACATCTAGTTGCCATGGCGACAGGTGCTTGGTCTAAAGCCTTCCCATCGATTTCCTGGAAACCTGGAAAACGAGAAAAAGACATTATTACTATTCTTTTATATGATGAAAGTGAGTCCATGTGGACTCTATATATTTTCATTCAAAAGAAAAATGCGCTTTTTTGTCTTTCTTTTTCTTTGAACTTTTTTTAATACCTGAAAGTGAACAAAATTTAATTATTACTGAGGAAGCTATCAGGTAGTTGAAAAACTATAAACTTTCATTTTAATGGGAAATTATCCACCTTTATATATCACCACATTTTTTTAACCGACGTTTTGACGTATAATGAGGTATGCTGTTTAAAGACACTCTGGTAGATTATCTGGCGAATTTAATTAATAGAAAGTATTTGAAAGCTATCTGTCAGAAACTGAATATGTTCGGGAAGAAACTAGTTAACAAGAATTGGCATCTATTCATGTTGTACTCGGGGAAAACAGAAAAACCAGGCCTTACGTTAGATGCAAAATTCGGAAAAAATTACAAATGTTCAGAAATTTTAGTCACTAGCAACTTATATGATTTTCCGTAATGTAGCTATTTCTATGTAATACCTTTTATGAAGCAAATCGGTTTAAAAGCAAACAAAAAATATAATGTGTACACCACATGACTTCTTTGTACATGCGCAGTTTTCCTGCATTTCATTTAAACATACTGAAACATACTGAACGAATTTTGAATTAAATCTACTTCGTCGATAGCGCATAAACCGCAATGGAATAAAAGCTCTTTTTAAAGTTCACTATATTTATTTACCATAGCCACACTTCGGCGCTAAACACAGACGATTTCACAGACGATTCAGCGCCGCTTACCTAATGCGCATGCGCTACTAATTAATTCAGTTCGCGGTAAGAAAAAAATGCATAAAAATTCAAAATATTTTTATTAAAAATTGAAAGACATAAAACATAAAACACCAAGTACAGTTAAAGCAATTAAAAACAAATCTTTACAATTAATATTAAAATTTGTACGAAAAATACCAGCTAATAACGTAAATGATAATTCCAGAATGAATCAAGCATAATTAAATTCACAATAATAAAAGAAGACGTTATTTTGTTGTTGCGAATCTTAGTTTCTCTAGAGTGGCAACAAATTCACTATTCTGCTAAGCTTCAAATGTAAACAAATATGTCCGGTATCATAACCAAAATTTAGGCATAGCCGCACTTAAAAAATTTTTAAAGCAAAAAATGCACAATTTACAAACTTATAAGAAAATGAGCTCACTGAGCCGAATAACAGAGTGGATATATATATATATATGTACTTTTGGTGTGGTTGATTGCAACTAAAATGCTAGGTGAACATCTACATTGTTATAGAAGCCCTATGCACAAAATTTCAACGTTCTGAAGCTACTCGTTTTGAGATATGCGAGATGTATACATACATACGTACGTACGCCCAGAAGCCGCGAAAAAATCTCTTCAGAATCCATTTTAAATCAGTTTTGTATTTTTTTTGGGGGGGGAAAAGAGCCTTTTATTCTGTTCTTACGTACGGATGTCACTCAAAAACATCGTTAAGTTGCATTCGATAGCGGTCAAAATAGATGTTTTCGTTGAAATATGGTACCCGAAATTTTTCGCGATTACAATACTTACTTTTTACTTCGTACAAGGAAGAAAAAATGAGTAAGTAATACCAGATTCATAGAGTGCGAAAAAGTAAAGCTTTTATTACAAATGTATAAAATAATTATATATGATATTAAAGTTTGCATTAATTTTATATCAATAATTCCATATGCTTGTATTCCATTAATTAAATTAATTAATTAGTTTGTACTCTAAAAATCAATAATGATAAAAGAAAAAGAACTTTTATAAACATGCTTATTATAAGTCTCGATTTCCCATTTCTTTTATACAGAGTCTAATAAAGAATATACTAAAACTCCTTTAACGTTTTCATTCCAGTAGATTTGTCATTCTTATAATATTATTTATTACATTAAATTATATTCTGAAGCATAACGATGCATTTTTACAAACAGAAAATCTCAGAATAGTGTACTTATGAAAAAATAGGTAACAAACATTGTCAGTGGAGCAGTAAATTAACGCTTGACAACAAGGAAAGTGAAAATAATAAACAAGATATAAAGAATAAAATAGTGAACATTAAAAAGAAAAGTTATATCATAATATAAAATGATTCATAAATTTATAGAATAAACTAGACTACTTGTCAGTTAGCTTCTCGTAGATACATTATGTTACTTTAACAAATATCTTTATAGTTTGTAAAACAATAATTTTATCATTTACAGAATTGATAAACTATAAATTGTTTTCAGTTTCCTGTAGAGGAAAAACCATATGATATCCAGAAAATGTTTCCATAATTTGTTGACGAGTACTTTGACCTTTTAGAAGAATATATTTATGCACTCAGGTTTGCTGGCTGAAGAAATACTTCTACATTTAGCTCCAATGCTGTGAGGTTTCAGCAGCATGTCCTGGAGCATTATTGAGAAATCGAAGAACTTTAAAGCTGATATGTTGTTGTTTAGACAATGTTTGACTTCTTAAATGAATGAATTTTCGAACCAGCCATTAAACAGGACCATCACAAAGCCATGCAGTGTACCGGGTATAACTGAATTGGGCAACTATACAAAGATAATTAAAAAAAAAACAGGTATATGCAAAATCACGTTCAGTCCGCATTCGGCAGGTGTCCGCATTCAAGTTTGCATTCGGCAGATGTTAACTGTAATTCTATTTACATATAGTGTATTATTCCCGTCAAACCGCGGAAGTAATATTGTATTAAGTCTGATTTGTAATTGTTTGCAGAGCTTAAAGGTTACGCTAGTTTTAGTTTAAAATGGATATAACCTTAGTTCTATAATTTCGTAAACTATGATCTATCAACAGACCATCTTTTAAGAATTTAACAGGTTTTCGAAAGATGCACATATACTACGTTAATCATAATTTTGTGAAACATTTTTAAAATTCTATACCGAAACAGAGGAAAAACTCACAAAGTTTTTTTATGTGCTTCACAAAGGCTAGAAATATCTGCTTTCCATTATTCACGCTTTCATAAGAATGAGATATTTAACATCCCCGAAACGGGTTGTGTACTGAAGTATACATAAATTACGCTACAATTCGCTTTGCGTAATTTTCTGCATTGGACTTGCATGCGAGTGCAACATGGTCGAACACAACCACAACATCCGTGATATTGTTGTAAAGATCTCGGCGATTAGAAGGAATTGGGGGATTCGCTGATAAATCCGTACAAGAAAAAGGCACTTGGAATTAAATCCACGATCTGAGGTTGCTGCAATATTTAACGTATCATCTTTTTATCTTGAGCATGCTATCCACAATTCTGGTAAATTTTGTTGAGATACTCTCGTAAAGAATATTTCTCTTTGAGAGAAATTTTAGGTCAGATACTCTCGCAAATGATCTTGATAATGGTCTTCGTGGTAGTGATCTACACAATATTTTGTTGAAATAGGTAATTATTATTGTTTTTATTCCACTTTAATGCCAACCAGCTTCCCAGAATATATAAATAAATCCTTCCAATGACGTTTTAATGATTATCGTACCAGCAAAGATGAACACTTCGATCGCTTATGAAACATGTCATTAAAAACTCAAAGTGTTTTACTCATTTTTAGCAGAAATTCGTCACCGATTGCATATTTATTTGTTATAAATTTTTAAAATATTTCATAATCCTAAATTAAGCAAAGAAAAATATTAATAATGTGTAATTTAAAAGTTATGCATTACAAGTTACAAATGAAAATTCAAATACATTTATATTAAGACAGAACAAAAGATGGAATTTAGATTACGGAAGAATATATAAAAGAGTGCGGCATGCCCTCCACTTTTTATTTATAATTTTCCTTTATTTAAAATATAAATTCTAATTTATACTATGAATGTTAGATGCCTTATTAATATTTTAATGTTTTGAAAAAATTTACTAAATAACTGCTACGTGAAATAAACAGTGTAAGGAAATCTTCAAACATACAGCCACAGTTTTCTGGCATTAGTCGTCGTGGGAATACCTAAGCAGAACTATTTCTTTATTCATTCTTTGAGAACAAAGGTAGAATTATATAAATGCACATATTTCTCTAACTTACATAAAAACGTGAATATTAAGTTTTAAAATACTTTGAAAGAATAATGCTTTGATTAAATGTATTTATAAAATAATTCTGTTATCAGACTAAATAAACAAAAAGGTTTCAAAACTTTAAGACTAAAAAATATCATATTTCAATACATTTTGAAACATTTTATTGTTAATCATTTAACATTTGTTTTAAAGATGACTAGTTTAATATTTCTGCTTATTGACATCTTTTTTACAATTTTTGTTTTCGTTCTTGTTTATGTTATATTTCGTTTTGTTTTACAATTTTTGTTTTCGTTTTTGTTTAGTCTTATTTTCTTTAGTAGCGTAAACGCATAAGCTCTAGAAAGATTATAGAGGAATAATAATCTTGCCTTAAACTGTAGACAAACAAAGTCAGAAAAAGGGTGTAAATAGCTCTTATTTGAAGGCAAAGAAGTGGCAATGGCCCAGCTTGGATTTACACAAGCCAACATTTCTGGCTTAACTTAATCAAGTAGTTTTGAACTAAAACCAAATGTAGTTAGATTATCCTAAAGACTCGCAGGATAAAGTAACGGGCAGGAAGTCTCTGGTTTTCAGAAAACCGGTGATACAAGCATAGTGGTTAGAAGTACTACAATGCCACAGAATCAAATCGCTATTTGGTGACGGTAACAACGTAGCCTTAAGTAAGCAAAACACGCTCTAAAATCAACCTGCGAAACCTACGCTTAAATAGCATTTCTTTCTCCCTCAGTCTGAATAAACTATCGCCATTTCATTTACATTCTGACATGAGACGCGCGGATGAAAAGGAGAGCGAGAGGAAAGTTGCTTTATAAAAATTAACTATTAGTCAAAAATAAATAGATAAATCCTCACATGCTTGTGATAAAAGTCATCCCAAATTCCGCATTTAGATTAAGATCGTATGGTCTCGTTTAGTTTCTCTACCAGTTATTTTATATTAATTTTACTTGCCTGTTCGCCTCGTTTCGCATTTTCCTGCCAGAATGTAAATTTCTAGCTCGCGTGATATTAAAATACGGTATAAAAGAGATAGTATTTAAAAGAAGCTTTTAGAGAGCAGAATCAGAGCGTGTTCTGCTGCTAAAGGCCACGTTGCTAATCTGATTCTCTTCAGAGCAGTATTCTGCGGCGTTGCATTATTATCACCATTAGGCTTCTCACAACAACCTTAGTTAAGAGCCTACTGGTACGTTACTCTACTTGTGTAGCTGTTAGGCCAGCTTACCTTGGTACTTTGTTATAATAACGGCTCTCAAAGTTTAATCGCTAATCAAGCGAGATGTAACATGTAGCGAGGTATAAGAACAAGTGGCGAGATATTGGTGGGATATCTCGGCTGATTAGCAATTCAAAATTTGGGCCGCTATAATAGGTAAGTACCCTTACATTAAATTTTAGCCTCGGTAAGCATGAGTGTTATTTTTTAGTCCAAAGGGGCTTTAGTCCCTGAAGGACTATTGTTTTCATTTTACGATTTTGCGTCGGAAACATTGAAAGTCTGAATCACTTTTCAAACTGTTGCCACTAAATCTTGTAGTCCTGTATTATATAGAAAAAAAATTAAGTAATGAAGAATCTGCATAAATGTATGTATATTTCTCCAATTTTTATAAAACAACGTTACCTAGAGTCATCCAATTTTGAATAACGTACGTTTCCACCCGAATATGCGCATCTGGAAGCCCGAATTTGGAATTTGTTTTATTATCAATTTCATATTTTATAAATCTTTAACGAATTTTTGATGAACAAACTCAAACGATTTAAAAGAGAGCAATGGCAACACGTTACAGGGAAATAAAACTTTTTTATCTCCGGAACTGTGCATCGGAAATTCTAAAGACATTCTCGTTTTAAAATTATTTTGCGATATTGCTGTTGAACTGAATTTTATGGTTTAGGTGCGAAGAACTTGATACAAAACGTTAAAAAACAGCCCCTTTGGACGTAATTTAAAATCTGAAACCTTTCAGATTTTCTTTTGTTAGCTTTTAATTAAGTTAAATAAAAAGGTCCTTTACACCCTTCCTCAATCTCCGTAAGACAAAGTGATAATTCACTTTAGGTACATTTTATATCACCAAAGAATACAAGATGCTATAAGATTTTATTTAAAATTTTTATTTGTGATCCAAATATTACAGGCAATGCAGAAAACTGAGAGTTTATTCACAATTTCGACAGTATATGGGAAAACGTTTTATGTATGTTAATAATGTTTGCTTCTTCTCTAAAATTTTAAAGAAAAATTATTCCGAAAACTTTTAAATCGTTAATTAAAAGTTATCATTTATTTTATGTGGCCACATGAGACTTTTATAGGAGCTTATTAATAATTCCATGAAGTATTTATAATTTTTAAACAAATAATATACACAGTAGATCATACTGATTCTTAAATCGAGAGAGGTATCCAGCTCTATTTTTTTAATGGCTAACTTACACAAATATTTACAGAGGTTTGTCAAAGAAGGCAGGAATAAGACGTTAACTGAACATGAAGTGTAGTTTTAGTTTCGAAATATGCAGAAATCCTGTCCTTTTTGTCAATGCCAAAATGAGTTTAGCAAATTTTAATAAACACTCTGTTTTTACTTATATCAAAAAGCTGTATGCGAAATATTAAGATAAAGTCTGTCCACGCAAAACATATGTTTTGAGACGCGTGATATTTTCTTACCAGATTTTGCTAAGAAAACTGCATTCGTGCCTTTACTCCTTACTGATGTCCAGCTATAAGGTATTTCTCCCTCCTTCTTAGCATACCTTCGTGGTGTAATGGTCAGCACACTCCGCGCGTGTTCGAGAGAGACGAGGTTCGAGTGCCGGCGAGGGCATTGCACATTTCTTCAGTTTCCTGACATAAAAAAAATTTCTAAAGTCTCTACAGTGGCGCCCGAACTAAACAAAGGTGGTAGATGATGATTCTCCACCACCAGGATTTGCCGATTGGGTCCGCTAATCCCCAGTCGCCCTTTAAAAGGTTATTTCTCCTGCCTTCTTACCATGCATTCGTGGTGTAATGGTCAGCGAACTCGGAGCGTATTCGAGAGGTTCGAGTCCCGGCGAAGGCATTGCTCATTTCTCATGCTTCTTGCTTCTAAATAACCTAATGTCTCTCACAACTTTTTCTCAAGCATATCTCTGATACTGTGTCTATAGTTGACTGTGGTGATATCACGAGCACACGTGTAGAAGATGAAATGGAATATCACGTAGAAGTCTGCTATATTGGCAAAAAGGAACATGTTGAGCTTTTGTAAAATATGTGAAAAATATGCAAATTATGTGAATGTATCTCTTTTTCTGGAATGTTCGAACCCATTGGTTATTTAGCCTTCTCATTAGTGAGAATACTGCACATAGTACACCACAGAGGATAGTCCAGTACAACGTCCTATAGAAGAAGAAGGAAGACACATATATATAGACACAGTGTTTTAATCAGTGGTTTATTTGTTGTGAATTTTAAAAATAACGATTAACCTTATGTTATGAAAGTTTTATGATAAATACCACCGATCGGTTGAAAATTAATTTGCGTAAAAGTATATTAGAAGTAAATTAATAAAACATTTTTATTCTCACAAAATTTCTATTTTGCCTAAATTTTGGGGTTGTTCTTTTTGCTCTCAGTGACATAGTAATTTTAACCCAAATTTATTAGGAAAGAATCTTGTCACATTGTTATTCATTAAGGCTAGCTGTCTTTTAGTAATTAGAATCTCATTCAAAGATTTTTTATTTAACTCTGAATCTATGATAAAGAGACATGAAAAGTAATTTTTATAGTACAGAAAGGAACAGATCACTGCACGAAATCCATTTTCAAATAATACTACGATTGAATATATTTTTAGTCGCGTCTAGAAGTTTTTTCTTGATTTTTTTCCGTTCTTCCTTAGATGAATTATCTAAAAACTCCCTTAACATATTTTCATTTCAACAAATGTGTTTTTATGGACAACTTTACTGCTAATAAGTACATCTCAGAAGACATACTTATCTTACGAGAAACAACTGGTGAGCCATACTTCTTCTATAAAATTTTTTAAAGTGAACTGGGTTTCCAGTTGTTGATCCCTTAAGGGCTTTTGAATTGAAAAGACTATTGAGCACAACGATAGTAACTCAGGTTTTATGGAGTACTAGAATGTAATGCAACTCAAGACGAAATTCCTTTCGAGTTAACTATAAAATTTGTTCGTAAAAATATTGCTGGAAGTAACGGCAAACAAGACACTTCTTCTTTCACGCATTAATTTTTTCTTTACACCTCTTCAGTTGCACTTTACCTCCCGATTACTAAGATAGAAAACTCTTTTTAAAAACCCTTAATCTTTTAGAATTCATTGGGATAGAATTAAAAGGTTCTTATTTGTTTTAAAATTGCATTCGCTTGATAAAATATGTTGCCCATCTCTTCATATTCTTTAATTCGCTTCACACTTCTCCGGAAGCTGCTTTATGTGTATTTTCAAATTTTTCAAGAACTAAATTGGGATTGCAGTATGTAATTGATTTTCAGATTCAAACTAGGTGCATTCGGACTGAAATCGCGTTGGTTGAGTTCCGGTAAAAAAGATGTCAAAATCTCTAATATAAAGGTCTTATTCACAATTTCATGCTTACAATAATACTACTATAACTATGAAAGTAGAGGGACATAAATTTAGATCTATCAATTTATACCCTATTGATAAAATGAACTGTATTTGGCATAATCCAAATCAATGCAAATTTCAAGTCATTTGTCATAATGCTCTTCCACAGATATATATTTAAAATACTTTGAAAATGAAGTTCTTGTTTTCCACAATATTTTAGA
>KK112767.1:45616-85061 GCA_000611955.2 Stegodyphus mimosarum
CAAAGAGTTTTTATCCGTGAGCTTAGTAATAATAAATTAGCTAACTACAGGTAAATGTAATTTTTCGGAATTTTTCTTTTTATTTCATATACTTAAGTTTACTATACACATGCGATGTACTCACGGAAAAAAATTTTAGGTAAATTGTGCTGCTTAAGCTGGATCAAAAGGCAATACTTATATATACATGACATGTATTTCTTTTACAACTCTGATATTTTATCTTGATTTATATTATGCTTTTATATAATTATTAACAAACTGTTATGCAGTCAATCTATTCCTTGCATTTATTTATGCACAGTAGTAATTATGCATATTAACTTTCCATGTTTACAGTTATGAGGACTTGTTCTTTGCGGGAATGAAACTCTTTGTATGAGATCTTTTAAATAGGTAGTTTGATTTCAAATTATTTTCAGCGCATTATTTATTTGCCAATAAATTAAAAAAGTGTAATTTAAATTTTAGCTTAAAAAAGGTATTAGGAAACTTATAGTATGGTTCCCTTATAAGCTCTAATTTTATGAAAAGGAGACAAAAGTGCTTAAAAATTTTCAATTTGAAATCTCGTAATCTTTGTCTCCTTGCTAACCACGTACCTTCGTGATGGAATTGGAAAGAACGTCCGGTTAGCATTGCAAGCTGTGGAGTACGAGTTCCGGTGAGGGCACTTCACATTTTTCACGTCTCGAGCTCCAAATAAATAGTAATGTTCTCTTAAGAAATCAGATTACTATCTGACACCTAGAAGAATTTAACATTAAACAAAAAAATTTAAAAATTTAACGTTAATATTTCAAAATAGTAATTGAAAAATTAAATAAAATTAAAATTATAAAATTAAAATGAAACTGCAATCTGCTCCTAGTATGCAGATTTCAGGTTGACAGCAGAAACAGTTTTAAATTAATCAGTTAATATAGCCGACTAGTTTAAGATTTGAGGTCAAGTGGTGCAGTGATTAGCGCGTTGCTCAACAGCGCCACAGGTCCGGGGCTCGATCCCCGGGCTCGGCAAGGTTGACTCAGCCTTTCATACCCTGATTGGGTTGATAAAATGTATATTAAGTTCGCTTGGGGGATTAAACACTGGTGGGGGTCCTGCGACAAGCTGACCACTTGCCCAAGGCATATGCTCATGCACCGCCGGGGCCCACATTCAGGAAAGCAGATATCAGAGCAATGCAGGCCACTAGGGCCTTGTTGCGCCACTGAGTTTAGTTTAGCAGTTTAAAAACTAACTATTTTACCAGGAATTAATGGTACAGATAAAAAAACTTTATATTTAGTTGTAGAGAATAATACAAATGGCAGAGAAAAAAATTGCATTGATGTCATTTTATCATAACTCAATGCCGCGTGGAAATTTGTGCCCTTATTTGATAGAGAAAAAACTTAAAAGGGGTGCTGGAAGCCCAAAATCTTCATGAAATGGTGATTTGAGATTTTTGCATATCCGAATTCTCTATACTTTTAGCTTTCTAAAAATACCATACTTTAATCTCTATGAAAATTAGAACTGTAAAAAGTCTAGTTTTAATTTATCATCGAATGCTTTGATAAATCAAGATTTTTGCATAAAAACCCGTTTTCCTCCAAATAAGGCGTTTTTATACTCGATGTACCTTTTCCTCAGAAACTACTGCTCACCGGTATGTAGATTTTTTATGGCTTATTTATTATGTTTCTAAATATTTACTGAAATGATCTTTTTGTGATAAACTAAGAAAAAAAATATCGCACCTTTTTTTTGTGAGAAAAGTGCTAAATTTTACTATGCCTGATACAATATTCTATAAATTACTCTAAAACTCAAAATGTTTCAAAAGCTCATTACAGTATAATAAGATAGGAGTATAATAAGATAATTGCACAAAAGATTTCAAACTTGTAGAAGATTTTGAGAAAAGGTACGTTGAAAATGGCCAGTTTAACATTGTCGGCATACAGTGTTCCGACTCCCTTTTAATAAATTGAAAATACAACTTTACATTAATTTGACCGCATCGTTTGCAGTAAGTATTTGCGTCAAGTGGTAATATTTTCTATTTTGCCAAAGACCAAAATCCGAGAACTGAAAGAATAGTGATTTTCTTCGGAGAGTTTAATAATTATGTACAATAATCTCTATGGAACGGACTCTGAAACATGAATATTACCTGAGTTTTGCAGGGATAAAAATTGAGAGAACTGCTGATCTATCCGAACTTAAATAATGGAATTTAAAGATTCAAAATAATGGGAAGTTTTAAAATATATTTGTTTCTCGTATGTCAGATGCATAATAACTTAAGGCTGCCGAATTTTGCTGCTTTCAATTTAGCATTATTACATTACTATGAAATTGGTCCCTTATGGCAGTGTCTCAAACTGGCTGGCCGCAAGCGGGTCCCGATGCAATTTTCTGCAATTTATGAAGACATTTCTATTATATATTTGTTGCAAATACGACGTTACGAAGATTTAAAGATTTTAGTTATATAGTTTTCATTATTTTATATTATTTTTCCTTTCTATTAAAAACGAAATTGAATGACGCTCCAGAAAATTTATAAATGTAGTTAATTAATTTACAAAGGAATATAAATCTTCATACAAAATTTTAAGATACAGATTTGATTAACTTTTATTCGTACTTGTCAAAATGTAAGCGCAGTTACTAATTTTTGCACTGAGAATAATCGGTTTCTTTGGGAACATATTTATACCTGAACAGACAGATAAAGCATCTCCAATCCGTGATGAAGAAAATCTTCAGCAATTTCTCTACAAGGCTACAAACTTCGACAAAATCGAAACGCCATTGAGTATCAAGGTAGTAAGAAATAAAGAAGTTTATAATCATTGACTTACGAAGATATGTATTATCATTTATGCGCGGAATAAAAGTTTAATAAATAAGAGAAAGAAAATTGGTTGTAATTATATATTCTCATGTTTTGCTCCGGTTGGTAAATTTTCTCTAAAAACTTTAAAAACTTTCAAAATTCGTTTATTTTTAGTTTAAAGTTAGGTAAGTTATTTAATGATTAATTAAAATAATAGAATTATTTGAAACAAATGCCATTCAAAGAATTTAATATATATAGCTATCAAAATACACTTAAATTAGAAAGTGTAACTAACAAAATCTCTTCCAAGTACCAGATTTCGAATGAAAAAGAAATGTAAATTTGGGCTTTATTATATTATTATTATTACCATTATTGTTTATATTATGTTTCAATAAATGCTTAGTAAGATTGTTGTAGTTGATATGTTTCATTTTTTCAATAAAATTTTCATTTTGTAAAAAGAAAAAACTAAATGTCTGGTCCGTCAGTTGCTTTCAGATCGTTTATGCGGTCCGTATGCAATTTGAGTGCGCTATGGGAAAAGACGCACTAAATCGTAAAATAAATTTAGTTTTATGTGTATACCATTATGTAAACACATTCGTGCTCAGTCCTTCATAACCTTAATATTTCCCGGGAGACTGAAATTAACAATTTTCCTCTTATAGAGCACAATTTAAACTCTGTGTTACTCAGTTTGAACAAACGTATTCCTAAATATGCAGAATCCTAATCGCGTGAAGCTTCTAAAACTCAATAATTAAGAATTGCTGTCAAAAGAGTTTTGGGTAAAGCATATCTAAATTCACTCATTATTAGACTTATGTAACGACTCTCTTGACCAATGCTAATTCAATTTCAACAACGCTAAAGTACGAAATTAGAAATGCTATAGCACCCACACATTTCTTGGAAACAGACGTTAAATATTACTTGTTGTTCCACTTGCATCCATATGTCAGAGTACTAATATTTGCTCTTAGAAATTTCATTTTTCTATTCATTTCTGTAATTCAAACTCAGTCTTAGAATTCTAAGTTAAATAAAATGGAACATAAAATATTATATCAATGATTATGAAAATTTATCTCCTTTAGATCACTAAGCACATAAAAAATTTTTAATCATTTAAATTTTATATACTTTGTAATTTTGATTAAGTCTCAATGATGCATGCAGATTTAATTTTAATTTAATTTTATATATTTTTAAATGTGTTTCAGTTTGCCTCAACTGTATTTTTAATATTATTATTTTATTAGGTTCTAAGGATCTTAAGTTTGACTAACCTTTTATTTTATTTTAAAACTTTACTATCATCTCTTACTATTTTCCACTTCCAGCCAGGATTAACGCGTGAATATGTTTATGCAAACTGTATTTGCTAACGCTTAAGTATTTAAGTTGTGGCTTTTTGCCAAGAGCGTAGTAGAAGGAGACAGAGTGAGCCATTTTGCCACGAGTCTTCACGCGAACTTGCTATCAGTTACTCTCCGCCTTTAAAGCCAGAGGTTTTAGTCTTCTTGAAAGCTAAAGACGTATTGTAGTTTTCGGCAGTTTGCATACTACAAGCGTAGTAATTTATAAGGCCGTGTCTTAGTGTGAGTTATCTGTGTAAAATATTAAAAATTAGCTCTTATTTAAATTTTAGTTAGTTAGTAGTCTTATATTTTTACGTTCAGACCAGAAGTGGTGGGTCTTTGTATCCCGAAGTGCGAGAGCGACTGTGAAAACGTGGAAAAATAAAGGGTAATTTGAACCCTTCTCATCTTGTCGTCTTTGCTACACTCCATAGGACATATGGAGTCATCTCATGCTCGGAGTCAACATGCGCTCAACTCGCTGTCCAGTCAGGATACGTCATGTTCGCCAAATAGATGAAAAGAAATACAAGTCCTGATAAGGTTTGATTAAAATTTAGTCATACAAATCGTGTTTTGCGTTTCTCTGTTTAAAGAGATCCTCTGTTTGTAAATTTTCTTTGTTCTTTTCTCTCGCGTAGAAGAATCTCAGAGCTCATATCCGATTAAAAATGCCTCTTTGACTAGGCGGCTAATTTCTTGATACAGGTATCAAGCAAATTCAAATATAAAAGGGGAAGCATCTATAAACGAAAAAATGTATGCTGAAACTGACGAATTTTCTGCTTCTTTATTAATCGTCTATCTGGAGCGATTCTTTCGCTATGCAACATGCAATATTGATGAAGAGCAACATTATTATTCTAGAAGTTTTTCTTTTAAAAGGCGTCTCTGTTAATTTTTTGCTTCTAATAAAACATCATCAGAAAAATCAACAAAATAAAGTGTCTGTTTTTCGTAAAATACTGTCTTTCTCATAGACCATCGAATTTTGAAGTACGTCACTGTAAGTCACTGTAATCATCGAACTTTTGATATAAGTAATTATCAACTTTTGATAAAGTTTCTTAGCTGTAAAGTATCTGTTGCTTTTCTTTATAATGTTTATGTTATGTTAATAATCATGTTAACAATAAATACTTTTGTTATTAGTTTTGAATGCATATTAGAGTAGGAATAATATACTATAATCATATATTGCAAAGATTTTTAGATGATTAATTTAACAGTTAAATAATGACCTTCAGCAAATTTTGAGGAAGAATGTAAGCATAACAAATATAATTTTCATAGCATCCTGATTTTAGTCACTATACATTAAAGTATAATTATTTATACCATTCACTTTCTACGTGAAATTAAAACTGCACAAAAGTGTAATACTGTGTTCACATAATCAAGAAACCTCATGATGCTTTTTAATATCTCTGCAACACAAAATGATAAATATATTTCATAAATTCATTTTGAAAATTACCCAAAACTCACATACTATTTTTTGGTACAATACCTTACAGTCGTTTTACTATGGGTGTTTGAGGAAAAGAATAATGAATCGAAACAACATATACAAAGTTTAAAAATTAAGATAAATACTTTTTCTTAGCATTTAAATAAGAATATTCTCTTTTACATATCTTTCATCCATATTAGATTCATATTATGGAATTTTTAAATAAAAATGTAATACAGGCTTTTTAAAGAATAAATCTTACGAGATGATAATAATGGAATACTAGCTGTTAGCAACAAAACGTTTTACATACCACTCAGCAAATCTTAATAGTTACAGAAAAGTATTTTAAATGATGTTGCCACTCGGCAAATCTTAATAGTTGCAAAAGAACATTAAATTTTGTTACCACTACAGTCTTCACTTTCGATGCTTCATAACGACATGTATTCCAAGTAGCAAATTATTTACAGGGAAAGGCAAAGACCAGTAAAATATTACTGTATCACTTCACTCTACAATTGCATGCCAGCACATCTCGCTAAAGACATAAATAAGAGTAATCCTAATATAAAACATTGCCTCTAAATTCCTGGATTCTTTGTTCTCATCTTTGCTGCTCAAAGCTTTTGCAGTTCTGTTATCTAATTTCTTTATGCAAAAATGTTTCATCGTGCAAGTTCTCAATTGTCAACGCGCATTTTACAAGATTTAAAAGAATCTTGAAATAAAAGCAGTGAATGAAAATTTAATTTATAGCAAAATTGTAAC
This sequence comes from Stegodyphus mimosarum, assembly GCA_000611955.2. NCBI lineage: Eukaryota > Metazoa > Arthropoda > Arachnida > Araneae > Eresidae > Stegodyphus > Stegodyphus mimosarum. The sequence continues at coordinate 52,038 of KK112767.1, forward strand.
CACCTTCTCATCTTATTCTATACGAAAGGCATGACATGAAATCTTTATATCACTTGCGAAAACTGTATTTCGAAATAATCGTAGACGTCCTTGTATCTGTCGTAGAAGTATGTACGACTGTCGTAGAAGAATCTCAGTGCTAATATGCGACTAAAATTACTTTATCACTAGAAGGTTAATTTCTTGATATAGATAACAGTCAGATCCAAATAGAAAAGAACTCAGACACGTCCTTTGTATCTATAAATGGAAGAATGGATACTGAAACTGACAAGAATTTTCAACTTCTTCACTACTCACCTATTTAAAATTATTCTTTCGATATGCAACTTGCAGTAGTGATGAAGAGTAACAATCTTTTACGTTATTCTTTTAAAAGACTCCTCTGTTAAATTTTTGCTTTTAATAAAGCTTCGTCGTATAACAAAACATACATAATGAAGTGTTTGTTTGTCGTAGAATGCTACGTTCCTCACAGGGCATCGAATTTTGAAGTACATCGACTGTAATAATCAACTTTTGATATAAGCAATTATCAAGCTTTGATAAAGTTCTTAACAGTAAATTATATATTAGTTTGATTTATTAAGGAAACTAATTTTTAAGAATATAGAATAAAACGCTATTTCTTCTTCAGAAAAATATATAGCAAATTTAATACATATATCTTAATCAGAGTATAAATTATATATTCATGTAAGTAGTTAAACTAAAAAGTGCCCCTTTTTCAATCTTTATTTTTCATTGTTACCGTCTGTTTACATTCTTATAACACAGAATACTGGCGAATTTCCTTGAATGTTTACATTTGAAGCTGATCATATAATTATATTCAGGATTTGTTTAATAAATTATAAAGATATTTTTATGAGCATTCAAATTTTGAAGTATCATAAACCTTATAGCTTATGTGAAAAAGCAATATCAGAAAAATAAAAACTTAAAAGAAAATATTTTCGAATTACAATTTAGATCAAAATATATCAAGTCATTAATTAGCTTTAAAAAGCTTAAATTGCTCATTGAATTTCATTATTAATTCTAACTATGACCGAGTTAAGTAACACTTATGCGTTAAAAATGCATAAGTAAATATAGAGGTTTGTTACAGATTCCAGCCATTTCGAATCTTCTGTATTAATTAAGGTAATTTATCCAAAGTACCAAAACGAAAGAAGCAAACAACCCGCTAATACGTCTAGGTAGTATCATAAACGTCACGTGTGCGTGGAAAAGCCGCATCAATTTTGAATAGAAGGTTTATTAATGGAGCTTTCCAAAACTGTATGATAGGTACCCTTAATTCCTTTTAAACAATTTAAAGCTCGCTTGATGTTACATGTATCCATAAGTAAAACCAGTGAGTTCAGTTAGTAAACTGGTGGCATTTAGATACGATTGTTCATTGAATAAACATTAAACTTTTATAAAATATAATTATAAAATATCATGACGTAATGTTGTCATTATTTTCACATTAGTTACTATGAATAACAACGGGATTATGCAAATGGTGGCATAATCAGGAACTGAAAAAATCTATACTTTGCTAATTAAGAATACGTCTTTTGCAAATGATGATTCCACAGCTAAAAATATTAGCTGTGGAGTACAAACACTAACAGGTTTTAGCGTTTTGCAACACAAAAGCTTTTTCTACCTAACTTTCAACTATTTTAATCCAGATTGACATCAAAATGAAAGTTATTTGTGCAATATTTAACTGTGATAAAATTTAAAATTACAATCATTTGTGTAATATTCAGCAATGAAGTTTTGTGGTAGTTATATGTGACATGCATAATGTGAAGAATGCAAATTCTAACATGTAAAGCAATATATATAATAATATTATTAACGTATAATAAGCATTTTATAAAAAAAAACAAAATTTCAGCTCAAGGAAAAGAGATATGATTAGAACGCATCATGATATCTTGAAACTGTACAATGCAACATAAAACAAAAATCCAAGTCCCGTTAATAACGCTAGTCTTTCTTAAAACCAGCTAATCCTGTTCAAATCTCTAATTTTCTTCAATTAATTACAATTTATTCTTCCCAAGACATACAGAAAACTAAATGGACTATGTAAAAGTAGAATTTCAATGAAACATATTAATCTGAATGTATGCTTGTTTAAAAATGTCTGACTAACATTGAAACTTTATATTTCATTATACTGATAAATGTCAGAAATATGAGATATTGTAACATTCGTTTCACATGTCGTTAGAGGCTGCTTTCGGTTGGAGAAAACGAATTTATTTTATTTTAAACAAGCAGTTCTTTTTTGTTTAATACAGTGAATTCTGTGATTTTGAAACTTAAGAAGAAGGAAGGGAATGAATTACACAATTTATCTCTTTACCATCCTAGGAAACATTTAGCAAGAAAGTGACGAGGAGGAAAAAGAACAAATTAGATGTGTTGTGGGACATTAAGGAAAGGAAACATATCAGAAAAATTCCAGCTTTATAACACTGAATTTTCCAAACAAAACTGGCTCATTGACACGAAGAAAGATCCATTAAAATGACATGCGAAAAACTCTTATTTTAAAAATTCTATGAAACTAATTAACTGTTGTTTTTTTCGTTTTGCTTTCAAATTTGTGCTGCAGAAGCTACATATGGAATAACACATAACATTCAGTGTCACAGAAAATTTATTTGAAACAGTTAGAAAGGAAGTAATCTTTCAGTTACGTTGTAGAGACATTAGGTATTTTTGGAAAGCATGAGAGATGAAAAATGAGCAATGCCGTCACTGGGACTCGAACGACGGACCTCTCGAATACGCTTCGAGCGTGCTGACCACTACACCACAAAGGCATGCTAAGAAGGCGGGATAAATACCTTCTATACTCCCCCTTTTAAAGGGCGAGTGGGGTTAGGGGACCTAATCGCCAAATCCTGGTGGTGAAGAATCACCATCCACCCCCTTTTGTTTTAGTTCGGACGCCACTATAGAGACATTAGGTTATTTAGAAGCAGAAGAGATGAAAAATGTGCAATGCCCTCGCCGGGACTCGAATTACGGACCTCTCGATACGGATCGATCTTGCTGACCACTACACCACGAAGGCATGCGAAGAAGGCGGGAGAAATACCTTATAACCTTAATTCCTGTCTGAAAAAACTTGGGATTTCAAAATGAGCTTGAGAATTCTACCCTGAAATGCAAAAGTATGGAAGCATGCCATTCGCAACAAACGAAAGAATAACTATTAGTTCTATATAGAAAGAAAATGGTTATTCGAGTTCTTCCTTGCTATATTTACCAATCAATATTACAATAAATTATTTGTATTTCTTCAATAATGTTTACAGAACTGAAATTAATCACATTGTTTTAAAAGAATTTTAACAATAATTTATGAGATGAATTGTAAACGCTTTAGCCAACATTAATCCGTTATACGTAACACATTAACAAAATTTCTTAATAAATAAATGTCAAATTAAGCTACTGTTATTCAGGAGGAAACTTCATTCCTTTATTTACGATTCAAAATCATTATTTGTATCATTCATTTTTAACGAAATTAGTTATTCCCATAAATGTAATTATATAAGGCAAAATTATCATGAGCAATATACATCATGGAAATATCCTTAAAGATATGAGACAGCATACGGTATGGAAAGTCCTAAAGGATGTCCACTCGTTTAGAAAATAGTAAACAAAAGTAAAGAAATTACTGAATAAATTACATATTGTGGTAGTGTAATTTATAGAATTACCAAAATGCAGAAATCCGTATCAAAACTAATTCAAAGGAAGTAGCTTTTACAAAATTTAGATGCTTCCTTATTTTCATGTTAAAAGAGAAATATTGAATGCGATTTAATAGATGAAAAGTTATTAGTTTTCCAATGTTGTAACGTGAATCTTCAGCAGAAGCTGAATGCCATCAGGTTGACCTCATCTGACCACACCCTTTTCATCCTGACCTCTTGGGCTTAGCGAAATTAAGGAATATGAGTATTTATTAATCGTACAGTTTTGATATATAATTTTACCATAATTCTTTCATTTGAGCGAAAGTTTGCATTTGTAACTTCTTGTTTACATGTAACTTTTCGTTTAACTTAAAACAGAATCTGCCAGAAGTTTTAAATCTGTAATGCAAGTTACATTAAAAATACCATGCTAATGCTATTATATATTTCCTGATTATAAGAATTTACAATGAAATTGTTAGCTCAATTAAAAGTACGTTTTCCCAGCCTTCCCTCATTAGTGTAGGAAATACATATCACTGACTCATTTTATTTCTAAAATAAGTTCATATATTTGTACAGTGTATAGACATTATTGTTTAATTTCTCCTTATTGAAGTGTTCCTTAGATCAAAATAATAACTGTAGGAGAAATATTAATTATAAGTTAGCTTTTGCTAATATTTATAAAGATATTTGTAACTCTACGTGTTAGTAGTAACGAACAATTGTTGTCGTCAGCTGAGAAGTAAACTATTTTATTTTACTTTTACTAATATTTTTAATATAGTGTTGGAAACAAAAACGACCTCTGATAACTCATCTCATAGAAATCATCCTTTAATACAAAACTCCCTATTATATATCACTTCTGACATATTTCTGCTTTCGATATTACTGAGTTTGTGCAAATTAATAGTATTAATTGTATGAATCTACCATGGAAAAAGTTTACACAGTTTTTTCTTCTTATAACCAATGAAAATAATAATTGAGTTTCGTTAATTATAACAAAAATATTGCAAAATAATTTTTAGTTGAATAACTGTACATTACAATTATGAAATGAAGAAAATCTATTTTGAAAGAATATTTATGCTTTTTTCTAGGTGATATAAGTAACACGCGCTGCTTTATACTAATACCTCCTGAAATTCCAGCTATACTTTAATAAAACAATGAAACTATATTGCAATTTATTTCACCATCTTGTAACCAAATATAATTAAAAGCTCAAATTTTATATTCTAGAGAAAGGAAAGATATTAATGAAAAGAGAATATAAATGTAGTTTATATACACATAATTTATGCATTTACATTCACCTTTCATTACTACAGGCATGTGGAATATGATTAGACGAGCATCTGATATATGTTTTAGCTGTAAATGCCATTTTATTCATCTTTAAATAAATAGTTTAATAGTGGTAACAGTAATAGTATAATAATGGCTAGCCACATGAACAAGAGCACAACTTAAGGTATATTATTTAAAATACAGTGTGTTAATGTTGTGCTTACTCCACATCTTACACTTTATATCTAATTCGCAGCATTTTACTTAGTTGTTTAAATTTAATATTAATCAACAATCGTTATTTATATTCACAGCCTTACAAAATGTATAATTTTATCTAAATTCCCAAATTCAATTTAATCTTTAGTTCATTAAGAAGAAATAGGTTATGTTAAAAGTTTCATACAGAACTTCTTGTCTGAACTACTTATAAATAAAATTAATTCGGAAAACATTATTTAGGACAGGAAATGAAATAGTAATCTGAGAGAGGCTGATTTTATGTAATTTGTTTCATTTACGCTCAGAGAATTTTATATCGTTTATTTTTCATCCTAATCATCAAAGCTTGCCATACTGTTGAGACAAATCCGTTACCTGCCACATTTTCTTTGGCTCTTAGAGGTTGTTAACGCCTCTTTCAGAATCTCTCTCACTTGTTACTACCCATAAAATCCCAAAATCATCTGGTTAGATCTCCATTTATGAAAGCAAGTGAAAGACTATAAACATCTCTTCCAGAGAGAAAACTCATCCGCATCTGACAAGGAGAAAGAAAAGGAAGATTAAAAAAAAAGAACAAACATTACCACTAGTTGCCGGACACGCGTCTGGGCGAAGCAAATCAGCAAAAATTTCCCACGCTGTTTCCCGGACTGGTCTCCCTGACCGTGCTCCGGCTCCTTGCAGCAGGAGGCACTGGCGCTGCTCTGTGCCCGGACCCGGTCTTATTGATCCGTACCTACGCTGGCGACACAGGTACTGTTCACTCGCTTCTATTGCGTGCGCAGTCCTCGCACTTGCTGGCGTACACGTAGTACAACAGAATGGAAGGAATTCTTTGAAAGAAATGGATATAGGAGGATTAAGGAAGCGATTAAAAGATCCGAACATCGATTGGTGGTAGTGATTGGGCTGCAAAACGTTAGCTAAATGACTATTGATACCCTCTTAAATGGATTTCCAATGGTTTCTAATATAAAAATGATTGAACGATTAGTTTCACTGCTTATGAAAATTTTCTTTTCTCTAGAAGGCTGCACATTTCATTTTCAATAAATACAAAATTTTATATCTCTGCCAGAAAAATCGTCCTTGGCCGTAATTTTCCCTATTATCGTGTGGTACTTGTGTTATATGAAGCTGTTTTACGTTGTATTCGCATACCATATTATATTTTAAAAGAGTCTTTTGTTATAATAAAATAATTTTTATAAAATAATTGAATCCATACTAAAATAATCTGCAGATGGATAATGTGTTTAAATTCTTTTGTAAATTGTTGCAAATTAGACGAATAGTACTGGATATTATGCAAGGGAGGTGAATTCTCGAAACGCCATATATACCTGAGAAGCCATCTTTCATAGAAAACACCTGTTAAATTCCGTACATCAAGAATGATGATATATAGTAAAGGGGGTCATTGTAAACACCCCTTGTATCCTAAAACAAAAGACTTTGTAAGGTTTATCCTAATTTTATAACTGTTATTTTAAGTTTATGCACCTGTCCTATCTCTTCTAGGTTCAGCTTACGATTTCCTACCGGAATGTATTTTCAGAAACGCGGCTTATGCAAATGAGTAAGAGTAGTATTTAAGTCGATGTTTCACTGACTTCATTAGAGAGCCCGAGTTCCTGACTAGCGCGCGTTTGCCTTTGGCTACGTCTCTCTCTAAACTATTACTATGCTCGGCCGTACTTTAGGCCCTTGATTAGCTTCACCGACTTAATTGAGATTTAGGCGCCAACTACTTAGAATCTTCATAGCTTCTGCTATATCTTTTAGTTAAGCATTAGTTAAATTTAAATTCTTATTAATTTAAGTTCAAGCCCAAGTGGAGGCTTTGCTGTACGCTCCGAGACAGGAACTGATTGTGTTCATATTTATTTTGAGAAATAAAGGGTAGTTAACCCTTCTTAAGTCTCTGTTTACACACTCAAGCGATTATTCGCTTATCAGTGTAAGGGATTCCTCACACTGAACTGAGAAATAAAAGGGTGGAACCTCACAACTTTATTACAATTGTCTCTATGAAGAAAGTGGACTTGATGTGCGCTCATAAGATGGAGACTTTTTGAACCTGTCTTTGTACGAAACGGAGGATACCGAGCCGATGCTTACTATAAAGCTATATATATATATAATATATCCAGCTTTACAGTAAGCATGGGCTGCACTTATAACAATAGCTGTTGTTCCTAGCAGTTTTCTCGTTAATTGAAAAATGATGTAACAGATATGTTACTACATTAATATTGACAAAATTCATTCTTTGTCATTCATTTATAATGAAACATTGCGATTCACGTTTAGACACTCGTAGTAGTATTATTTCTCTGGAGCATTGAGGCTCTCCATTTAAAGTCCAAAACACTGATTACTAAAATTTAAAGCTAACTAAATTTTAAGGTTTAACTTAATTTCGATAATTAAACTTAGACTAACTGAATAAATTTTAAACTGAATTCGGACTTACTTGCTTTCTTAATTGTCTGCCATATCACGGATAAGTTTCAATTTCAACCGCTTTAAGTATTACTGAGCTCTCCTAAGGCTTATAGATAAAAATCGTTACATTCACTAACGTTCAAAAGTGTTTACATCGGTTAACATAAAATTTTGTTAATACTTATTATTATCAAGACTTCTGCACTTACTGTTATCTAGCATTATTCAAAACTATTATAAATAGGTGTATACATCTGGTTCATTTCCTTCTAATATCCTTCAGTCCAAAGAAAGGTGAATAGCATTATAGGAGATTTAATGTTATAATTCTCAAACATGCGAACTTGACGCATTACTTCCTTGTACGAAGTAAAGGAAGTATTGTAATAGCAAAGAATTTCGGGTATCATATTTCAACGGAAATATTTATTTTGATTGCTATCAAATGCAATTTAACGATGCTTTTGCGTGGCATCTGTTCGTAAAGACAGAATAAAGGACTCCTTTTCAAACAGATTATAAAATTTATTTAAAGTGGATTCAGAAGAGATTTTTTTCCTGATGTCTGTACGTATGTATGTTTGTAAGTGCATGGTTGCCAGAGTTCGGAGATTAAGACGGTTGCAATAACACGTGAGTACCATGATGCTCTACGCGAAATGAATTCATCTGTAAACATGGAATTCTGGAAAATCCCCTAAGATCTCAGCCTAGAAATAAAAATGTTGTACATTATCAAAAAAGTTTAAATTAATGAAATCAAAGGCATAATTTATTAAAACAATTCGGCAGCGAGGATGTTTTGATCTGGTAATCGGCGAATAATTTATGGACAGTCTGCTTTTTATTAGTGTAATGTCCGGCTAAAAGTGTGACTATAGGTAGAATTCTTTATTCTTTCTCTGTCAAAACAAGGACTATCAACAAAATTCACTTACATCATTTTTACAGCTTTGTGAGAAATTGAGGGCTCTGCGTTCCAGTTAAATGCTATTAGAATTTCACTATGTATTCGAAAACGATAGAAACCTTCCTATCTGACTAGATTTGTGCAGCTGCTTTCTTCTTGCTATGTTCATATAACAGGCGGGAACTACATCTGGAATGGCAGTGACAGAAAGAAAAAGGCAATATTGCTATGCACCAGCTTCGAGTATTACATGGATATCGGCTAGTTCCACGTGTAAATAACTTAGCTCTAAAATCACAAGCTTGGAAAACTTTGTGATTCATCAAGCCACATTCTTTTCTCTTTCAAAACGTCCGGTCTTAAAGTAACAACTTAAAAAAGAAAATTCTTTTTGTGAGAGCTTGTTAACTATCTGTGCATTTAATATATAATTTTACCCAAATGAAGCCAAATATCAGTTTAAAATTTGCTAAAAATGTTTTAAAGAAACATTTCTAAACAAATAAATGCTAAAATGTTTTAATGAAATAATTTATATATATTGTTACGAAAAATTCGGCGGTTGCGCCTGTATGTAAGCTTTCCGGCATAGCACTAGAGTTGCCATAAAATAGTGTATGGTAGGGTTGCCAGATTGGCGACTTTATCGCCCATTTGGCGACCAAATGGGCGATATCCTGTGGTCCAATCGGGAAGCTTCTAGAATAACTTCCTGTCGAGATATTTCTCGAAACGTGTGGAACTTAAAGAAAAGCTATATAAACACTTGCGTTTCTGAGAGCAGTAAGTTGCAAGATTGTGAAGTGTTGCGAGCAGTGTGATTAGTTGTGAGAATAGCTGCTACGCGAGAGTTTTGGTGAACGGAAAGCGATCGAGATAGTGCTTTGCCGTGAACTAACTTTACAGTATAGCTTGACAGTGTATTGGTGATTGTTCCACGGTGTTTATTATAAGTTTAGTGTTGCTCTGAAGCTACCTTTACAGTTACAGCCTGAAGCTGTGTTGCTGATTGTTTCAGCGTATTTATTGTAGATTTTCGACATTTTTAAAGGTAATTTTGGAACTGTGCTGTAAATAGTAATTCCTGTAAATAAATTGTGCTTTTTATTGTTCTGCATCGTGTTTTCATCGGATACTCTCAAATCCACGAACCCGTATAACGCAACAATATATTATATATAATATGTGCCTTAAAGAAAATATATGCACAAAATACATTTGAATTTATTCTTGTTTACATATACATATGTTGTACAGTTCTACATACAACAGTTACATATTGTACTTTGTGCTGACATTTTTATTTGTTGGATGTTTTACTTACGTAAACCTAGTTGGTAAAATTCATTATTAAATATGTCTGTAGGCTTCTCTCTTCTTTAGAAAGAAGGAAATTTCGGCCAAAATCTTCTTAAACCTAAACGACGCAAATTGAAGAAGCAATCAATTAACATATATAATTACAACATAAAGGTTCAAGAGCTCCCAATCCTTCAGAAACATCCATCAAAATATCCCAAACAATTCGCAAAACGCAAAATAGTATTAATAGAAAGAATGTATGATAAATGCACAACCCCTGAAAACAAGAATAATATATGTGCAATATTACTTCAGCTTCCAAATTTGAGAAGACAAGCACAAAGAGAGACTTAGTGATAGGAGAGTATGTTAAGCTGAGTAGTTAAATAGTGGGAACTAGAGGAAAGGTATAGCAAGAGGAGCAGAAAATTAGATTCTAGGACAGAGAGAGTCAATATTAATATCCGTCAGGAAATTATATTTACATTTTCTCCGCCTGCTAACTTCATTGTCGTTGCTTGTAGTCTTCTGTGGCTGATGTGAATTACTTAAGATATGACAATATGCATGGCTGATTACTATAGTATACGTAAAGAATCAGAACATAAAAGTGCCCTGAGTCTGTGCAGAGGCAATTAGAGTCATGTGTTTTTGCAGTCATTACATGAAACAAGTTCAGGAACTGATACTTCCAATTTTCATTTTTTAAGTCAAAATCCTGCTCAGATTTCTAAATTAACCAAAAAAGATATTTTTATGCACTAAGTCTACCCGGGAGGAGAGAGTAATATAGAACGCGAAGAAGCGCAAGTCTCGTCCTATACTCTACAAGAAATACATGAAAGTTCCGATAATAGGAATAAATTATACACAAAATATTTTGCAAGTACAACGCCTGCAACACGATTTCACTCCATTCTGCAATACGTTGCTCAGTACATTGCTTTAGTAAAACATATTATTCGCCAACAATGGTTTTTGTCGGTATACGAGTATATTACATCATCTGCCCCACCGTCGGTATAAAGAGAGGTATATAATTAAATGTGTATTTACTATTATATAATAGCAGTTAACTGATAAATATACAAGTACAATTGTTAAAGCAATAGGATTTTGCTACAAGTATCCTATTTGCATACTAAATATTTCATGCTGGATCTGGATATACAAACGTTCAAACTCCCAAATCTAAATGAAAAAGCGGCTTTTGACTAGAGACGGAAGTGTACTTAAGGGTAAAAAAGTGTAATATTTCAGTTAAACTTCATTGTCTGAGCTATAGAAGACGAGTTTAATTCTGTCTGTTAAGAGAGTTTTGTTTAATTTAATTTTCTAATGCCTGTTAATGCTATGACTTTTATGCACTATGCTTTGAGCTTCTTTTACTCATCGAGCAAGGCTGTCATTAATATTTTTACGATACTAACATCTTTATGTGAGTATTTTGTATTTCAAAAAATAATATTATTTTATTAACGTCACATTTATAAATTTTACAGCAGTTTTTGAAAGCGATTAATGATAATTAAACATAATTAATTATTCTACCTATCTTCTATCTATTCTTTTTTATTAAACGCCAGTCAATTCTATCTATTCTTTCTTATTAAATATTAGCCTTGGTTTATTTAAAATAGACGCGTTTCCAGCACAGATACTATTACTCATGGCCTTGAAAAATGGCCAAAATCTCTAGGACAAGGAATCTTGTGACAAGATAAATCAGCATAAAATCAACGTTGATATCATACTCAAAATCTTTTTAAAGTAAGCAAAAATTCAGTCTCAGTTTGACGTAGATTTTGAATAACTCTATCTATATCAAGAGCGATCAGACACCTGTCCCTGTTCTTCGAGAGCACAAATACTTCTACAGAAATAACTTTTCTCCTGAAAAAAGGCTTGTGTCACATTTCCTTTGAGTTTAATTTAAAACCTAGGCCAGACTAAGGTTTCTATTTTATAACATTTCATTGCAATACTGGCATTTTTCTATGTAGTGTTCATAGTGATAATACTGGCGTGTTTTTCTTTTAATTTGATTTGAGCATTAGTTCCAGTTTAGCTGAGATTTTACTCTTCTTAATTGAGTGATACCAGCATCGCATTCTCAAGTAATTAGTATCGTTTCAAATTTTCCGTACTTGCAATTTCGAAAAAATGATTTTATATTGCGTTTATTCAAATGCAGCTTTCGCAAAATGTTCAAGAAACTGCGTAAATATGTGAGTATTTAGGGAGCTAATATCATAAACAAAATAGCTAAAAATCAGATAAACTTCATCCTGCAGCTCTTAACGATAATAATATATATTATCACGAGCACTAGTTTTGAATTATTACATGCAAAGCATATTGTAAAATGCACAGTGTATATACAATAACAAAGTTTCGCAATCAACACAACTGCAGGTTATTTATTTATTCTAAGCAGGGTAGTTCTTCTTATTACTGTAAACAGTTATCTAAAATAGTGTACTACAAACCGCCTTGAGTTTCTGATGATATAATGTTACATCTGCAGCTTACAGCAGTTGCTTAACATGAGCTCATTTGAAAGGGAAACATTTTTAACTCGTGGAAACCTCTTTTAAGCAAAATTTTTTATGTAATAGTTACAAAAAGAGCTATTCAAAAGCATCGCTTTTATTTCTTACTAGTCACGTATGTTCAATGAAGATATTTTTAACGAATTTTGCACTTAAGTAGATAAGTTTAGTAGATTTATAAGTAAAATTGTTGTATTTTTATGTGTAATGTGGCGGGAGACAAATTTTAAGAAAACGTTATGCAGGGAAAAGTAAGAGAACAGGAACAAGTGCATTTAACATTGAGTAAATGGGTATCCCGGTAATTTGGTGAAATATCGCCAAGTTGACAAAGCTTTTGGCGACTTATTTTGTAGCCAAAGTCGGCGAAAAAACACCAAAAGTCGCCAAATTTTGCGAGCATTCGGTGACATTTTTGTCCGGTTCCTGTATGACCTAATATGTATTGAAATTGAATAATCGTAATTAACCACTATGTTGGCAGTAACGGTAATTTCCCATTCTTATTGTTTCCCCGTAATTTCGAGAAGCAGAAATTACTAGAAATATCTCGTCGGCCGGTTGAAAACCATAAAAGTCCGGACAGAGAGCATGAGTTCAGTTGTTTAGTTATTGTTGTCGCGAGTTGTTTAGTTTCTCGTGAACTGAGATATCCGAGTTTGCTTTCTCTTTAGATGCGCCTTGCACTGCGTTGTGTTTTGCATTCTTAGTAGTTTGAAGTGTAACTACTGATTATACTGTGTGATACTGTGAACACTTGCACTAATATTTCTGTTCAAAATTCCAGAGTTCTGAAATATTCCTTTTGATAAAAATACATTTTATTGACCTATTATCGGACTTGTGCATTCAGCCTATTACGAACCAGTACGCATGCAACAGTATAAAACTACATGCTTCCCTCTTTCAATCGAACATTTACTAACCATGGAATAACGATATCTGTTCTAAGGTTAATAAAATGTTCAAAATTACTGTTCATATAATATTCAATAAAAATTGCCTACATGTACTTAAATGGATTTACTATGAAAAAAATTACAAAATAACAATCGTTCTTTTATACAATCATGATTTTAGATTATTTTTATTTGCCTTTTTTATGTGAGTATGTACGTTTTTGGAAAAACTGCTTGAGTCAGCTTTAGTGTGTAAATTTCTGTTAATTTCATCCCATTGAGGTATATCAAGGTACACTCATTAAGCACTTATTATAAACATTATGTTCTAAAAATCTAATTTTTAATTTTCTATTGAATCAAAAGCTAAATATAAATTCCTTTTAAATAACCAACTTAAGTCAATTTTGAATTAACATTTTTAAGCAATCTTATGAATTTTTGAAATCATTTGCTTACGTAGACTCTCTGAGAAACCCTCATATATATAGCATTAAAAATGGAGTATTAGTCGAAAGATTTTTGAAAAAATAATAAAGTTAAAATGTTTTCTGTTTTTACTTTAATTTTCATTTCTCCACAGATGTAGAACCTGAATGCAATTGCATTATAGGATTATCTTGCACATGTTTTTGTTTACGGATATAATTTATTTTGTTCCCATATATTCTAGGAATAAAGCATATTTTATTAAGGATTTAAATTCCAAGATATGTTTGCAATTAAATTTCAATATTTTCCGATTGTTAATTCCTCTCATTTAAGTACGGATGACACAATTTTTATAGGTCATTCCTATTGGTTCTAAACATTTCTCCCAAACATTTTCAATTTTTAATACATTCCTTGCTGCACTTAAATTTTTATCCTTTTTTTTCCGCAGTGCCTTTTGTATTATTCCTTCTGTGCCTCATACTTCGTTTTCGGCCATCTTTCCTCAGCAGCGTAGTACTTCATTTCAAACTGATGTATTTTCCTCCCTCTCTCAGGTTTTTATGAGGTCTTGGATCTCTCGTTTTCTTTTCTTTGCTTATCTCTCTTTTTTCTGGACCGTTCTTTTCTATATCTCCTTATTCTCTTCCGTCTTCTTAACTCCTTTTCTCTGTTTGTTTCTCTCTTACAGATTTTGCGACTTTTTTCTCTCTCTAAGAAATACCATTCTTTCCTCAATCATATTTCATTATATTCTGGCAAAATATATTTGCTTGGTACTCTTGTTCTGTACTTTCAGTTTTCTTTTTCCATATCTTTCCATTTTGTGTTATACTGTGAGTTTTGCTTTTCAAAACTTGTCTTCTCTTAGAAAAGATTTCAGTAATAAAATCATTGTATCAAATTTGAAAGTGAATTAAAAATGCCATGTTCATTGACTTTAACTGAATATTTCTTTACATATTCATTAACAAGTAGAAGTATAGCTATAAGCGAACGTAGTCATTTGCATAACGCCACAAATGACTAAGTACTGTCTCTACTCATTTTAGCTGTGTATATTAAACTGCCAAGCATAGATGGTGATATGGTCCCCTACTTGTCGAATAAGTCGCTATATTGGTGACGTAGACGTGATTGAGCTCTCTGCTGCCTTCCTTCACACATAGTCAACCAGCTGTATCCCACTGATGTCAACAAGAAGATCACGGAGCTAAGAATAACCAGTAATTCCATTAGACGCTAACGCTCTGGCCCACAGTTTAATGCCGAAACGCATGCCAAGAGGCAGGGATCTCCATTAAGTAAACGAGCTCACTCCATTCTTTCAAATGCTCTTGCGCTAATAAAGCTCTTTTAGTGTGATATGTTTGAGCATCGTGGTACGATCTAAAAGCTCAGATATTCGAACCTGATTTGAAACTGAGCAGCCAGTAAGGACATCAGCTTCGTTACAGATATTTATTGGCAAATATAAACACTGCTATTAGTAAATAAGCTACGTAGTTTAAATGATTCTCATTACTAAAGATTGATGCTGCCATGGAGCTGAGACTGCCCTAAAACAAATGGCAGTATAGCATCTATCTACCAGGTCTCTGTAGAGATATAAAGAATTATCTAACAGATTACTCCATTTGTACTTTTCGATAACATTTTGTAACAACTGTTATTTTATGCCATAATATGTTTCAAAAAGTGTGCTTTAATTACTCTGTAAGCTATTGATTGTAAAATTTCGTCTCTCCTTTCACTGCACACTATCATCTACATTTAAGATAAAATCGAGTGGTCATTATGAAATTTGAAGTGACATACAGAGAGCAAACCTATTAAATGTCTTTGTTTTTAATTTTATTTTAACGGCAACATATTTTTGCAAATTTTCATATTATTATATTTGCAATATACTATTATATTGAGTTAAAAGGTACTGAAGAAACGAGGGCCAAAACAATCAACATAAACGAATGTTTAAAATTCAATTTCTTTTTTAAGTTTAGTTTTATTTTTATTTATGGAGTAAGATTTAGTTTCATGAAACGCAAAAATAGATGTTATTTCATTTAATAAATGAAACGTATCATTTCTGTAATTTTGCGTATATCTTTATTTTAATTTGTTTTTATTATTTCTTTTGAAACCTTATTACTTGTAAATCATTAAAGTGCTAGTCTATAATCTAAGTTTTTAGATTTATGTCAATTTTTATACTTATTTGATACAAAAATATTATAATATCATAATAAAATAAAACAGTATCGTTGTTTTAAATAAATGGAAATATGTCACGTATTTTGGGTACTCTTCTGTTATCGGAATCGGATTAAGAAACGTATGTATGTATGTGCGTATATGTATGGATGGATACATACACACAGATACATACGTATTTATATACATGCATACATGAACACACACATTTACTCTTCTATTAGCGGGACCGGACTGATAAATGTATGTATGTATGCACGAATGTTTAGATGCATGTGTTCATGTATGCATGTATATGTGAATGTACGTATGTATGTGTATACACGCACAGATATATAACATACATACATACATACGCACGCACGTGCAGACATACATACATTTCTAAATGCGATCCCAGTAACAGAAGAGTACAGTATTTTGTTTTAGACCAACCAGAATTAATCTCTGCACGTAATTTTAGCAAAGCACTTATGAAACAAAATTAACTGTCTGACTCTAAAACTTCAGAAAAAATAAGATTATTTTACTTTTTTTTAGTTTTATTTGTTTGTGGAGTTTTCCTATTTAAATCTAAAAGTTCTACTTAAAACCTCACGTACACTTACCAGTGAATAATAGCTTAAGTGTGTGAACAGAACGCGTAAGACTTAAGAAGGATTTAAAACCCTTTATTTTTCAGCATATTTACAATCAGTTCCGTCTTGGAACTTTACACAAAGCCGCCACTCGGGCTTGAACTTAAAATAATAATAATTTAAAAGGAACTAAAACTAGCTTAACTAAGCTACTTAAATAATATAGCAGAAGCTATCACAGTCTAACTGGTTGGCCCCTAAGTATTAATTGAATCGGTGAAGCCAAGCAAGGGCCTAGATATGGCCGAGCGTATATCTGCGAAGCCAAGCAAGGGCCTAAGGTATGGCCGAGCGTAATAACAGCTAAGAGAGACGTAGCCAGAAGGCAAACGCGCGCTAGTGAGGAAATCAGACTCTCTCTCCTGAAGTCGGTTAAGTCACGACTTAAATAGTACTCTTTCTCATTTGCATTACCTTCGTTTTTGAATCTACGTTCTGGCAGAAAATTGTAAGCTGAAATTAGAATAAGATAGGAAAGATACAAAGCTTAAAATAACTATTAATTAACTTAGGATAAACCTTACATGTTAATTTCATGACAAATAATAAGCCCCAAATTTCCTAATGATTCGAATATGCTTTAAAGTAAAATGACTAACCAACAACGTTGTAAGATCTGTCTCTCCTAGTTCACATAAACTACTTCTAGATCCTACAATGAACCTGGCGAATTCTCGCACAGGCGTAAAAGAATTACCAGCACAGAAGAAAGGTGAAAAGTAACCCTTTATTATTTCAAAGTTTAACAGAAAGGCACGATCTTCGTGCGTTACAAAAGCACCGTCAACTTGCGGTGAAACTTAATGTAGAATATAATTCAAGTCGAATTTAAAATAAAATATTTCTGGATTAACACGTTAAATTACACCTAACAAGTTGACTCACAAAAATCTAACAGGCGTGACGATAATCCGAGTTGGCCAAGAGACTTACTAGCGTAATAGCGAGATAGTAACGAAACGTGCTCTAGGTAGCGTAAACACGCTGTGAAACTCAGAGATTCGCTCATTTAAATACTCACTTCACTTAACTACATCCTGGCGAGAAAATACTAGGGGAAGAGTAGAGGTTCAGGGAAAGTATCAGACTTAAAATAAATTTGCTATGCAAAGTAAGGGAAACCTTACAACGTACCTTTGTCCTATCCAACGCTCAAGCCAACATACCTCTTGCTTTGAATTCCCAGTAATCTGTCTCAAATAATTTTTGACGTTAATACTGATGTTAATTCTTGCGTTAAGAGAACTAAACATTTTTATCTGCTGAATGTTGAGCGTACGGAGAAAACTGAATTCTTTTGAGTGCTTGATGACCTCTCTCAAATCGTTTTTGGTACTCTTATTTTCGGAAGCATTACTTGTAAGCGTAAACATTGATCAGCTGAAGGCGTCTGTAATGGTTGGTTTAAAATCGTAATGTCATTTATTTTCATTTTTCTACGTACGTATATATTTTTAAACATAATCGTTTTTTATGTTGGTAATATTTCTTGTAATCTCAAGTGGTGTGGAAGTCGCATAATATTTTAACAGTTCAAAATAGCAACAACAAAAACAAAAACAAAAAAAAGAGAGTGCATGTGAAAGAGGGAGAGAGAACGAAAGCATTTAAAATAAAATATGTTTTTGAAGTTCTTTTTTTCGATTGTTTCTTTTTCGTAAATAAGAATGTACTAAGGTTGGAGGGAAAGTTCTGTCGTATTTTAAAGAAAATATTTGAATTCATTTATAAAAATATGTGTTTAATATTAATCAATTATATATGCTCCGTTATTTGTTACAAACTGTTGCCATCTTTCAGGTGACCTGTGAATTCCTGTTTTGTAGAAGTTCTCATCCTTGGAGTTGAAATAGTCAGTAACTGCCTTAGAAACACTTTCGAAAGACTTGAATTTTTTCCCGTTAGATAATTTTGCAGAGATTTGAACAGGTAATAGTCAGATGGTGCAATGCCAGGTGAATAAGGTGGGTGACTAAGGACTTCCCATCCTAACGAATTTCAGTTTTTGTTGTGTCACCATTGCAGTATGCGGACGGGCATTATAGTGGTGGAACACTATTCCTTTTCTGGACGTTAATGCTAGCCTTTTTTCTTTGATAGCTACATTCAATTTATCCAGCTGATTGCAGTACAGATTTGCGTTGATGGTTTTTACCTGTTTCAGCAACTCGTAGTACACTGGACCTTTCCTGTCCCACCACAAACAAAGCAGTACTTTTCGTTGATGGATACTTGATTTTGGAACTGTTGCTGATGATGTTCCTGGTTTGCAGTAAGACGTTTTTCTCTTAATATTCTCGTAAAGAATCCACTTTTCATCTCCAGTAACCAGCCTGTCCAAAAACAGCTCCCCATTGTGTCTAAGCAGATGTGATGAACACATTCTTGCACGATCAGACAAATTCTTTTCATGTGTTCATGTGGAACCCAAACACTTTGCTTTAACACAAACCCAAGAAATTTAATGTGATCTAAAACAGTTGTATGATGAATGCCAAACTCTTCTGCAATTTCTCGACTTGTTAAATGTGGATTATTTTCCAACATGGATCACAAAACATCATTATCGATCTTGGATGGTCGTCCAGATCGATCACTTTCTTTGAGGCTCAGATCCCGGAACGAAATTTGCTAAACCATCTTTGACAAGTACGAACATTTACAATATCTTTTCCAAATACCGCACATAAATTTTTTCATGAATTCAGCAACCGATGAGTTGCTTTCTTTTTGGAATTCATATAAATTCATATAGCATTTGTGCTAAAAATATTTGAAAACAGCCTATATTCAGAATTTCCGGTGACAGTCTAGCACACTAGAGATAAAAATGCTTTATTTCCTACAGCATGAGTAGTTGCACTACTCGCTTTGAAATTGTGTAGTTTTTTAATCAAAAATTCGGTAAAGTTTTACAAAATATGAAGAATGCGAGAAACATTCTATATAGAATATATAATAGAGAGCGAAAATATTTAGGGGCAGCAATTTGAAAAGTGATACTTCTCAATTAAGTGATTCAACGCAAAATGCCATTTCGAGACTAATAGCCCTTCTGGACTGACGTCCCTTTGGGCTGATAATATGCATTTTTGACTTCTAATTGAAATAAAATACAGTAATCAAAGACATAAAATTTCCTTACGTATTACGGTAACATAAACACATATTTGGTTTGCTGACAACAACCTAACTACCCATATTTTTCAAACATTCAAATTGACTGGGTTCTGAATAAATAGGATATCTGGAATTCTATCCCAGAAGTGAACAATACGTTTTTATAAAATGCATGCTGTATCACGGAATATAATCTACCCTCGCAAATAAAACTAAAAATAAAAACAATTTAAGGCACAAATTTTCACTGTTTTCACTATTATTTCACTGTTTCACTGTTATAAAATTACCTACTTAGAAAAACGATAACTAGTTGAAAAAGCCTTTGAAGTCCAATATGTACTACGTAAAAGAAATTTCTAATTGGGAAAATTTACATTCATACAGAGATATAATAATGATAATATTAATAATAGTGATGAGAATACTGCTAGTACCGTAATGACTCATATGAAGTGCAGTGTAATTGCGTTGTAAGAATATACTCTTGTAAACTGAGAATAAATTGAAATAATATTTATATTGTTCAAACAAATTAAACATGAAAGCGAACTCGTGCAAAAGATACGGGATAAAAGTAAATTTAAATACAGATAGATACATAGATACATCAGAGTCTAACATTAGCTTTATCTGGAGCCTATACTTGCCTTATTTTCTGAGGGAATAATGGGAAGTTATTTCTGTCTTATTGTTTTAATAATGTCTGCTCCTGAGGCATTTCTAGAGTAAGATGGTACATTAATATTAACTGAAAGATAATAACTGAGGTGTTGCTAGTGAGACGGTGAAGGTACTGGCAAACTGGGATTTTGATCCTTTTGCAAGAGATTCAAGATTTGATTTTGTTACTTAACCATAATGAAGGAACTAAATCCCAAATTATTAAATTATTTACTTAATTGTAAATAATCTTTATGTAGACCCTTGGCAGACTGAACGGGATAAGTAGTGTCATCTGCATCCTAAGAACCTCTTGTGACTCAAATGAAACATTTAACTTCGGCCACTAAAATTGTACTATCAAATTTTTAACCAAATTAGCTTGATGCTGTATTATACTGAGGGGTAATTACTACTGTGGGAGTGACTGTCAGGTTACCACTGTGTTGAGTGGCGGCAGGTAGCGCATCTGACTCCTTATAATGATTGGGTACGTTTGCGAGGCTGCGTGATACTTACTGCATTATTGAATTATTTATTATTATTATCATTATTATTATTGAATTATTATTTCTACTGCGATATTTCAATTTAATTTTTTTATATTTCAAATTTGATAGTCAGTTTTTCTACTTTTTTTTCTGTTTGGGTACTGATGCAAATAGGCCGTAGTATTTTTCATGGAACACTTTCTAAGAAAACTTCGTTCTTATTTTAATCCTTAGAAAGCTTCTTATTTCAACAACAACTCAACCTGGAATGAAGCTGTCAGTGATGAATGGCTTTATGCATATATTTTAGGACTTTGTGTATTAAATGTCCCTTAAAGACAGGCATGAAAGATTTGTACTGAAAATTTACACCGGAACAGAACTTTCAGACTTATAAATGATACTGGAAAACAATTATCTCGAATTAAATGGAATCGTCTGACTAAAAAAAAAGTCTCCTATTTTTTTATATTACAGGACTCAGTTATTCAGACGCCTTACTGTGTCGCCTGTCTTTCGCCTTAGAACGGGAATGCCCTCTCGACATTTGACTAAACATGTCTACGCATTTAATGGCCGAAACTTTCAAAGCTCCATTAAGGAAATTCGAGTTCTTAACCCACTAATGGTCAGTAATCAATTACATGACAGCATTTCATCTACGTTATTGAGGAAAAGTTGTCAAGCGTACTTCATCTAATGGCGATTTAGTGCGGAATACCAGAAGAAAATTTATTAAAGTAGACTAATTCTTCCATCATTTTAACTTGTAAACTGAACTCTGGTCCTAATATTTAAATCGAGTAGTTCTTAAATCGTGTGCATAATAAAGTTAAGAATAAGTTATCAAAGCATATTTGTTCTTCTTGTGTTTTGTTATGTTTGTTGATAAAAAGGTTCTATATAAATTTCAATAATCATAAAAATCTAGTCCGAGCTAAGAGTTTCTGGTTGAATGAAAATTAGAAATCAAAATCGCGTGTAAACTTTCCATATTATATAAGACGTAATAAAGCAAAGATAAAAAAAGTCTACGAGATTTTGTTGTATTTTTATTGCTGTGTTTTGTTTCAGCTTCGAGTGATGCTTATAAAATTTTCAAATTATACGCATGCCAGATGCTGCCTTGTTAATTTATTGATCAATTAATTGTCCTGCTCAGCACTTTCTCCGAGAAATACTATGCTTCATTTCATATAAGCTTCGGTTTCTAGCAATCCTCTTCTTCTTCCCGCAGATCTGGAATACAGCTGAAGCTCATTTTCAAAAATGGCATGGTAAATGCTTCGGGTAACCAAGTATACAAATAAATTTCAGTACTGTTCTGATGTAGAAACATATAATATAATTTATATTTACGTATGGTTTAATTGCAAATTATTCAAATTGGTTTGCAAATGATTCTTGTTTTCTTTCCGCACATCATTTCCAAATGCTTTTCTCTTATTTTCAACTATCTTAAATGCATAAGAAATGTCCTTATTATCCAACTTAAACGCATAAAGTGCTAATAGATGAAACTGCGATTTGTGCTATTTCAAAGACTTATAAGGTATAGTAGGTGTTAATTAGAAGCAGAATGTGTGGATATCAGAAAATGTAAGACTATGCTTTTCAAATCTTCTCTGATACTTTATTGATTATCAACAACATTCAAATATGCTTGAGGTGAAAAACTTAGTTTTGCAATGACCACAAAATTTCAGGATGACTCAGTAACTATGCATCATGATTAGATGATACATAATTCATTATTAGATGAACAAGGTACTAGTTACTGAGATTTAACTCTTAGTTTCATGAAACATAAGGCAATATGAGACAACAAAATATTTTTTATCATAGTATCTACAAAAATGTATAAATAAACATTTCCAGTTAAAACCTTATAACTTTTAAATAAAATTTTCTTGCAGAAGCGCTTCGAGAACCTCGAATCAATTGTTTCAAGTTTTCAGATTCAGAAATCTTCTGGAGTATTAGGCTCTCCTTTATATATTAGAAAAATTCGTTCGAAATATTCTGCAAAATGTTTTAATATTTTTGGTAGAATCTTTGAAGATTTCGATTCAAATTTCAGGCAACTCTTGTTGTGTAAAAACTTTACCTGATTTGATTAATATAATTGATTAGTTTTGTTAAAATGATTATTCAAAAGTCTAGTTTGAGCTGTAATTGTTTTAATTAATTTTGGTACTGTTAATCTTTTAACTTGAAGGTGAATTTGAATTAACCTACTTAGTTTCCGTTTGAAAAACTTAATTTAGTTTTGTTTAGTTTTATTGGTGGTTTCTTTGGATGAAGCTAAAGGTTATTAATTTTTAATTTTGTTTTGTTACACTAGTTTTTATTAATAACTTTTTGTCTTGTGACACTAGTTTGGTGTTTAAACTTAATTGGTTTGCTAATTTAATTCTGTTTAATTTTTACCCCTCTTTCCTGTAAAGTTATTGAATCTTTATTCTCTGATTCAGGTGGTAATTTTGACAATTTGTAACGAGGCAAAACTTTATGTAATATGATTGAATTCAGTACATAGACTTATTTAAAATTATATTTTGACAATTTGTAATGTAGGAAAACTTAAAGTAATAGATATGAATTCAGTACGTAGAATTTGTTTGAAAATGTTTTTTCATCCGCGCTGTTAACAGCGTCTGCATTCTTGTCTTTATCAGTAGTTCCCTTACGATTTGAAAACCATGTGTGCTGGGATACCCATTTTGGGACCACGCAACGAGTCTGGCAATTTGTATGTAGTTATGCTTAACACTTTTCTTTTGGTGTTGAAATTAGAGTGTTCGGCGTATGTTCCTGTTAAACTGGGACACTTGCCTATATTGGAATGTTGTTTTCGAAAAGTGAGAGACTGTTGTTGTTGACCTGGCTCGTATCCTTGGTGTGCAGTGATGGAAAGAAAGGAGAAGATGTGCTAACATCTGGAAGTCTGCTGCCAACGTTTTCCCGAAGAGGGGCTGCGAAGTTTGATAAGTTTGATGGTGCTTAGCGTCAACCCTCATCGTTTCCTCATCGAGTAAAAGAATTGTCACCGTGAGAAAAACAAGCATCAGCAGGTCATTCGAAGCCTAGCTCTCGACGTAAAGAGGAGGCTCTAGAGATGGTCGGTTACAGCCACGACTTTCTTTTTTTTTCGTGGCTGTGACCGACCATCCGGATTGTCCGAGGAAGACGGGCCTTCACAATTATTATTCATTGCCATTAATTTATCTTCCTCCCTTTTATGTTTTTAGATAGCTCTTCGTCCCCTAGAACATGTATCTACACCTTATGCAATATAGAAGTTTCTTTGTTCCCTCTGCCAACAAGAAGGTTAACTTAGCTGAATAAATGTAACTACATCATTAGAAAATTTTACCAACTTCGCCTCCAGGTTTAACTGTTTTAAAATTTTTATTATCTTTTACCGATTACACAGATCGATTAGTGAAACGAAAATTCTTGGTTTTATGAACAATACTGATTCTAATTTAATTCATTTCGGTGATATCCAGTTTTAAAATTTCTATAGCATTTATCACCTATGTTCTTTCTGATTACTTAAATGGATTGTGCTAAAATTATGATTGTCCAAATTCTTTATTCGGTCCTCGGTGCCAATCAGTCTGAATAGTTTATTCTAGATATTAATGTTGTATATTTTACAGAAAAGATATTCTACTATAGTAATTTTGGTATGTCTTTTGAATTGAGAAATAAGCCTTCTCCCCACTGGTTTATGATGTTTGGATAAGAAATAAAAAAGGTTTTTTTTTGTAATTTCTTCTGTACTAAATTTTAGTCCTGCCAATCGATTAAATTCTGAAACTAGTTATGCAACTCCAAATTTTATATTTACTTAATAAATGTTTGATATTTAACAAAACTTAAGTCTGTTTGTTTCTTTAAAATTGCACTGGACCCAAATAAACTGGGTTATTGCTTAACACAATTCATTCCTTATGTACACTCTGAAATCCGTAGGTTCCATGTTACGATATATTGTATGAAGTGAGGTCATGTGTACACAAGATTTGCGAAGGTATTATATTTATTGGCACTTACAGCAATAACATACAATGGTACCTGAAACGAGTTATACAACACGCTTCGAGGGTTTTAATTGATATAATCTATCGCTGAGCCTACATACTTATAATTAAATAAATTGTGCAAAACTGCTTGAATTATTTTGACAGAGGCATTAATCCAGTTAAAGGAAAATTAAAATGTTAAAAGAGATGGAAATTTCTTATCAGAGAGGAAATATATATTTATTTACTGTACTGTAATGATTTGTACACTGTTTTGAAATTTAGATAGTGCGCTTTCAATCGAGAAGTTCTAGAAATGAATAATTGTCTGAGAAATACAACAGGTACTACTTCCTTTCTGAAATCATTCCTAATTTCCCGTTTATTTGATTCTGGAAATTTTGCGCAATAATTATTCATTTAAATACTTCTATAAATATTAATTAGATCACTATATTAACTGTGGTATTGAAAAACACACAATGAATGATGTAAAAAAAATATTTGCTTTGCTTCAAGGATTAATATTTTTGTTTTTAAAATTTAAAAAGAAGTTAAAATAACCTTCTTAATAAAACAGCTTTTGAAATCGTTTTAGTAATAAATTCATAGACTTTCTATGCCAATGCAGCAATATTTTAAGAAAAATAAGCTAAGAATTTCATTCCTTGAACATGTATTCCGGATAACTCTATCAACTGCAAATTTTATCCGCAAAGGAAATTTTATCTGCAAACGACTTTCAGACACATTTATGCGCTTTATGTGTGTCAGCTTAAAAAGAACTAGCTTTTATCTTATAGTTCTAACTTATAATCTAAAAATATATAATATATGAGCAAGAAAAAAAAGCTTTTCCTGATTCCCGCTGTATATAAGCTTCCATGTCAATAACCTTCCCTTGAGAAAGAAAATGCTTTTTGGAAAGCAATATGTGTTGAATAAATACATGATATAGAATTTGGTTTTGTAATACCGGAGGCCATCCATTTCAACTTTCTTGTCAAAAAATACTTATTCGTAACGTTTGGATGAAGATTTCTCTAACAGAGCGGTCTTTCAATATTTCATAAAATAATGTAGATAGAAACATATCTGCAAGTAATTCATACACATTCGTTTAAATGTGTGTATAATTAATGTTATTATATCATACTACAGCCTTGTGTAAAATGCACATTATCTGATGTAAATAAACAAATAAAATTCGCGTTTAGAGACTCTTCAAGATATTTAACCGCAAGAATTTTGTATATCCAAGATACTGAAGCGTTTTTTTAAGACTTTCATAAATAATCAGAATTTTATGGGACATGGAGCCTTCTAGAGAAAGTCTCCGCTAACTTCTTTCTCTACGCATAAAACAGTCCTCATTTGACTTCGAATAGTACTAGTGAATCGATTTTATTTGTGAGTCAGTTACGTTCATTTAGTGTAACTGAATACTTTTAGCTACTAATAACTCAGAATTTCTTGACTTAATTCTTGATTACCAAATTCGAAATAGTAATGACCTTATTCCCAGTAAATGAGACATTAGAACACGTTGCTTTTGGGTGATATTGTCTCCAAGTATATATATTTACCTTGGGTACGAGATATGATTGGATCATTCAAAAGATAAGCGGAATCTCGAATATATTCTCGTAGTTTTAAATCTGGTAAATTCAGATATATTAGTGATAGGTGCAAATATGAAATTTTAAAGTTACTTCCGCATTGTGCTACATTTACATGATTAAATCTCTTTCATTTTCTCTACAGTTAGAAAATTTGCTACAAAGTTTTGATTCAATAGGTTAGTTTATTTAGGCATTCCCTGTGCACACTCTGTTAGATGAAGAACAATGGGCACAAATTATTCAATACAAGCATAAGAAGGCTAGATGGAATGGAATCTTTTTTCTTTTCTTTTCGTAATGAGAATTACTAATCTTTAAACTTATATTTGCTTTATTTATTGAATCCACAAAGGTTTCTGAGAGAATGGGATCACTCATATTTACATTACAGATGCAAACACACCGTGCATCCAACTTGTTAAACAGCTGATGTTCTGCATTTTGTTCAGCTGGGCCTCTAGTGGATTCTGTGTTTCTTCACTGACAGAAAAATGCAAACAATGTATGGAACATTTCTTTGTATGTCTGCGTAACATTATTTCGATTAAGACACCCTTGAAGTACATTCTCGATTTAATCCAAAGTCCCATTTCTATAGCCACCTTTAGTAGTGCTATCTTGAAAACCTGCTTTGTATTAATTCTGGAAGTTATTATACTCGTATTTGTAAGAGGACTGAATATTGCTATTCCGACACAGATTAACATATAATTACTTTTACTAAAGGGTCGACAAAATAAGCGAAACATATTATGCTCAGGTTTGGATTTCATACTAAAAGTAATGATTTTGTAGACATGACTTTTAATTTAGAATATCCAGCTCACAGATGAGAAAAACAGTAACAATAGTTTTATAAATCGTGAAAATTTATTATAAGTTGTAATGATAAATGTGATTCTTGCAGAATGTCAAGCATTTTAGAACATAGATTCCCAAAGTGTTCTACATGGTCCCCTAGGGGTCTACCCCGACCTGCAAAGGATCCGTCAATGTCAAAGAAAGAAAAAATTGGTGGTGCATGAAACTCCTCAGCTCTAACTCTAATTTGATAAGAGTGTCCACAAAACTGGATCTCACAAAGGCAGATTACCACCAACGTTTACGCTTTCCGTAAGTACCATAATACACCTTACACATGTATTTTACCTATCTACTTACGTAAACCTTTTGAATAATAGACATATAAATTAACTTATTATGTATTAATTAACTATATTTCATAAACTTGTCTGAGTACGTTATGTATTCGCTTTCTGATCACCGTACTTGTAAAAACTTGCACATTTGAACCGGTCTCAAAGTTTGTTCGAACATGTTCCAGAATTTTGTAAGGATAGCGGAGACTTGCACCACTTTTGCTTGCACGGATTTGTTTAAATGTCAAGTTTCGGAAGTTATAAATACGAATACCAAAGATAAACACTGCATTGGGTTTTTGAATTTGAGGAAGTAAAAGATAAGCACATAATTTGGAAAATATAAATTGATAGTTAAGTACGTGTAAGTTAAAATCATCGTCTATTATGAACTTTGAGAAACATAAGTAAATTTTTCATATAAATTATTCTATTTATAGTTCCTCTGATTGCGTAGCAATGCTGATTATGTCCGCAATTCTCCGTAATTTTTAAAGGTTAAAGCGATGTCTCTAAAAATAACAACACAGGCGGTTCTGCGAATTGTTTAAGTTTAACGGCGAACGAAGCATCCTCCTTTTAAAATCAACACAATATTTTGGATTATAGCAAGCATAATCCAATTTCAGATCGTGTAAGTATTTATGTTTTGATAGCATAACCCAATTTCAGATGGTGTAAGCCATTTTGTGGAGGACATAAGATGGGGTTTTTAATTTTTAACACTTTTGCATAAGGTAAATTTTGTAGAGTAACTTTATTTAATGAGAACTATTTTATTTAGAAAATGTTACTGAGAAAAATAATGCTCCACTTTAAAACACACCCTGTATATCACCGATATTCAAGATTAAAATAAGGTTTTACACTTTGAATAAATTTTAAATTGCTGTGCCTTATATTTATTTAAACAGCTTAATTTTTGTCCTCGGATAATTGCTACTAAACATGTTCGAATCTAAAACGAATGTAGGCATTATAGAGTTGATTATTAAAGTTGGCTTCATTCTATCATCGTCGAACAAACAGCTGCTCACATCCCTTTTATGCAACAAAGTTTCTAGCGATGACTCTAAAAACCATCTAACCTGGAGGATCATCTGAGAAGGTGATACCCTGATAAAACGGGTAAAGGTTTGGAATATATTTAAACGCTTAAAGAAGGGACACAACAGTACTTCGCTTCGACATCCAAAAGAGACGACGATGATTTGGAGGTATCTTATAACGTCTCACTACTTAAAGAAAAATTACGAAAGCCACAAACTTTTAGAGAGCAGCTAATTTTTCCAGCCATTGAAGAGATTTTAAAATCTGTTCTAGAAAACTATTAACACGAAAAATTCCTTTGAGCAACAACATAATTCAAAGATGTAGTGATGATGTTGAAAGCTTCTTGTGTAATTATTTGCAAACCTCTAATTTCTCTATAAAGTTAGACCAGTCCCTTTTACTTGATAATGAAGCACTATTATTGGTATATGTTAGTTATGTTATAGACCGCGAAATTCGTGAAGAACTGCTCTTCGAGAAACCTTTGACAACGGATATTAAAGATGATTCAATATTCAATGTTGTGTGACATTATTTCATAGAAACACCGATCCCTTTATTATACATAATGTCGGTAGTAGCAGATGATGACGTTCAGATGGGATGGGATGAGTGAGATAACTGGTGAAAAACCAAAGATACAGTAGCAGATAGAGCACCTGCCATATTTAGACGCTATCGTGATTTTATTAAGCCATTTAAAATAAAATGTACCCGGGTGTTTCCAATTCACTTTTTGCATAGTTCATGAACAACATTTAGTTGCTAAAACTCTGAGTGGCATATTATTACCAGTCTCTTCAATTGTCCTAAACAGTAAACAGAATTTGGAGTAGTTCGTTGAATTCTAGGTTATTTGTGCAGTTATGTGTGTAGAGTCATTAGGTTGTTTGGAAGCAGGAGATATGAAAAATGAGCAATACCCTCGTTGAGATTCGAACCGCGGACCTCTCGAATACTCGTCAAGCGTCCTGACCACTACACCATAAAGGCTTGTGAAGAAGGCGGCAGAAATAACTTATATGGGAAGAAAATGATGAGAACTTTCATCTATTACTCCTTCACACTGGAGTAGGCTGGCTGTCAAAGGCTTATTTGCGACATTTTTTTAAGATTGTTTTAGGGTTTTTGATTCTGTTTTAGAAGAAGATTTAATGAAATGGAAAGCAGACACGACTTACTGATTAGATTTGTTTACTAAATTTAACGATGTTAACTTGCAATTACAAGGTGAAAATGTAAATTCAATAAAAGCCAAGTCCAACGTTCTTGCTAGATTAACCTACTGAAGCAAAACATAGGACTGCGAGAATTTTTCCAGTTTTCCAGTTTATCACAAACTGTCAGGATGATGACGTTTTGACTTACGTTCAACCTTTAAATGACCTTCATGCAGACTTTAAAACTAGGCTTGAGAATGTTTTGATTAGAGGAATACCAAAATGGATTATCACCACATGCGGTGACATTGAAGAATCGGATTCACATTACAAGAACTGACTGAGATAAGCACTAACGAAAAACTTAAGGTGCAGTTTAAAAAGGGATATCAGCAATTCTGGCGTCAGAGAGACATACTTGTTATTTATTCTACCTTACGAACTATCACAAAAATGTTTTTAATAGCTTTTCATTCTTCATACCTAGTGAAAAGTGGTTCCAACGTGACTGCCAATTTTGCTACGTTTAAAACAAGACACAGATTTGAAATCACCAGCTGAGGAGATTCAAGGTTAAACCTGACTAACTGGAAGCCAAATATTAAAAATTTGGTATTAAAGCATCGAGTGCATTCTCTCCATTAAAATCTTTCATTTTTATGTACTTCTTTTTTATATAAAAAAGTTACTAGAGTTCAGTTTTCTGCTGCTTGATTAATAAAAATATATGAAAAAAACTTTACGTGTTTTTTTATTATTATTATTATTAAATTTTAACTCTACACTAAACCATATCAAAGTGCATAACTCTGTATCAGCTGTCAAAAGAACGTTTGAAATTGAAGAATTTTTAAGAAATCGATACTAGGTTAGCGCTCCAAAACTACTCAACCCTGGTTCATCTCAGTCAACCCTAGTTCATCTGATAGCTGTCACTATCAGGTGAATTTTCCCCCTGTCAAGTAAATTTCGCACTTGCCAATTAACATTTCCGACCATTTTTCTTTCATCTGGGTGTTTTGTAAAACCTTGGATGAAACTCCTTGGTTTAATGCTGTTTTAGAACCCTCGAGTATAAATATTATACATTCTGATTGGTTTTGGAATAACTCTATAAAGTATTTTCTCCCTCCTTCCAACATGCCTTCATTCCCTTTAAAACGTAGCACTCTTGGCGCGTATTCGAGAGGTCCAGCTTCGAGTCTCGGGAAGGGCATTGTACATTTTTCATCTCTTCCGCATCAAAAAATTAAAGACTCGATAAATGGCCCCCGAACTAAAAGGTGGTGGGCAGTAATTCGTCATCACCAGGATTTGACAGTTGGGTCGCGTAATCCCCAGCCGCCTTTCAAAAGAGGCGAGCATATAAGGCATTTTCTTCCTCTTTCCAGCATGCGTTGGTGGTATAATGGTAGCACACTTGGCGCGTGTTCGAGGAGTCCACATTCGTGTCCAGATGGCGACACTGCACATTTTTCACCTCTCCTGCTTCAAAATAACCTACTGACTCTACAACCCCTAAGAAGGGATCTACGACTAACAGAAAAAATCGACAAGTGGTTTACGGAACAAAGCATTCGGGAACCTTTGCTTTAGAGCATCTTTAAAGATGAAATTTAAAGAAGAATTAATAGCAGAGAAAGTTTTTTTACCTGCAACCATAGAAAAAGATTTTTTTAAACCTGGTTTGTTCAAAGCATTTATTTTCCTTATTCTAAAGAAGCATTCCTCTCGTGATTGTACACTCATGTCCATAAATTAAGGATACTGCAAAATCAGGCAAAGGAAGAGTTAGAAGCAAAACAAATTTGACTTATTTGCAAAGTTTATTTATTAAACAAAAGGTAAAAAGCAAAAAAAGATGCTATATGTTTGATATTGCTGCGTGCGTACGGGTTCGTTATGTATTGAATGCACAAGTCGTTAAAAAGTTAACAAAAATTTATTCTTTCCACAAGAAATAAATTAAAATGCTGAAATATTTCTTCACAGATCTTCGCACAATATCACAATATCTCAAACGTTTAGCAAAACCTCAGTTCAAAACAGATAAAATAATTCTATCTCACAGCGAAATCGCTACAATCAATACAGCATTAAATAAACAAACAGCAGTTCGCTTTTTACAGCTGCAAGTATAACAGTAACAACAAAAACTGAGATGAGAATGGCGAGGAGAGTGGTTCGAATACCAGGGTGCATGGGTCAAAGGACCCTACCCCTCATCGAATGCATAAGTATGATTCTAATAAATTGGCAAGTACAAAATAACTTAAAAATAAGTAATAATAGATTTTTTTTAAAATATATAATTATATATATGAAAGGTACTAATTAAAGTAAGTAAAAACAAAAGGAAGGCGGGTCTATTATCAATAACTTGCCCTATGAAAAGTAAAATTTAAAAGTAAATAAAGCCATTCAAAATCCCACGAAAAAACCGAAAATGCCTGTTTAGAAAGAGAAGGCCGCTGAGCTGGTGACACACTAATTATATGCGTAAAGAAAAAAAAATCATGATGTTAGGTAACATGCGAATACAGAGGTGCACTCAATCCGATTAAATGTATAAAAATATAGAACAGGAGAGGAATACAATGCAAATAACACTTGATAAATACAAAATACAATAATGCAACAGAATTGTCGTACAAGTCATTACAACAAAATAATAGGCATTAATCAAGATTAACATTTAAGATAGCCCGAGGGCGTCTAACATTGACAATATCATTGACATCATAGTCATAAATGGTCATGGTGGGATTGTTAAGATCCCCCAGACCTTCAAAAAACTTACGTGCCAGACGGCAACAATAACTTTTAATATATTCAATTTTAAGTTCGTCATGCAAGCGCTGATTTCTAATGTACCATGGGGCACATACTATTTGGCGTAGAACACTGTTCTGCGCTGTTTGTAGTTTTTTGCGAATAGACTTACAAGAGTACGCCCACACAGGGCAAGCATAACAAATAATAGAACGCAACAAGGATTTATAAATAAGTAACTTATTATCTATAGATAGAACGGAGTTTCGAGAAATTAAGGGGTTAAGTATTTTTTGACGTACTCGAAACTTTTTAAGACTACTTGTAAT
>KK112767.1:98361-172048 GCA_000611955.2 Stegodyphus mimosarum
ATCCTCAGATGCGTCTTTCAGGGTGTTCTACATTTGGTGCAGAGCTTATCTGTTCTTGAGGGTATAAACTCTGACGCTCCCTGTGGTGCACCTTGGACAACGTTCTCGGTCATAAGACGGCTGAATAATTGTGGGATATTGTTCTGTTTCGACGAATGTATGATCGGCCAAATGGAACAACTATTTCAAATAATGGCAAATGTATAAACGGATCAAATTCTGAGTTTAATTAACTTCATAAAATTTATTGACCTGCATTTTTTAAATTTTGATTAAAAATTTATTTTCCAAATACATTAGAAAAATGTTTTTGCAAACATTTTCTTATAAAAATTAATAAAGCAATTTATATTTCTTAAATATTTTTATGTCGACATATTTGTTTAATTTTAAAAACTCATTATATTATTATTGGTGATTTTATTTGGCTATCAGATTTAATTAATGAATTCCAACGTGTTATCAGTTCAAAAGTATTTAAATTTGCATTTATTCAAACACTGATTCTGAATTATTTTCCGAGGTATTTTTTATGAAGAAGTGTAATTTTCTCTGTAAATGAGGGAACTGCAATCAGAATTACCATTTCAATAAACTACTTTGTTATTCTCCAACTGACGCAAACTGAATCTCTTACCCTGGAGCCTTGGATCCCATTAAAGCAAAGGAGCCGCAACAAATACATATAATGACTCTTATTATTATACATTGCTTCACTTTGCTTCAAAGAATAATTTTAAAGAACCACGCTCGAAATTAAAATTCAAAACCCTTAGCAACTAAACAACCCTCGAGCAAAAGCGAAAGTTTAATTTTGTCTGCAACGCTTAAACGGGCAGATTAAATACTGGAAAATAAGAAAAGCCTCAACTATATTTCCTCCCTTAAAACTGGTATTTACTGCCTGGGTATAAAATATTATTGCAACTCGGAGAAAATTTGTTTCTTTCTTGCTTTACTTTATGAATCGTTGTTCCTGCCTCTCGTGCGGGCGACATCTAATTTACATGAATAACTTATCTGCCTTAAGTTGGGTTTTTGAAGGATTCCAGCTGCGCTAAAGACCATGCCAGATTTATGAATTTGTTTCGCGAATATGTGGTTGATAACATCATTTTCTCTCCGGCTAAGATTTGGAGCAGATATTTTGCAGATGTGGTGACATTTAACTGAGATAAAGGATATGTAATTGGAGAGCATTTTTATTGTGCATATTCAGCGGGGATTTTACTGTAAGTGGCCAAGAACTGAAATGGTATTCTGAAGTTTTTCCATTCAGTTAGCTCTTTGGGTGTACAGTCAACTGAGTGTGCCGTTTTGCCCACTCACAGTAGAAACACACTTCAGAAAAACTCTTAACTGTATTTAAACTGCTGACTAAGTAAATGGAAATGTGGAAGCCAGAGTATGAATTAATTTGACTGACAGCTTTAACTGACTGGCTTTTAGTGCTAGATCTCCATCTTCAAGATTTCTTTTAAGATATGGCGTGTTTCCTCATGACAGAAATGCAATTAAAAGCAATTCGAAAGCAAATTTAAGCTGTTATTCATTTTCCTTCTGCTGCTATTGTAAACGAGCTTCGTTATGGAATAATTCATCCGTTTGACCAGATGAGGCATCATATAAATTTATTTAGAAAATCCAGGAAAAATTTATAATAAATTTTTTATCATTCATACAGTTTACATTTACATTTTTACGTCGTTTTGTTTACACAGTTTGTGCGTTAATTTAAACATTTTGATTTGTCAATTTTTCTGCTCATTTAAACTGTTTTGGCTGTACACTTCGCGTGTTCATTTCAATTATTCCTTTACCTGAACTGACAACTTGTGGAGACATTAAATTATTTTGGAGCAGGAGTACATAAAAAATGAGCAATACCCTAGCCGGGACTCTAACCTGGACCTCTCGAATACACGCTGAGTGTGCTACCGTTACACCACGAAGGCGTGCAGAAAGGAGGGAGAAAATACCTTATAGGCTCCCCCCTTTAAAGGGCGAATGGGGATTAGGAAATCCAATCGCCAAATCCTGGTGGTGAAGAATCATCAACCACCACCTTTTCATTTCGGACGTCACTGTAGAGTCATTAGGTTATTTGAAAAATGAGCAATGCTTTCTCTGGGACTCGACCTCTCAAATACGCGCCGAGTGTACTACCGTTACACCACATGCAAAAAGAAGGGAGAAAATACCTCATTGAAGTAAAGTAAAGGTGACTAACAGTGACTAAGGGTGTCGAGTCATTAGGTTATTTAGAAGCTGGAAACATGAAAAATGAGCAATACTCTCGCCGGGACTCGAACCTGGACCTTTCGAATACGCGCCAAGTTACTACCATTAAGCCTCGAAGGCATGCAGAAAGGAGAGAAACAATATCTTATAAGCTTCATAAGAAAGTATTCGTCACACAGTTTGGTAAAAGAATTTGCCTGAACCCAATATATGACCTTTACCTTTAAAATAAAAAACCATAAATCTAATATAAATGATAACTTATACTAAATTACGAAGAATTTGAAGAATACTGTGAGCAATAATGCAAGTTACCTGCAGACAAACATATACAAAAATATGAAAAAAAATATTTGCACTAATTTGCAATAGCATTTTCAGCATGATTTCAATCTCTTTTTCTTGTTGAACCTATTTACAAACAAAATGAAACTGTCATATCTCAGCAAGAGGCTGATATATGAAACAATCTCATTGAAATTCCGGTCGAAACTTCAGTTACTCCTCGTGCATACCACATTAATTTTTGACGATGTCGTTTTCGCTAGCAGCAACACAATTACTTACAGTCGTACTAGAGAGCCATTACCTAGAGCCATTAAACTGGTGGAAGCCTTGTTGTGGGTTATCTTTGGGTGATGTACACTGACAAGGATGGCCCGTTAATGCAAGCAGAAAATGTAATGAGGTAACTATTTTACATTTCACATACTGCAAAAGCTCAGAGGAAGTAAACGCCAGATAGAGAAGTAAATGTCATAAAGGTTTAGAAACTTTCTTGTATCTTTAATTTGGTACAATGTTTGACAAAAATACGTTAATTTATTTAATAAATTAATCCGTTTAGTTCTCTTTTTTAAAAGTTTCAGTGATGCAAAAATTTTTAACTTTTATTTCCTTTGTTTTTAGAGAAATAATAAAAAGTGATGGAGGTTTTATTATAAACTTCCTTTAATTACTTTATCATAAATCTACTTTTATTCTTATATTCTTTTACTTTTCTTTGTGCTTAATTAATATTAAATGTAGCAGTGCGTGTGAAAGATTTATTAAAAGGTTTCTTCCAGATTAATTTCGTTTGTTGACTTTCGGTTAGATTTTAAATTTTCAGTTTCTCCCGATATAAAATAATTCAAATGAAATAAATGTTTAGAGGCTAATCTCTATTTAAATTGAATTTACGCTTCTTAAAAAGGAATCAAAATCAGCTTTCTGAGATAATTTTTAACTTTTATAATCTCAGAAAATAAATGGGCGTTTTATTCCTTCAAAATTAAATATTATATATTCTTTCTAAAGAAATTTTGCAACGTTAATTAATCCTTTAAAGAATTCACAAGGTTTTTCGGAATCTAGTCTTAAAGTTCGTAAGTTTTCTGCCTCATCAGAGAACTGAAATTGGAAACTATGGCTATAGTTTGAATATTCTACCGTCTTAGCAATAAGAGTGACCTTTTTTTTCACAGGAATAGTCTTCAAATCTGAAATTTAGCTATCTTTGGTCAAAAAAAAAGTGCCTGTACGAAAAGCACTCTGTCTGAAACTTAGGATCACCTTGGAATGGTCCGTACACAGTCCTAAAGAGGCTGAACGACGTCGTAGTTCGGTTCCGTAAGTCATCGAACTCTAAGCCTAAATTCGTTCATTACGACAGGTTAGCGCCTTACTATGGCCATAGTACGTAGTGTAAATAATTGTAAATACTATAACACCATGGTCCTTTTTGTATTTAGTATTTGATAGTATTTCATTTGCTTTAAGTTTCTTATTCCAATTAGCATTTATGCTGTTTGTTATTGTAATCTAATGTTTGTTACTGCATTGATGCCTTAGCTATAAGTTTGACTTCCTGTCCAGGGACTGTACTGATCGGGACGTGCAGTACTTAGGAAAGGAAAAGTGTTACGGATTTTCTATTTATTTAGCTATTTATTTATAATTCTAATTAAAATTGTTTTATTCTCCCGTGCAACGCAGCGTGTGACGAATTCTAAGGGAAAGCTGAGCCGGAAAAGTAAAAATACAAGAGCGCGTACATTTAATATTTAATAAATAGATACCTCGTAATTATTTTTTATATCCAGAAAAATCGAGAAAATACCAAAATGATCTCGAGATTATTAAAAAGCTTATAAAAACTCAATTAAAACATATCAGTTCAGTTGATTTTGTTTTAAGCGAACTATTGTTTACTTAGTGCTGCTATTGACAGCAGAGAATTCGCTGTGAGATTGGATTGACTTTCTCTGCATTTTAAAGTGAGTTGTATTCAACGTTTCAAATATAACTACTCTGAGATTTTGTGATGTTGTACGAATATCTCTGTGGAAATATTTCAGCATTCTGTTTCATTTCATGTGAAAAGAATAAATTTTATTAACTTTTAATTACTTGAGCGTTCAATCCATTACGCAGGTAACACTATATTTTGTTAAAACGTTTTAACAAAAAAGTAGTGTAATTTACTCATTAATAGCATACACTTATGCTCCTGTTTCTCCTACTCTTGCACTATATTTAGTGAAAGGGGTATGTTTGCATTTTTTTGCACAAATTGTTTTAAGTCTAGTTGTACTGGTGTCATCGACAGTTGCATTTCATATTTTGCAATTTCATTGTTTCATTATTTTATTTTTGTTTCCACATGCATTGAAAAAGGCTTTTCACTTTAGTACGTTGTTCTGAATTGCGTAATATACATGGGGTTACATCCGAAAACATCGCGGATGAAAACGTCGCTGAGAAAACAACGCAAGGCGAAAACGTCGTGCTACATAACATCATGGGAGAAAAGAAAGCAAAGAGAAAACATCGCAGTTCTAAAACGTCGTGGTACTAAATATCGTGGTCGAAAATAAAGCAGTTCAAAAACTTCGCAGTTTAAAAACATCCTTGTCGGAAACATCGCGGTAAAAAATAAAGTACCTACAAATCATCGCACGAAAATAACATCACACACCTGAGTTTTCAGGTTTTAAAAGCTGTAATTGTATATTCGCATAATGATTTGGGGAGCATAAGAAGGATGGGGATATTTCTACTTTTATATTTCATATTTTTGAATGAACTAACAGAATTTTGCTGAAACGTAAGAAGGAAACTTAAACATTTAAAATTTGAAAATGAGTAGAAAGTTAATGCAACTTCTAGCACTTAATAGAATTTTAAATTTACATAGTAGTTTATTGAGAAATATCATTAATAAATTAATCTTTTTGTATAAATTTTTACTGATACCTTTTGATGAAAAATACAGTTTGAAAATGCTTAGCAACAGGAAGATAAATAACTACATGAGGCTAATTAACTATGTAAATTTAAATGTATGTGTCACGCACATGCTCGGTAAGAGGAAGCTACCAACCAAGCCCTGATGAAAGAACAGTTAAGCCAACGGCCTGCTCGTGTGAAAAAAAAAACTGTCTATCTGAAAAGCGGAGAGAAAGCAAAATCTGGCTACGAGAAGAAGAAAACATGCTTCATGCGAGAAAGACGGAGGCTCGTGTGAAACATTTTTGAATTTATTATTTTTGTATTCCAAAGTTTGAAATTGAGGTGTTACTATTAAAAACTGAAAGGTTAAATGTAATAGTTGTGAGTTTTTAATGTAATTGTAAAAAAAAATATTTTGTGAAAAGAATATATATATATTTCAATAAAATATAGTTCATGTTATCGTTAAACCTTCATAAGTGTGCCAGTTTTATTTCTGCGAATAGAGTCGACGAATAACATTCATAAGTGGATGAAAACGAACCCGAAGAGATGAATTGGTCAAGGATCATGACAGTAAATACATGACAGTGGCGGCAGCTGGTCGGATGCATATTTGTCGACTCGGAAAAAGTTCAAGTAAATGCCTTACGAATGCTGCGAAGCATATTAAGTGGAACAGTTATCTTCTACCAGGTTCTCTCGTTTAAGTGTATTATATATCATTTTTTTATGAAACATTTGCTGTTAATGTAACGGTACACTTAAAGAAGTATTTTATAACACAGGAATTATCAGTGTGATTATCATATGAGACTTGAATTACTTTGAAAGTGCATTTATCTTTTATTGTATGAGTGAATGAGTATTAATTTAACTAATGCTTGTGTTTTATTTAAGAGATATGATTGCATTAATTCTAATGCATTCATTAATTTTTGATTGCTTATATATACTCATTAATTTTTTATTTTATTTGATTGAATATTTGGATGTTGTGCATATTTAATGCAGATACCAGGT
The DNA here is from genome assembly GCA_000611955.2 of Stegodyphus mimosarum. Taxonomy (NCBI): domain Eukaryota; kingdom Metazoa; phylum Arthropoda; class Arachnida; order Araneae; family Eresidae; genus Stegodyphus; species Stegodyphus mimosarum. Next base: position 104,839 of record KK112767.1, read on the forward strand.
GTTTATGATTCACTAGAAGTTCAAGACTTGATGTAAAATTTTATGTACAGAGCTTCAGTTTTGATTTTCTGTTATTTTAATTAAGTTGAACATAAAGTCCCATAATGTCATTTTTGACCAAACATAGAAAGGCTGATCTAGTCGCCCTTGCACAAGAGTTTGGTGTTGAAGTGTTGCCTACATTTAGAATTTTGGACTTGAGGGAAAAAATTCTTGCTAGTGAAAGCTATGAGGAGCAGGTAGCAAAGGACCTTCTGAGTGTTATCATTACAGATAGGGAGGAAAAGGAAAGGCTAGAAAAAGAACGCGAAAGAGAAGAAAGGGAATATAAACTAAAGTTAGAGGCAGAGGAAAGGATTGCCATTGAGAAGTATAAGGTAGATTGTCAGGATCGTTACTTGAATAAGAGTAGCACACCCGAACGGGGAGAGAATGGGAAGGAAAGATCAGTAGAAGAGTTAACGAGAACAATCAGGTTATTGACAGTAAAGGTTCCAAGTAGAGCAGATGGCTGGGACTATTTCTTCTCCAGTTTAGAAAGAGCTTATATCAATGAAAGTGTCCCTGATGAGTATAAGGCCAAAATTTTGATTTACCTTTTGGGAGATAAAGCGGCAAATTTATTAACATTGATAAGGGAGGATAAGTATGGGAATTATGAAGTAATAAAGGAAACTGTGTTGAAAGAATTCAAACCGTCACCTCAGGTATGCCTGGAGAATTTCAGGAAAGCAAGACGAAGTTCAGAAGAGACCTTTGTCCAGTTTTCTACTAGAGTTACTGCCATGTGGGAAAATTATGTGAAATCAAGGGGGGTGACAGACTTTGAAGGTCTTAATCAGTTGGTGGTAGCGGACAAAATCTACCAGACCCTTGATACAGAAACTGCAGTACACATAGGTATAAGGCAGGGAGACTCGTGGTTCAAGCCAAGAGAGCTTGGAAAGGAGTGTGACATATTCTTTGCGGCTAAAGGGAAGTCCTACAACGTACGTAGGGAAGCTTGTGAAACTAAGATGCTAAATGAGGTAATAGGTGAGAAACCTAAGGTCGAAGAGAGACGAAGCGGTCGGCATGAGTCAGAAACCATAGGGAAAAACACAGGGAATGTTAAAGGTTTAACATGTTTTGTATGTGGTTCAGCTTCGCATTTTAAAAGGAACTGTCCTCAGATTAAAGGTTCTAGGCAGTATAACCGAAATGAGGAAAAGGATAAAGCTAGGGTAAACTGGGTAAAAAAAGGTCAGGATAATGATATCCTAGCGGACAAAGTTGTGGTAGCTCGTGTGGATCCTTTGGGGAAGCCAGGGAATGTAAACAACTATAAGCTGTGTAAGTTGAAAAGGGTTCCTATTAGTGTGAATGGAACAATAGGGGAGGCCCTCGTTGATTCAGGAACAGAAATTACGGTGGTTAAAAAGGAGTTAACCAAAAATCTCCAACTGGAGGAAGGATCGAGCATATATTTGAAGGGTATATTTGGTCCAGCTGTTAAATGCCCTTTGGTAAACATTCCACTGGGTATCACTGTAGGAGAAAGTTCCAGTGTCACACATCAAGAGATTTTGTGTGCAGTTGCAGAATCTCTAGCAGAGGATGTGTTGCTTCCTCCGGAAGTATTCACCATGTTAGGGGGTCAGTTACATGACACAGGTGAGGTGGTAGAGAACTTACCTGAAGAAACCACAAACATCCCAGAGGTTAGGAGAAATGAAAAGTCTGTGAAGGTAAACACAGGGAAACTAGAAAGAAACACTAGTGTGGGAAGGAATCTCGATGAGAAAGAAAAGGTGGAATCAAGTGAAAGCCAAGAACCTCAGTCAGGAAGACTATGTACAGCGGATATTTTTAGAAGAGAGCAGGAGACTTGTGAATCTCTGGCAGGAGCATGGGAGAATGCTCAAAAAGGAAAGGGGAATTATTATACAGTGGATAACTTTCTCTTTCATAAGGACAAAATTCTTGGGGAAAGCGTGGGACAATTAGTTGTACCTAAGAGTCGAAGGGAGGAAGTCTTGCAGTTAGCACATTGCTCGGTGTTTAGTGGCCACATGGGGGTAAAGAAGACTGTGGAGAGAATTAGATACTCTTTCTATTGGGAAGGTCTGAGGTTAGACGTCCAGAAATTTTGCGAGGCGTGTAAAGAGTGCCAGTTGACTAGACCAATTAAAACTGTTGATAGGACACCAATCACCCCAGTAACGAGGCCAGATCTGCCCTTCCAAATTGTAAACATTGATGTGATAGGTCCGATTGATCCTCCCAGCTCTAAGGGGCATAAGTATATATTATGCTTAGTTGATCAGCATACCAGATGGGCAGAAGCAATACCCCTAACTAGCCTCTCTGCCAAGTCGACTTGTGAGGAGTTATTACATATTTTTTCAAGAACGGGTATTCCAAATGTAATTGCATGTGACAATGGAACAAACTTTAAAGCAGATTTGACTCAAGAATTTGAGAGACGAATAGGGGCCAGTCCTAAGTTTTCGACCCCTGGGTATCCTCAATCTAATGGATTAGTTGAACGATTTAATGGTACTTTAAAAAGAATGTTGCATCATGTCATCAGAGAAGAAGGTAGGGGGTGGCATTTGCAAATTCCTTATGTGTTGTGGGCCTATAGAGAAGTACCCAACTCAACAACTGGGGTGGCTCCATTTCAACTAATGTACGGCAGGACACCTCAAGGACCTTTGTCGATATTAAAATCATCATGGACAGGAAAACATGAAAATTTACAATTAGATGCAACTCCTGTTTATACATATTTACAAAATCTAAAGGCTAGGTTTGAGAAGGCAGCGGAGCAGGCAAAGCTCACAGCTGAAATTCAACAAGAGAGGACAGCACACTATCATAATTTAAGATCTACCGTAAAAACGTTTAAGGTGGGAGATAAGGTGATAGTCTTGATTCCCGATTCTAATAATAAGCTTTACGCTAGATGGCAGGGTCCTGCAAATATATTGGAACAGAAAAGTCCTCACTCTTTTGTAGTACGAATGCCCGATGGAACCAAAAGGCATGTTCATCAGAATAAGATTAGACTTTATGTAGTTAGATCTCAAGCAGTAAATGTTATCTTGGAGGGAGAAGAAGAGTTTGGCGAAATTGAATCTACACCTGTCAACAAGGGAGGAAAAACTTTTTCTGAATCTCTGGAAGGATTAGAAATGTCTAATTTAGATTCGGTCCAAAGGAGTAGACTTTTAGGGCTACTGAGGAAATACCAAACATTATTTACACGTCCAGTGCAACCAGCCCGAGTAGGTACACACAAGATCGAACTTATTCCTACTGCTATTAGGAAGAAACCCCACTGCTATGGAATACCTATGGCATATCGCAAAGCAGTAGATGGGCAGATACGTGAGTTACTAGAATTAGGATTAATTGAACCTTCTGAGTCAGAAATTGCTCATCCTATAGTTTGTGTGGTGAAAAAGGATGCTACAGTTAGAATGTGTATAGATTTTAGATCATTGAATGCTGTTACAAAAACTCCAACATTTCCCATGAAGGACATGCAGGAGTTGGTTTTTGTAGCGGGTGCAGCTAACTGGCTGACAAGCATCGACCTTCGAAAAGGGTATTGGCAAATCCGAATGGATGAAAGGAGCAAACCCTTGACTGCATTTGCGACATCTAATGGAGTGTACCAGTGGAGAACAATGCCTTTCGGTTTATCAGGAGCCTCGGGGACATTCCAGAGGGAAATGAATCGTGCTTTACAGAGTCATAGCGATTATGCTCAGGCATATATAGATGATGTGGTGATTTTCTCGAAAACATTTGAGGAACACTTGAAACACATTTCTCTGGTCCTGGACACCTTAGAAAAATTAGGATTTTCTGTACGTTTGGACAAATGTGCTTTTGCAGCTAAAAAAATCAAATATTTGGGGCATATAATTGGAGGAGGCAAGCATGGTCCTGATGAAGAAAGGGTCAAAGCAATTAGAAAACTCGTCAGGCCAGTCACAAAAAAAGATGTGAGATCGGTTTTAGGATTAATGGGATTTTATCGATCTTATATTCCTAATTATGCAGAAATATCGGCACCGTTGACAGAGTTGACTAAGAAGAGGCATGCCAATATTGTTCAATGGGGGGAGTTGGAACAGAATGCTTTTAACAAATTAAAGGATACTTTGTGCCAAGCGACATCTCTGGCCACACCAAATATTGGAAAGCCATTTCAGATCCATTGTGATGCATCCAATTTGGCGGTAGGCTGCTGTTTAACCCAGAGAGACGAGAGTGGTAACTATTGTCCTATTGCATTTGCAAGCCAAAAGCTTTCTCAAACTCAGAAAAATTGGGCAAGCATTGAGAAGGAAGCTTGGGCAGTCTTATTTGGCCTGAATAAATTTGATAAATGGATCTATGGGGCTCAGGTAGAAATTATAACGGATCACAATCCTCTCAGATATTTGAACGAAACTACTCCTCGAAGTCCAAAATTGACGAGGTGGGCTTTGGCATTGCAGAAATGGAACTTGCGAATTAGTCATAGGCCAGGGATGCAGCACCAAAGTGCTGATGCTCTCTCACGTCTGGATCAGATATAATATGAGTAATATAATTTGTTTTTTTTCTTTGCTTTCTGTATGATTGTATCTTATATTGTTTGTTCTGTTTTGTTTTATTTAATATTGTACGAGATTTGTATTGTGTAAAAGTAGTGTACAGAAAATTTGCTTGGATATTGATTAATGAAATACGTCCTAAAGAAAGGACAAATTTCATTCTGGGCAGGGGCGTGTCATGCACATGCTCGGTAAGAGGAAGCTACCAACCAAGCCCTGATGAAAGAACAGTTAAGCCAACGGCCTGCTCGTGTGAAAAAAAAACTGTCTATCTGAAAAGCGGAGAGAAAGCAAAATCTGGCTACGAGAAGAAGAAAACGTGCTTCATGCGAGAAAGACGGAGGCTCGTGGAAAACATTTTTGAATTTATTTTTTTTTTGTATTCCAAAGTTTGAAGTTGATGTGTTACTATTAAAAAGAACTGAAAGGTTAAATGTAATAGTTGTGCGTTTTTAATGTAATTGTGGAAAAAATACTTTGTGAAAAGAATATATATATATATTTCAATAAAATATAGTTCATGTTATCGTTAAACCTTCATAAGTGTGCCAGTTTTATTTCTGCGAATAGAGTCGACGAATAACATTCATAAGTGGATGAAAACGAACCCGAAGAGATGAATTGGTCAAGGATCATGACAATAAATACATGACAGTATGCAAAAATGTTTAATGTAAAAATTAGTAGCTTCGTTATTATTCCAATTTATTTTCATTAAGTGCGAATGTTTTATTAGTCCAAAGGGATTTAGTCCCGAAGGACTATTACTTTCGTTTTGCGATTTTGCGTTGATTCACTCTGAATGCCCGATTCACTTTTCAAATTGTTGCCACTAAATGTTATCGCTCTGCATTAAAGTTTAAAAAATGAAAAATCTGCATAAATGTATGCATGTTATTATTATTTTTTTTGACGTAGCTTTCTCTTCAAAAATCGTCTGCGTGCGTTGCACGGGAAAATAAAAAGGAATTTTAATTACAGTTCTAAATAAATAGCCAAATAAATGTGAAATTCGTAACAATATTCTCTAAAACTTTAACGAATTTTTCATTAACAAACTCAAAGATTTCAAAGCCAGCAATACCAACGTTGTACAGAAAAACATTTTTATCTCCAGCGCGTGAGAGCGTGTACCGAAATTTCTAAAGATATGCTCAATTTAAAATTATTTTGCGATATTGCTGTTGAACTGAATTTTATGGTTTAAGTGCGAAGAACATGGTATTTAACAAATAAAGGTAACACACAGAATGTTAAATAAACGTCCCTTTGGACGTAATTTAAAATCTGAAACATTTCAGATTTTTTTTCTTTTATTCCAATAAGCTATTACATTCTTCAGTTAACTACAGTCTTGATGCTAAAAAGTTGGTAATGGAAAGATTTCATTGATATTAAATTTAAATAGAGATTTATACAATATTTCTGCATCACATTCTCGAACAGTTAAAGATTTCTGAAGTTTCTGAGCTTCTTAATCGTTGGATGTGAAATCGGATAGTAACGCGATCTTTAAGCAAAACATTGTCGATAAACGTAGTATTGAATATTTTATTCATATTATATCTATTATAACGCATTCATAAATTATAACGCATTTCATCACTTTTCATTTAACTGAAATTTTAATCATTGACACTGGCCTGATAATACGACGTTGCTAAGAGCAGGATAAAATTTTGTTTGGAAATTTCCTTATTATAACATCCAATAAGCATTTGTGTCACACAGGAGGCGCTGCATAAGTCTACAGACGGTATGATATCAACAGATGGAAAGAGGAAAGATTATTTATTATTAGACTATTCTTTAACAGTTTACAATAACTTAGATTACCATTTTTACTTCCTTGTACCAAGTAAAAAGGAAGTATTGTAATCGCGAAAACTTTCGGGTATCATATTTCAACGAGAATATCTATTTTGGCAGCTATCGAATAGAATTAACGATGTTTTTGAGTGACAATAGTACGTAAAAACAGAATAAAGAACTCTTTTTTTTTCAAAAAAATTATAAAACTAATTTAAAATGGATTTGAAGAGACTTTTTCGTGACGTATATGCGCGCGCACGTATGTACGTATGTAGGTATGTATCTTGCATAACTCAAACACGATTAGCCCCAGAACGTTGAAATTTTGTATATAAGACTGCTATACCATGCAGATGTGCACCTCCTACTTTAGTTGCAATCGGCCGCACCAAAAGTATATATATTTATGTGTGTGTATATATATCCACTCTGTTACTCGGCTCAGTAAACTCAATTTTTTTATTCTCATGGTAAAACGCGCACTTTTTGCTATAAAAATGTTTGAATTATCTTCCGGTGAGAGTTTTTATGCCTTTAATAAATCTGTATGCAAGAACTGTAAAATTATCAACAATTTAAAAGTTGTTTAAGTGCGGCTAAGCCTAATCATTTTTCTCGTGGTGGACATATTTGTTTAATTTGAAACTTAGGAAAATATTGGATTTGTTGCCAATCTAGAAACATTAAGCTTATAACAACAAAGATGCAACAAAGATAACACTTTCTTTTATTATTGCGAATTAAATTATGCTTAATCCATTCTGGAATTTATTCAAGAAATAAGTGTTTAAGATTTACTTCGTAATTTTTAATATAGATATTTTCAGTTTTTATGTATTTTTGCCTTGTCGCGAAGTGAGAATTGGATTAATTGAATGAGAAATACTGAATCGCCTGTGAAAAACTGTTTTTCTTACTTCCTTGTAGGAAGCAAAAAGGAAGTATTGTAATCGAGAAAAATTTCGTTCATCATATTTCAACGAAAATTTCTATTTTCACCGCTATCGAATGAAAGGTAACGATATTTTTGAGTGACATTCGTACGTAAGAACAGAATAAAGGACTCTTTTTCCCCAAAAAAATTATAAAACTGATTTAAAATGGATTCTGAAGAGATTTTTTCGGGACGTACGTACGTACATACATACGTACATAAGTAAGTACATACATACATACGTACTTACGTATGTATGTATCTCGCATAACTCAAAAACCAGTAGCCTCAGAACGTTAAAATTTTGTATATAAGACTCATCCTATTTTGGTTGGCCGCACCAAAAGTATATAAATTTATATATATATATATATATTTGTTTGTTGTTTTATTCTTATGTGTTGGTAAATTTCTTCGAGGAAATAAGTGTTTAAGATTTACTTCGTAATTTTTAATATAGATATGTTACGTATTTTTACCTTTTCTGGAAGTGAGAACTGGATTAACTGAATGAGAAATACTGAATCGTCTGTGAAACAACTGGCTTTTTTTTTTTTTTTTTTTTTTTTTTTTTTTTTTTTTAATCGTTTTAGCTTTATTATAATCTTTGAACAGAACATGAGGCAACGATTAGGTAATTCTCCAGATGATATACGTAATTTTTGTGCATTCTGATGAGTTATAAAATGAATGAGATGTAACGCTGTTAAGTGAAGCTAGTGCCAGAGTGTCGCTAAGGTAAACGAATATAGAGAATTTTAAAGAGTGCATTTATTCTAGTGTGGTTTATGCGCTACGATGAAGTATATTTAATTCAATCCAGCAAGTTTAGATGAAATGCAAAATGCATATACTTCGTCGATTACGCTATAAACCACAATAGAATAAATGCAATCTTTAAAATTCACTATATTTGTTTACCACAGCGACACTCTGGAGCTAATAGCGTTACATCTCATTCATTTTATAATACAGAATGCACAAAAGTATGTACATAATCTGAAGAATTATTTAATCGTTGCCACATGTTCTATGCAAATATATAATAAATCCAAAACGATATGTAAACGAAATTAAACAACCTTAAAAAAAATCAGTTTTTCATAGACGATTCAGCATTTCTCATTCAATTAATTCAGTTCTCACTCAGCGATAAGGCAAAAACACATAAAAACTCAAAATACTTTAAAAATTACGAAATCAATCTTAAACACTTATTTCCTCAAATGAATTCCAGAACTTATTAAGCATGATTTGATTCACAATAATAAAAGAAAGCGTTACCTTTGTTGTTGCGAAGCTTAGTTTCTGTAGATTAGCAACAAATCCACTATTCTGCTAAGTTTCAAATGTAAACAAATAGGGCTGCTATGGCCAAAAAAGTTAGACTTAGGCGCACATAAACAACTTATATATTGTTGATAATTCTACAACTATGCAGGTTAACTAAAGGCCTAAAAACCTTAACCGGAAGATAAGAACAACATAATTCAATCATTTTGAAAGCAAAAGATGCACAGTTTACAAAACATACATTTGCACGTAGCACAGACGCCACGAAAACAATCTCTTCAGAATCCATTTTAAATCAGTTTTATAGTTTTTTGGGGGTGAAAGTCCTTTATTCTGTCCTTACGTACATATGTCACGTTGAATTGCATTCGATAGCGGTCTGGGTATTGGCTTCGTTGAAATATGATACCCGAAATTTTTCGCGATTACAATAGTCCTTTTTTACTTCGAACAAGGAAGAAAAAAAAATTTTTGTGAGATATAATTTTAACTTATTAATAAACAACTGAAATATCTCTTTAACAATACCTGTTCATGAAATTTCTTTCCGTAGGTAATGAGAAAAAAAGGGTTCTGCTACAGAAATGTATGATATGATGTTTAATAAAATTGCTCCAAACGCAATTCACTCTTAAATGAACTCCTTTCTTCTAAACGAACTGTAAACCTTTTCTTTCAAGCTATGGTACTTGTAGGTTCCAATCTATCCCCTTCTGTCAAAACCCTTCTGTCATAGTAGATATACACTGGTTACCATTAAGTAAGGAAAAATCACGATTACTGAAAACGTTACATGTAGAATTTTATGAAACTTACCAACAATATATAACACATAGTAAGGTATCAAATAATATAAAAAGAAATTACAGAACAATTATGGTAGTACAGAAATTAGCTCATGTATAAAATGAACAAATCGAAGATGTCAGTTTGCTATAGGAAAAGTACCCTCAATATGGAATATGATGGCCTCTAGAAGCAATACAGCACATACAGCGATGTGTGATGCTTTCAATTATGCGGTCTATCAGTTCCATAGGAATCAAAAGCCATTGCTCTTGCAAAGCAGTTGCAAGCGAGGCAAGGGTCTGAGGGGGCCGATTGAGAGCAGCTAGACCTCTTCTTAAAGCATCCCAAACGTGCTCGATAGGATTCAAGTCCGGAGATCGAGCTGGCCGCTCCATGCGCATAACTGTTTCCTGTTGAAGATAATCATCTACAATACGAGCCCTGTGCGGACTTGCGTTGTCGTCCTGTAATAGGAAAGCATCACCTATTGCCTCGGCATATGGGAGCACATAACATCAAGGATGTCATCTCTATAAACCTGAGTATTCACGGTTGCTCTTGGAAAGACATGGGGGCCTATGAGGTCCACCCAAAGAAATGCCACGCCAAACACAGATACTGCCTCTTCCGTATGCATCTCTTTCACGGATGTTTGCTGATGATAACGGGTTCCAGGTTCTCTCCATACCAAATAACGTCTACTGTCGCTTTCTAGACTACACCTGAACTCATCCGTAAAAACAACAGCCCTGCATTGATTAAGCGTCCAGTGAACATGTTCCCTCCTATGGCGTGACGTGAGCGGCAAGCAAATGGCTAGTCCCCTCGCATACAGACCACCTTTGTGAAGCCTTCTACATAGAGTTGACGTTAACACCAACCTTCTGGTGGCTGCAGGAAGGGAGGATTTAAGAAGAATCAAAGTAGCGGTTCTATTCCTGCGTGCACATAATGTCAAATATCGGTCATCGGCGCTCGTCGTAGTAGTTGATAGTCCTTGCCTGAACCTCCTAGATGCCGAACCTGTGGTTTGAAATTGCCTACAAAGTCTCTGAACCACAGAAGGACTCACATTTAGGCATCTGGCTACTTCTGTTTGACTTTGTCCTACATCTAGTCTCCCAATGGCTCTCCATTGTAGTTCTGCAGGCAAATGATGCCTGAAGATCATTGTTACGAATTGGCTATCTCAGATTTCTGATGTCACTATAACAGTGAAATATGTAAACTTATTCTCAAACATGGACTTTTATGCTCCTCGCAGATGACGTATTCTGACTGCAGCGCCACTAATTTGCATATTGCAGGTTTACTCAGCTACTCTTACTTGGCAACATATTCAAATTTTACACGGTTTGACCTATTTGTTAGGGAGTTATCGCTATTCTTGTGATTTTTCCTTAATTTATGATATTTGTAATCTTCCTATATAAGTGCTTCCCTTTTTACATTTTAAGGCACCTATAAAGCTGTGCAGTCAATCCAAATGCATAAAAATAAAACTCTTGAAATATAGTGTATTTTATCAAAACTTCGAAACCTTATTTTTATGATAGGTACGCTTTCCTTTCCTATGAGATATCAAAAATAAAACTCCGTATCGATTTAAACCGAAATATTCTTTAGAAAATTCTGCTAGACACTTTATCAAATTAGATCGACTGTTATTAATGATATCTTTTAAACGACCTGGCTACTAAACTATTTAGGATGATTTAAAAACCATACGATAAGGATCCTTTCCTGACCTTTGAGTCTATTTATTTCTACTGATTTATGTTTGAAAAAAAAATTACTTACTTCTTTTACTGAGACAGATATTTTATTCTGTGGGCCAGAGCATTATTTTCAAATAAAGTAAATTACTTTTCTCTTTAATAAATATGATGTATTTTAATGTCCAATTTTCATTCAGGAATCTGACCAAGTACGTTTAAATTACAATTTTATTCGAAATGAATAATATCTTACCGCCATTAAAGGTCTATCCCGTGCAGCTGCTGTTTCAATATTATTTTTTTATTATTGTTTTTAACAAATGAAACAGCGTGATAGATTATATTTTATGAAAATAAAGCTGACATGGTAAAAGATATCATAGAAACAATTTCGTTCGGTTATTCCAAATGTGCTTCTTAGGAATAACGTTTTCTTGGAACTTCTACTGTAAACGTTCTGCCATTGATTGCCATAAAAGTGCATGTTTAGCAAATTTTTAATATCGTCATACACAGACGTTTGTATGCTGCAATACAGGTGACTGAAAGCGTGGGGAAGAAACATATGCAAGATTATAATAAACATAAATGGCGGTGCCTTGTATCATCCAAGACAGAGCGAGTTAATACGGTGTGTAATCATTATGAATTAACACGTAGATACTGCAAAACTTCCAAAAGCCTTGCTAATAGCCTTGGTAATACCAGGGTTTTTCAAACAGTGGGGAAATTTCGGCGAAGGAAGCTTTATGTTCTCAGGGAAGAACTGTTCGACTCCAGACTCCGAATTTAACCTGCTTCGAATTTAAGCCGTCCTGAAGTTTAAGCGCAGTAACATTACAAGGCTGGACTTGTACCGCCCTCAAATTTAAGCCGCTGTAAGGATATAAAATTCGAAAATTAGAATAACAATAAAATGCAAAGGTAATTGTGATAGGTAATGAAAAAAGAGGCATTTTTATTTACATAAATACGTACTAATATAAATGTAATAAGCTGTCTGCCTATAATGAGAATCTTCTTCAGATACTATCCCTTTCGACATTTTCACTTTCGAAACCTTACGTCTCGTCTTCATTATTGCACCACTGGACGTCAGTTTCAGTGCCATTTAAATCATTAGTTACTCAAAACATTTAAAATAAAATCTATAAAAAAGATTTTAAAAAGATCATTCGAGTGAGAGATTGGCAGATATATTTTGTTAAACTAAATTATTTTAATTTAAGACACAACCTAATTTTATGTCTTAAAAATCTGAATGAAAAATGCGGCTTTATTTAGCAGCCCCATTTCTCAGGCTACGTTAAGTAGCCATTTTTCCTTGCAGAGGTTTCCGAGGTTTTGCGGCATATTAAGGAATGTTATTTAAATTTTAAAATATTTATCAGTCAGGGTGGGAGAACTGGCAGCATAATTGGAATCTGAACTTTCTAAAATTACGTTGCAGCTTTATATGGCATAAAGTTTCAAAAAAAGAATTGAGTTTGACAGAAAGCAGATTTTTCAGAAAATTGAAAGCTGAGTTGTTTCACAGCAAAGCTTCTTTGAGGACGATAATTTAAATATAGTATAATAATAAATTTTTTCTACATCCTCATAGCTGGATTTCATTGAGATTTCACTGAATCGATAGCAGTTCTTCATCTGTTCATGGTCATCTGTTTCGTAACGAAGCACTGGAGAAAACGTAACATAGGTAAAATCCTCTCTGGAACAATGTTGCGCTAATTTCAGTGATAAGAGACATGAAAATTTAGACAGAATAACAAACAAAATTTTGCAAACAATAATATACATAACTTTTGGCGCGGCCGATTGCAACCCAAACGAGAGGTGCACATCTATTTGTTATAGCAGTCCTAGATACAAAATTTCAACGTTTTGATATTACTCGATTTTGAGTTATGCGAGATACAGATACGTACACTGCGCAAAAAAAAATGGGACAGTTCTATTTCTCGCGTTCTACTGGGCCGATTGGCGAAATTCAACGTGCGTTTCTCATGTCTCGAAAGCGCGACTTAGGATATATATTAGATTTATATTAGCATTATTCTAACATAGGTATTTTGACACAAAATCGGACGTTTTCTGAAATAACATACCAATTTTTTTACATATTTCGATTCTACGACTCAAATTATGCCAAACTGACAAGGTTTGGAAAAATCGCGCGAGTAGTTTTTAAAATATTAACTCTCAAAATTTTAGCTCCTCAGTGTTAATTGAATTTAGTATATATTTATTAATATCTCTTTTTTTATTAAACTTACTTGATTCCTTGTCTTAGAATTGGAAATTTAGGCTCATTCCAAATAAAATTCATTAATGTTTTATGATTTATTTTTTAAATTTGAACCTATGAAATTTTTAACATCATCTTAAAGTAGATATATTTCTAGGCTCATCTGCAAAACATTAGAGATTTTTATTCAAAATTTTCTAAGATACACATGAATTTACATGTTGGTGAGTTTTGAAATTTCGCATCATTTTTTTGAGCTATTATAATGCCAAATGTGGTTTATGGATTTTGTTACAGTGAATTGCCACTGTTATTTTTAACCTTAAAATTCAAATAAATTTTTACAGAGAATTAATTATACTGAATTTTTCCCCTCAATGATGCGTAATAAATAATTATTAATACTATATAAAAAGCTACTTTTTTTTAAATTATAGATGATTCTGTTCAGATTTTAATTTTTTTTTCTTTCTTTCTTTTTTCTTTTTTTAAATATTTGTAATAGTAAAATTTGCCGTGTTATCGTCTGCTAGTTTACTTCATTTAATCGATTCATCATTTAAATCGAACTTCATTTAAATCGATTTGTCTAAAACTGAGACCTTTCGTTTGATATTTTACGAACTGTTTTATTTCTTTATCATTTAGCAAAAAATCTTTTAATTAAAATACTTATCCTTTGGACTTTGCTTTAAACTTTATTTATAGTTAAAATGCCTAGGAAATGAAAAGCTGTCTTCAGCTAAAGCGCAACTGATGTAATTGATATTTTAAAAAATTTGACAAGAATGCAAAATTTATGGAAGGGTAACACTCGAAAAATCTTAATTTTCTTGTGTGAGCACTGAAACTACACTCACGTTTGTGAAAATTGCAACACCAAGAAGGAATCGTCATAATTGAATGCAATTTAATACACAGTTGAGTGGTAGTGGTACAAATAAATGATTAAATGTTCAAAGCAAACAAACAAGAACAAGAGATCAGAATCAGTATTTTGTGTGGCCACCACGCGCCGCAATAAGTGCTGCTACACGACGTGGCATGGAGTCAAACAAAGTTTGAATGTCTGACTGAGGAAGAGCATTCCATATCGTTTGTACGCGTACCCAAAGTTCGTCTGCAGGCGCAACAGGACGAGGATCACGAGCAAGACGCCGACCAATGACATCCCACACATGTTCAATTGGCGACATATCCGGGGAACACGCAGGCCAAGGAAGAAGCTGTACCTGCTGCGCTGCAAAGAAGGATTTAACAATCCGAGCAGTATGAGGGCGGGCATTGTCCTGTTGAAATACAGCGCCTGGCAAGCTTTGAAGGAAGGGAACAGCTTCGGGCTGTAGAACTTCACGGATATACCGGTTGCTGTTCAGATTGCCCACAATTCGTAGCAATTGAGATCGTCTATGATATGCTATGGCGCCCCAGACCATAACTCCGGGTGTTCGTCCACTGTGGCGTTCGATAATGCACTCCGGAAGGTGGCGTTCACCGGCATAGCGTCTGACACGAATGCGGCCATCATGGTACCACAAATTAAAGCGGGATTCGTCAGAAAACACGACATGCTGCCAATCAGCACGCCAGTCTCTATGCTGATTGGCCCATTGTAGCCGCAGGCGGCGATGGTCGTGCGTTAGGGGGATCCTGTATAAAGGAGTCCGTGCGCGCAGTCCACACTGCAGCAGACGTCTACGAATTGATGAAGCACACAATGAAACACCTGTAGCTATTGACCACAGTGCTGCCAATTGTCTAGAGGAAGCTGTACGGTCCGTCCGCGCCATGCGGACCAGGTGTCTATCATCGCGAGCTGACGTCACATTTCGGGGTCCACTCCCGGATTTCCGAGTTGTCCGACACTCGTCCGTCCACTGCTTCCAAACGCGCATCACTGTGCTGCTGTTACGCTGCACACGAGAGGCTACTGCACGATACGACAATCCAGCTTCACGAAGGCCGATGATTCTCCCTCGTTCAAACTCTGTAAGTTGTTCAAATCTCGCTCTCTTTCGTCGACGAGGCATAAGTACAGATTGAGTTAACGTTTACCACTAGCAGATAACCACCGATAACCATACACGCCTCGCTACAGCCGTCTATTTATTCGGATCCATCAGCCGTTCAGAGGGCGCTGCTCAGCATACGCATGCGCTACGGATTTGCAATTCTAATCATTTGCATATCATGCGCTACTTTGCATTTCCTGAAAATTTCAGCTCACTCGCGTAAGTCCTTCATGGTGTTGCAATTTTCACAAACGTGAGTGTAAATGTAGAAGAAAAGAAGAAAATTAGGGAGAAAAGTAAGCAAAAATTTGAAGGGGAATTTGGCTGTTAAAAATACTAAGATGTTTCGAAAAGTTGGATGCTTTTGAATATACTTTCAGAATACTTCAAGGAATGTGGGTGTTCAAAGAGAAAAACTTGGACCTGTAATATCAGCAAATACCATCAACTGAGTGTGCTGACGGAAAAGACAAAAACGATATCATTGCAGATTAACGCGAAGAGCGACTGGTTTTCGACTATATGGTGGTATAAATTTAAATTACGTCATAGGACATCATATCGTATCATAAATGGAGAATCCCATGATTTCTCAGTCGAATTATTTGAAGATTCAGGAATTTATCCAGTGATGTATATGGATGTCATCTAAAGACGCTTTCCCTCTTGATGAAACCAGTCTTTCCTTTAATCTCATGCCTTCAAAATGCCTAGCCTCTAAAGACTGATAAAGGCTCTCACCAAATACTGATGAAATGGATTAAATTGGATTTTTAAGTTACAGGCAAAGCAAGGCTATCTGCCTAAAAGGAGGGATGCCTTCGTGAAGAAATTTCTAAGGGAAACCAGCTCGTATGCACGCTGCACATGAGAAAAACCACGAAAACGCCTATGCAACCAGCCCGTTCGCCGGGATGCGAACCCTGGGCAAAGAATATGTAGTGTTAAGAAGGAAAACTTCGCAGAAGCAGAAGTGGCTCCCTTCCAACGAAAAGGGAAACAACTGTGCATGCGTGAAATATCTGTCGCCAAAAAGCGCCAAAGCTCGAAGCTGAATATCGAAGTTGGTTTGGACAGGTTCGACCGTTACGTTTAGCAAGAGTTTAAACAAAAAATAGGTTCTTTGGTTTCAAGTAGCGATATGGACAATGGAAGTTCAACAGCCAGTGAAAGTGGAACTTCACCTAATATTTCATCATTTCCGAGTTTAAATTATCGCGACAAGTCAAAGAACGATTCATCTTAACCCGTGTTCCTCAATTTCCTATACACGTCGCGGAGGGGGAAAATGTCGGCTAGGTACCAAAGAACCGGCACATCATAGAGGGGAAATTCTCGCCAACAGATTCCGTCGTCAAATCCCTTGGCGAATGTTCCCTTTTCTTTGTAGCGGCGTTGCAAAGTGGTTTACATTACGTCTATGGAGCCTTTCCTTCTTTACGTAGAGGTTCTTTGCCCTGGGGCGGGCGAACTACTAACTTTCAGCGACTTTGCCGCTCGGCCGTTTGGGGCCCTTAAATGGAAGGCGATAACGTTATTTAAAATGAATGTCAGAAATACTAAGATGTTTCGAAAAGTTGTACGCTTTTTAATATACTTGCAGAATGCCTCAAAAAAAAAGAAGTTAAGAAGAAAAAATAAACTTTTGCATAAAATTTAGCATTTTTTTAAATTTAAAACTTTTTTAATCTTATGATATTTGATTCATGCGATTTCAAAAATAAAATATTTGACTAAAATATGAATAACACTTTAAGAAACTAGATGTAGGATGACAAAATGTGTAACGTAATGGGGACAATGATAAAACTGTTTAAAGCAATGTATGAATGTCATCCTAAGTTAAAATACCGGTTATATTTATTTATTTATTTATTTATTATTCCGCTCGGTTCACCTCTCAGTGAGCATTACAGGTCAATCATGTTATCCTGATCGTTGCACCAGCAACCTGAGTCAGTTATATATCTCTCTTATCTACACTGCTCGACATTGAAAATGCAACACCAAGAAGAAGTGGTCAGAAATTTATGCAAATTTAAAAGTAGACGCACGTCACTGAGTTATGCGAATGATGCGAAATGCGCAGCTTTCCGACGCACGTGAAGTAAGATTTAAGGGAAGGAACGTGCAGAATGGGCAATATTCCTGTCGTTATTTCTGCCAGGCGAATTACCGAAGAAAGTTGGTTTTTGTCCCGGAGGATACGTGTAATAGGAGACAATGCCAGGCCGCCGTCCACGAAGGCACTTCTAGAAGACAGACGATTTTACGAGGGGTATGGTGATCGGACTCAGAAGGACGGGTTGGTCCTTACGTCAAATCGCAGCTGATACCTACATGGATGCGAGCACGGTGCATCGGCTACGACGAACATAGTTGGAACAAGGAATTGTGGAAAGTAGGAGGGGTGCAGCTGCAGCCACAGTGACGTCAGCACGCGTGGATCGACGCATCCGACGACAAGCTGTGGTGTTCCCGCAACTCACTTGTACTGCGATTCTGCAGCATGTGCAAGATACCCTGGAAGTTACCGTGTCCACCAGAACCATTTCCCGTCGATTGGTTAAACGTGGCCTTCACTCACGACGTCCGTTAAGAAGACTGCCATTGACCCCACAGCATAGACGCCAACGTTTAGAATGGTGCCGGACTGGAGCGATGTGGATGGCAGAATGGTGAAACGTCGTGTTCTCAGATGAGTCACGCTTCTGTGTATCCAGTGACAGTCGCCGCATACGTGTCTGGCGTCCACGTGGAGACAGATCTAATCCGACAGTAACTGTGGAACGCCCCACCGCGCGATAACGTGGCATAATGGTTTGGGCGCTATTGCCTACGATTTCAGGTCACCTGTAGTTCGTATTCAGGGCACTATAACGGCCCAGCGATACTTGGATAATGTACTGCGGCCGGTGGCAATCTCTTACCTTCAGGGGCTGCCTAATGCAATTTTTCAGCACGATAACGCCCGACCACACAGTGCTCGCATCTGCCAACATGCTCCGCAAAGTATACAAATGCTTCCCTGGCCACCGTACTCTCCTGACCTGTCACCAATCGAACATGTATGGGATGTTATTGGATGCCGTTTGCAGACTCTGCCCCTGCCTCGTTCAGAAGACGGACTGTGGCAAATGGTTGAAAGGGAATAGTGAGCTATCCCTCAGGACACCATCCGCACTCTTATTGACTCTATGCCTAGACGTGTTTCTTTGTGCATCGCTGTCCGCGGTGGTCCTATATCCTACTGAACTGACCCGTTCTCGCTCTGTATTCTGACTATCATTTTGAAATAAAGATCACTTATTGCTGCTTGCTGTCTCTGTCTTTTTCCAAATTTCATCACTTTCTGACGACTGTTTTTTGGTGTTGCATTTTCAATGTCGAGCAGTGTATATATCTTTTCTGAACGGCCCATTGAAAGGCGTGTCAACTGTGCTTTACTGTATTTTCTCTTTTAATATATGCAGTTTTGAAATGTGTCTTAGTCTGGGTCACAAAGTATGCTTTCGAAAGAAATGCAGTTCAAATAAATAAAATCAAATTCTGAAAATTTTTATATTAATAAATATATTTAAAATGCGCAGTACGAATGAATAAATAGAAAATTTTAAAGCAATTATCTGAAGAGACAATGCAGCACACAGAATTAAAATAAAATTCTGGAAATTTAAAAATGACCTAATATAATAACTATAAGTAAAAAATGTAGTATAAAGAAAACTATTTGAAAAAAAAAATAAACGATGCACCTTTTATTCAAACTACGCAGTTCGAATGAGTAAATAGAAAATTTTAAAACAGTTCATTGAAAGAAATCATGCAACTTGAACAATTAAAATGAAATTCGAAAAATAAAAAATTGCTTAAAATAATAGCAATTATAATTAAAAATATAATATAAAGATAATTATTTGAAAGTAGGGAACGATTGTCACTTTTTTTCCGCTCACGTTCATGTAAAAAGGGAAGGAAAAATAGGTTGCCATATATTAAGAAGTTAGCCAAGTGAACTATTCTTGGAGCAAACTGAAAAAAATGCGCCAAGTTAAAATTTTGAATTACTCCGTAAATTTCGCACCAAATTTCACAAAATTCAATATCTAGGCATAATTTGAGTCGTAGAATCGAAATATGTAAAAACAATTGGTATGTTATTTCAGAAAATGTCCGATTTTGTGTCAAATTTTGTGCCAAAATGTTAGTACAGTGCTATATATAAATCTAATATATATCCTAAGTCGCACTTTCGAGACATGAAGAACACAATTTGAATTTCGTCAATCGGCCCAGTAGAACGGGGGATATAGAACTGTCCTTTTTTTTTTCGCAGTGTACGTACAGACACCATGAAAAAATTCTTAACAAAGTCCTTTATTGTATCATGGATGGATTTAAAACTGTTCCAATACTTTTCTCTCAACTGTATACAATCTAAGCCTTTGTTGAAACTGGTAAAAATACAAAAGTACTATGTCTTGTTTATGCTTTAATAACCAGTATATTACAGAAGTGTTATACTCATTTATGTCAATACTTCATTATCGTTGCTGCCGAACGTTGATCTCAAATTAAATCTTCATTTCGTTACGAGGGATTTTGAAAAAGCAACAATTAATTCTTGTTGTCACGGATCGCAAGATGCGGCTTGTAAATGGTGTTTCTTCCTCTAAGAATAAGTGTGTAATCCCATATTCAGACATCAAAGCTTGCTAAAAATTGTGGCGAAGATTAGTTTTAGTTTTAAACTTCGATACATTTCAAATCTTGCTTTTCTTCCGTTTGGTGATATTACATCTGCATTGATGAGATGAAATCTCGTATTCCCGCAGTAGTACAGTGGTTCGAGGATAACCATGTACGTGGCAAAATCAAGAGGAATACTAAAAATGGAAGGATTACTCTAAGTCCTCCATTTCCGTTTCGATTAAGTAAAACTTCACATTCCAAGGACATGAAATCGAGTCGAAGCATAGCATAGACGTTTTAAAATGTTTGTTAAAAAATCTGATGCTGGTGTTTACACAGTAACTGATCAGCTTAGAACAGTTACAATTTAAGGTTATTGCAGTTACAATTGCTTATAAAGGAACACTTACAATTGTAACTGTTCTTTTCTAAGCACTTTCTAACCCTTTTAATCCTCTGTCCTACATTGCACTTAAGCGTAACGTATGGCAGAGGATATTGTCCGCAGAAAACCTCGTTTGCTAACTCGCAAGGAATGTGTTGAATGAAAAGAACGTAACACCCCTGTCTATAACGACAGATGAAACCTAGCTACTATAGCTTTCATGAGTGGTATTGCACACAATTTTTCATTATAGACCATTTAAAGTAATAAAACCGTCGGTGCAGATATCTGACATATGCACACATACAAAAGGAAGGAACCTTTTAATGCTACTGAGAATTAACTGAAGGTCTAGAAGGTCCAAGTCGTTAAAAGGAAAGGGGAAGGTTATTGTGCACTATATTATACCTGTCGAGCAAACGTATATGCCGGCAAATGAGTTGCCGACCAAATGGCGACAAGCCAAAACTGAGCGTCAGATAAACATATAAGATTCTTTCTTAATACTGAAATAAATTAAACTTCTCATACATTATGCCAAATATGCTATACCTGCCATCAGTAACAAGAGTTAACATAGACAAGAATCGTAGTATTGATTAACATATGCGTTTTTTACAAATTTCTTAATAAGTCATTCCTTTAATTAAAATAATATTACCCAATTTATAAGCCCAAATGCATATTAACTTAACAACATTTCGTATATTACTAAATATTACATTATTTGAGACAAATTTTAAAAGCTGCCTTTATTTGTCTGCAAATGTATTATTTCAAAGCATATTCTCTAGCAGTTCAAAGTAAAATAATTTTAGCCCTGTACGTAAATACAGTAAAACACAATACGTTTTTTTCAATTTAGGTGGATATAATGTTATTTTCAGCTGATCGCCACATCATTTAGAGATAAACCCTCTAACCGCAAAACCGTATATATAAGGCCTAGAACATTTTTGGGATGTCTGTAACAAAGTATATATATATGCATCTGAAAATATGGCCATCAATATGTACATAAATCCAGGTATAGAATAACAGGGATATTTTGACATAACGATAAATAACAATTTCTCATTGTAGTTTTGAGAAATTTGTGCTTTGTTTTCGGAACCCCAGGCTATTCAAAGGTATTAGAGCCATATTTTCTTCAGCATGGATTTTCACCCAAAACCACTAGACTTGCAGCAGATTAACTTACGAAACTTCATCTTACAAACTGCTTGGAACTTGTTCAAAATTCGAAAAATACAGGGACACTCAATTAATATCTTTGGCCATTATCCATGAGGTGATTATTACAAGTAAGCAATGTGATGAGTCCAAAGATAAAAGAACTGATAGTAAATAAAATATAAAAAAACTGTGTCAAACGTCCCTAATCTGCTCCACTTAATTTACTGAAACTTTTTATATACTTTTATCAAAGCTATTAATTGTACATAATGCCGTAAAAAACAAAAGCGACAAAAATAAGAATAAAAGAAAAGCAATTTTTTGAACAGAAGGGAGAACTTTGCAAAAGGAAATTCAACTTCACAGCATCAAAATAATATGCGTAATCGTCTGGAAGTAGGTTTAGTCTATGTCCTCTAAGTCTAATTAAGTGAAACTTTCTTAGACTTGAGCGATAACTGTAGACGAAATACCCCTGGCCCATTGCCACGTATTTCCTGTTTCTCTGCAGAATACTTTTCCAACACTTGGCCATTGTTTACTATTACGTATTTGTCCGTAATACCGAAAAAGTATAATAAAATGAAAATTTTCTTTTAATTTTGGAAGAATACATTCTTTTTCATACTTCTGAATGGCCTTTCACATTTATGAAAGAAAAGCAGAGACTTATCGCAAGTGCGTTAGGGTTAAAAAAGAAGCTTCATCTTTTTATCTTTTTACACTCGAGTGAAATTATCTGAAACAACTCCGTGAATTATAACCTAGATGTGATACTTTATTGTAAATAATATGTTATTACGATTCTCTTATCTCCTTTACTTCTACTTTTTTATCTTCTCTGAGGAAAACATACCGCTTCTTTATGCAGATTAAAGGTCGTTTCATCAGAGACATGAGAGCACTACTGCCAGACAGGCAATTTTTCTGTTTTTCTCCAAAGCTTATTAGAAATCGTGTAAAAAAAGCGCAAGTTAACAAAATTCCATTTCGGTGAATCGGGATTAGCTCTTTTATCTAAATGCAAAGGATTTTCCAGATTAATCAATATGATATATTTAAAAAAAAAAACAAAAAATTTCTTTAAAGACTGCAAATCAAATTAAATCGTAATACAAGTTTAAGTTCTTTTCTTAATAAATATCCCATTAAGAATGAAATGTGTAGACATGTGCAATTATTATCTTTCATATTATAACTAAAAAAAATCAAGCAATATAAAAAACAGTTTCAAGTTAATTCCTACTTAGGTCAACAAAGAAAATTTTTAAAATACAAAAAATATTTTAAAATGCAAAAAAAAAAATTTAATATGTTAAAAAACTGTATTAACATCAAGTGTCATCCACTACAAGTTTTAAAAAAAGGTATTTGAACTTGAGTGGGTGAATAAAAAATATTTTATTAAAGATTGAAAATTAATTAATTAATAATTAATTAAATAAATAAATCATTTAATTTAATTTAATAAAAAATTGAAGTTAATTCCTGCAACAAAGAAAGTCTTTGCTCTGAGGATTTCTGCAACAAGAAAGTCAACAAAGAAAAATTTTTAAAATACCAAAATTTTTTTATAATGTGAAAAAACTGTATTAACATTAAGTGTCATTTACTACAAGTTTAAAATAATATATATGAACCTGAGTGGATGAATAGAAAATATTTTATTAACTACTGAACATTTGAACAAGATATAGGGAGAGTGGGAGATAATAGTAGGAATTTAATAAATGGATCTTTGAACAATATGTGATGAAAATTAATTGTATTTCATAAGCTCACCCCTCTAGGAATGCACACGTTTTAAAATTTTGTGATGTTTAAATTCTCTGATGCACTATTTTATAAGATATATAGAGCAGGGCTTCTCAAACATTTCAAATTTTGTACCACATAAATATGAAACAAAAATATATGTACCATCATACAAGCATTTCGCCATTAAAAATCAATATACTCTAATAATCAAAGAATAAAACCCTTTAAACTTATAATATTTACTTACATTCGTAAATGAAACTTTTACATTACAATAAAATATAAATAAGTATACTACGAGTATATTGCAGTGCTGCTACGATTCTTGAAAATCGTAACGTCGGGAAATTGTTCGAAGTTCTTGGAAAAGTTGTCACTTCAACATTAAAACTAGAAACGTAAAAGTCAAAAACTTGAAAAAATATGTGTGTTTCTGTATAATGAAGATTAAAACAAAATGTTAAAAGGGGCGCAATATTATATTCAATTAATTTTTTTCTGTAAAATTTGTACCTCTAAAAACACTGTAATGTACCACCTGTGGTATATCTACCACAGGTGGTACATTACAGGTATATCTGCCACAGTTTCAGAACCAGTGATACAGAGTATCCAGAGCTAATTAAATGATTCAAGTGCTAATTAATGATTTTGAAATTTTCAAAACAATATGCTATATATACACCAATAATTATCATTCTGTATATCCTCTACAGTTTGTATTGCTTGCTCTTTATAGCATGGCACTGAGTTAAAAACCTTGTTGTATCTTGTAGAATAGCCGTCCAAGCTGCATTAACCCTCATCCAAAATCCATCAAAATTTGTTGGCTGTCATAATGCATTAGATTCCATTTAACCAGATTTCACACATTTCCAATAAGAAAAAATCAAATGATCCAAGCATCTAAGGAAAAGTGGTACATTGGCAACTCGTACTGTAGCGATGAAGGCTTGTACCGTCGCTGCAATATGAAACATAACGTTGTCCTAAGGTAAAATTACCTCCAAGAAGACTTGCATATATGTAACTTCAACTGATAACAGAAAGTGGTTGACGTATCGAGCACTTAATACAGTTGCTTGATCTTTTATGAAGAGTAATCTGCTGCTAATTGCAGTAACATTCCTTAAAAGAATATTGCTGCAGCGGTACCGTAAAAATATGCATGCAAAATCATCTCGACGTCATCGCGTAGTCTTTTAAAATATTTTCGGCCGACATTTTAGCCTAAACAAAACAATGGTTCTTTGATCAGGATGATGTCATGACACTCAGTTTGCTGTGCACAACATTCGATGCACCTCTGCAGTCTAGCGCTGTGTTTTTGAGGCATTCAAGTAACCTACGAAACTTCTAAGATAATTAAGCCTAAAACATATTTATCTCATATTTAGCTCAAACAGAATGTCCTTAGGCCTACAAATATTAACTTCTAGGAACTTAAAAAGTATGCTGACGACAGTTTAAGTATTATTAAATAAAATTAAATGTATTAGAATTCTTTACGTCAATTTACGACCGAGATCATTATACCAAATATTTTAAATTATAATCAATAGCTGTTGAATTCTTTAAGTTTGGTAACATTTTTAATGTGTTAAGAACATAAGTATGGATGATACTGCTGGAAAAAATAACGATTACATAGTTCTTATTTAGTTATTGTTAAATTTTTCAACTCTTTATAAAAAATATTAATTTAGAAGTCAAATAACAAAAATCAGCGTTATATTTGCAAATT
Organism: Stegodyphus mimosarum; assembly: GCA_000611955.2. NCBI lineage: Eukaryota > Metazoa > Arthropoda > Arachnida > Araneae > Eresidae > Stegodyphus > Stegodyphus mimosarum. The sequence goes on from KK112767.1 coordinate 129,992, forward strand.
TTCACAGGACTAGTTTCGATGGTTTTTACAGAACCATCATTCTCAACTGTCAAAGCGCAAATGGACGAGAGAAGATATAGTGATAAGATAAGATTGGCTAGACAGGAGTTAAGTTACTGGCGCCATCCATGCTTTATTTTATTAACCAAGCCGTTAAAAAATTCTTATCTCAACACATCAAAAGGCACACTCTTGTTTTAGGAGATTGTAAGAATTCTGTTGCCATCCTTTCTTTCCATCAATTAGCTACAAAATTGCACGTATTTTAAACTTTCGGATCGTTTATTCTCCTATCAATAAAATTCCGAGTTTCACACTTAAGGACCCATTCGGAATATGAATTCCTGGAGTATTTACAGGATTCCTTGCCAGTGACGTTTAATTTACATTGGTCAAACTAAGAGAGCCTTAAACTTTCGCGTTAAGGAACATGAGGCATATGTTAGGGAAAAGGGAACACAGAAGTCCTCTGTTGCCCGGCATTGTTGGTTCGAAAATCACACTTTCAATTTTTCTGCAGCCAAAATTATTCAAAAAACATCTTCCATTGGTGAATTAGATTTTCTAGTGGCGTTTCACGTTCAAAAAAACCTTTCTGTTCTATTTAATTCCAATCCATCTTTACTTTCAGCCTTTAAGGAAATTATGTTTTAGTTTCCTTGTTTCATCAATAGATGGCGCCAGTAGATCCTGTCCAGCCATTCTTATCTTATCTTATCTTATCACAATATCTTATCTCGTTCATTTGCGCTTTGGCAGCTGAGGCTGATGGTTCGGTAAAAACCATCGAAACTAGCCCTGTGGAAATTTGCAAATATAACGTTGATTTCTGTTGTTTAACTTCGAAATCAATAGTTTCTGAATTCTGGTTTTGTCACACTTGATTTTTATTTGCTACCTTTGAATTTTAATTACCAATGAGTTGTGATTTGCTACGAAGTCAAAAATTGAAGTGTTACAGATGTATAAGGGCTTTATTATGGAAGAAAAAAAACTGACACATAAGGAAATAATTTTTGAAAAATATTATAAAGCAATTGCTAATATTACGATTTTTTAATATAAATTTAGATTATAAGCTCCCAGAAAAGTCTTAAAAGCCAAATAATTTTCCTAATGACGTCCGCATTCGAAAGAAAGTCAGATTTCGGTAATCAAGCTTAAAAAAATAGATAATTTTTTGACCATTTTATAAAGCTCATGTACAGGTAAATATTTGTAATGAAATCTTTGACCCTGATTATTCAACAGATCTTCACTTACTAAAGATCATTTTCCTATCGCAAAATTTGCAGCTACATACTTAAATACCATTTCAGATATGAACTCCTGGGATATACACAGTATTCTTTACTGATCGGGTTTAATGCCCATTAGGAAAACTTTGAGAGCCTTAACACTTCATACTAATGAATATGAAGCATATGTTATGAAAAAAGAAGCACGCAGATCCTCCGTTGCTCAGGATCGTTCCTCAAAAAATCATATTTTTAATTTTTTGTAGCCAAAATTATTCCCAAAACATCTTCCGTTCGCAGTAAGATTCTCTTCTACATCACATTTTTATGAATGCTATTAGAGGCATTTCACATTCATAAAAACCTTTAGTTATTGATCTAAATTCCAAATGGGAATTACCCACAGGTTTAAAAAAATATGTTTCACATTTCTTTTCCTTTTTTTTATCAATAGATGGCGCCAATATCTCTGTTTTCGCATTTTGATGGAATTTTCTAGTCTGTTGTTTTTCTCCTTGATTCTTTTCACTGCTATCGAGTGATCACAACTGCTTTCCCTGCTTTCGTCATTTTCACACTTGCAGCTAAAGTAGAAGTTTCTGTAGTCAAACCTTTAAAACGAGTACTTCAAATTTATAAAAATTAACGCCGAATGCTGTTATTTGAGTTTTCTAATAATTGTTATTTTGAATGCTACTTTAATTAGATCTTCGCTCATTTAAAAAATGTCTTGAATTCGATATTCGACTATTTTTCATGTCTGCCGTTTCTGCTGAGAATAATAAATATACATATATGATTATATTTCTGTAACTTATTCATTTAATTTCATTGCACAGCCTATTGTTAAACCTAAAAACAAATCCTTGTTAAGAAAAACATTGTTACAATTTATTATTGTGCCCGCCATCGAGCAAGCTGATAAAATAACTGTAAACTGCTATGCTCTTACATTTACCTTAAAACTAACTACAAAGTGTATAAAGTGTCTTTAAGTTTGTTCCTTTCCCAACATTTAGCAACAAATAGATACAGTTTTGACCTGGAAAAGCGGCAAAACTACTCATCTCCTGTCAGAGAGATTTCGAGTGTTATTTATCATAATAAAACAACTTGAGATTTTTTTTCCTCCGTTTTATTTGGATTACGTACAGCAGCTGCCTTATGAGCCAAAATTCGTTCCTCTTCACAAGTATCTTCTAAGTTAAGTATCCTATTTCCTTCTACTTAACCACTTTCTTCTTCAAGTTTCTAAACATTTCTCGTTACTTATTATAGGTTAATAAATCAGTGCTACGGAAAGAACATAGCTGCATACTCGCAAGAAATTTTTAGCAAAATATATTTTAAGTAAGACTGAGTTTCATTTTTTTCTCACCGATTTAAACGGCAAATTTTCCTAAATATATCTAGTATTTTAGAATGCTCTTATTAGTATTCTTTTTTTAAATTTTGCAGTTTTGTTTCTCAATTTAAATCTGCTCTTTATTTCATTTTCATTTCTCACTCTTTTGGAAAAGAACAAAAATTACAAAACAACACTAGTCACTTGATGCAAGTTGAATGTAAATGTCGATGCCTGAAATTAAAGAAGTAGACGAAGAGTTAACGACAGATCAAGAAATTGTTAGTTCTAACCAAGCTGTGTTAAAGTAGCTCCTTATTTTGATACACTTGAGTATCAGAACACATAATTTAGAGGACCTGATGGAAGCTGATTTAGTATGAGATTGAAACAATTTTAACAAACGAATTTAATTTAACTAGAGCATTTAAATGTGGATCCTTGGTTTGGTTGTTAAGTTTAATATCACTACCGTGATAATCTCTGTCAACTAGAAAGTATAGTTCTGTTATGATCAGCAGATGAGCAAACAACAAAGTTACCAGTCAGCGTAGTTAAGAGTAGACAGTCATTCAAAATTACTAGTTTATCACGCTACGCGAAAACCTCTTAAGAAGTAGATGGTAATCTGGTAGTGCGGTTGCAAAATACAGGGTGTTTCTACATGAATATCGGGGATTTAACGCTTTGTAGTATTTATTATATAAAACATAAAATTAGTATCAATACATGAAATGAAAGATCAACTCATACAGTTACATCTTCAAGCTTACAAGTGTTCAATATGAGCACCTTTCGTCATACGGCCCACATCAAGTCGATAGCCCAGCTCTTCACAAACATTGTCTTTAGGCGTTAGAGCCTGTACTAACTGAAAACGATAAGGACGCAATTGTAAGCATTTCCGTAAAACTTTCCGAACAGTCGTCACCGGAACTGCTAATTCACGACTAGCCTTCCGAACCAATTTCATCGGGCTACGCGTGAAACACCCTCTTCACTAACCCTTGGTCGTCCCGTAATCTTAAGATCTAAGGATGTTATTATTACTTGAGAGATCACATCTGAACTTAATCCGGAACGCACGTTGCACAGTAACTAGAGAATCGGTCTTTGCAAACTGCAGAATACAAAAAGCTTTCTGTTCATTAGTCGCCATTTTTGCTACTAGCGCTTTTTGGCGCGTGTTCGTACCAACAAACAGAACTGTTTAAGTTTCGCTTTCATTCCATGTATTAATTATGATTTTAAGTTTTAAATACTACAAAGCGTTAAAACCCCGATATTCATTTAGAAAGACCCTGTACATTAACTGTAATTTTCAGTCAGAAATTACCTATGGGTAAAAGTGTACAGTAAGAAGTTTATACTAGCTGTTAATGGAGCACGTGCGAAGTGATTGATTATAGAGATTGAATAAAACTGAAACAGAGAAAAATTAAATTTGGGAAAGAAAGTTAATTGAGAAAGAAGATGATATTATTTTCATAATTTAATTTTCCTCGCTTGTCTTCATATTCATATCTGAAATCTTAACAAAGACTTTTTTATTCTCAAGCCATCAAGACTATCAAAATGCAAATTACTATCTCTTATATTGCAATGCGTTAATTTAATCTAATAGAATAATAAAGAATAATAGATAGTCTGTAATAAGATAATCAAATAGAATAATGTAAAGGAAAACAGCGAATTTCAGGATTTAATTATAAGATTTCCGTCGAATGCTTAATAAAAATATTTTTAATGACAAATGCAAATTACACTCCCTTTTTTTAGACATGGTATAACGAGTTATAGTGACATACGTTCTAGGCCAGGTGGACTTGCTTCTAAGTCCAGAAAAACGCAATACCTATGTAAATAAAGTCATAAAATTAAAGTCTAAAGAAAATTTTTAGTAATACCTTAACTTTTGCAAAACAAAAAGCAAGCCTTATTTTGGCATACCTTAAAATAAATAAATCAATATTAGCACAAAAACTTTATTCTAATATATGGCAGCCTTATAGATTGGCAGCAAATCCACTATTCTCTTAAGTTTCAAATGTAAAGAAATATGGTTGCATGAGAAAAATGATTAGGCTTAGCCGCACTTAAGTAACTTTTAAATTGTTGATAATTCTACAAAACTTGCATGCGGATTTGCTAAAGGCATAAAAACCTTAACCGGAAGATAAGAACAACATAATTCAATCATTTTTAAAGCAAAAAATGCGCAATTTACCTACATATAAGAATAAAGAAAGTGATCTCAATGAGCCTAGTAACAGCGTGTATATATATATATATATTTGCAACTAAAATAGGAGGTTCACGAAAAATCTCTTCAGAATCCATTCTAAATCATTTTTACAATTTTTTGGGGAAAAAAGAGTCTTTTATTCTATCCTTACGTACGGATGTCACTCAGAAACATCGTTAAATTGCATTCGATAGCCGTCAAAATAGATTCGTTGAAATATGATAGCCGAATTTTTTCGCGATTACAACACTTCCTTTTTACTTCGTACAAGTAAGCTATTATTTCTAATAAAATTAATTTGGTGCAGCTTCTTCTTTTTACAAAGAATAATGTTCATTTGCAGGCGTGTGAAAATTTACCAAAGATAAGTGCACAGAGTTTGGAATTTTCAGTTATTTATGGTATATATTTAATTCTCATCCAAACACAGAATTTATCTTTAGACTCATATAGCATGCACTTCAAAATGCGTTTACTGATGTAGTAGATAATAGGATAAAATCAGGCCAGAAAAGTTTAAGATATCATTCGCTACAATTTGGCTTGCGAAACGAATATTTTGGCAAATAAAAGCCAAATTCACTTACGACAATGGCATACGTTTATACTGGTGTAATTTACGAATAAGGAATTTTCTTATATTTATTGTGTCACTGAGAGTCACTGTGACTGTTTCAAGCCATATGTCAGAAGGTAATTTTTGGACATAATTAAATTTGTAATCATGAAATTAATTATGTAGAACTTTGGCAGGGTATTTGTAAGACTGGCGATGTGCCCGATTTTTATATTTTGGTAGTTGTTCATTGATTTGCTTCAGTCGAAATCTTCAGTTTCCTAAACAAATAAAAATGTTTTTGATTATATTCTGTGAAATATTATTTTTTTATTCCTTATATTGTGTAATTAACACCTTAAGGGTTTTGTAACAAAATACTTGCTAACCAAGAAACAAGAACTTTCCTTCATGTTTCGTTACTGAACCCTGTTCAAACTTTATGAAGAACATCTTTACGAATATGTTGTTTCATCTAAAAATAGAAGAAATGATTGGTCTTGAAAAAATAAATATTTCTTCCGCCTTTTAGCTCTAAAGGTGGGGGGAAATTGTTTTCCTTGTGATATTTGAGTTTTCAGATGTTTTATTTCATATAACCGAAGTCAAGAAGTATATTTTTCTTTTAATGAATTTTCTGAAACTCTATAAATCCTCAAATGAAAATTTTGAAGCTAGGAATAATATAGGTAAAAATAAGAGCTACTAATATTCGAAATGACAGTAATGTTGATGATCTTATTAAATAATGGACATTATGTAATTTACTTCTGGAGAAGTTTAGAACACTAAAATGTCGGAAGTTTCAGGCTTCAGTTTTTGGCCTTTAACAGATTCGGAATACTTCAACAAGTTTTGAAAACTTTCCTAAATACGTACTGTCAAAACTTACGAATGTTTTTTTTCCATATTATGATACAACATGACTCAGAAATGATTTGAAAATATTAGTCAATTCACGAATGCAGGAAAGATTGATACTCTTTGCTACAGGAAGAAGAACAATTAGGTATTCCATTTAATGAGTTTCTAAATTAGCAGAACTGTTAATATTCCTATCAACTATTTCTACTAGCAAAATAGTTTTTTCATGTTAAAAGGATTTAAGAGTGCATCTCATGATAACACATACTACAAAAACTTAAATATTTTGTAAATGGAAAAAGAAAAACGCATAAAGTATTCAGATTTTGGGAAATATTGATTCGAATTCACTCAGAAAGGGAGGCGATGAATGAGCATGCACAAATAAACTATTGTTAAAATGTACGAGTTCATATAGATTTCCTTAATAACTACGTCAGATACGTAAGTATAAATTGACGCTTTGGTAAACTAATAACTGTTCACATACCAAGGTGAATAACTACAAAGAGGAAGAACAGGAAGGCAAAAAGAAGAAAGGAGAGAAAAAAGAAAGGAATAAGCCAAATTCTCTTAACACGTGAAGAATATCGCAGGTACCATAATCACCCACAACTCAAGTCTAAAGCAGCAGTCTCTGAAGAATTCAGTACAGTTGCATGATTCTAAATTGAACTATTAGCTAACTCAACACTGCCACACGGATTAGCCGCAGCAGATGTTTACTGAGTTGCCAATCATTTCCCGAAGTTTTAAGAATAATCGCTCCTAGAGCTTCAAAAATGTGATTTCTGAAAGCTTCCAAAGTTGGCGATAAATCCTAAAATGTCTCCAATATTCTTATTTTTAATCTCCCCATTGTGAACGAATCTGCGACGATCAAAATCCCCTTACTGAAACTTTCTTTGCACTGATGGAACTAGGTTTGTACATTTTTCACTTCGTTTACGATAATAAATAGACATTTTTTGTTGCAGTCATTTAGGTAAAGCTATGCTTATCAAGGGAAACAATGCGTTTCTATTTATCTTCTACTAACAGTTTTCATACAGGGTTCTACAAACTGTTCTCATTGAGCCACATGCTTTGGTAAAAGCTGATGAACATGATGTTTTAGCTTTTCTAAGTTGTAAATCTTGCTTCTACATTTCATTTATTGTTGCTGAAGATCGGACGGATGCATATGTGGGGAAAGCGGAGACTCTGAACATTACTTGTTTCAGTGTCCGCTAACCTCAGCCCATCACATTCCGCATCCCACCGAAAATGGAACAGAATTTAGAAGATTCATCGTTAAGCAACGTTAAGTCTTGCAAAACATCAAAAATATTATTGATTACCTACACCGCCAAGGACTATACGTCTGCCATCCATAGCATGCAACGCGAAATAATTCTCCAAGTTCAGAAAATGCAACAATAAGAATATCCGCTCTTCACCCTCTTACTATGCAGGAATGAGTTTAGAAAATACACTTAAATACCTCCATTTATTAAGATAACCGTAACTTTTCTTATACCTACTCAAACTACGAACTAGGAACTACTTCATACTGTGCAATGTGTGAGAGATACACCAGTACTACGCACTCAACACTATGTACCATGAAATGAATTCATTAACTGTGTGCTGAAATATAAACCGTGCTAAGAATGAACTTAGAAACTGCGAACCGTGTAACAAAATACCAAACAAGCAACGAACCACGTAGCATAATCATCCCCCTCACCAACAAAGCTCCAAACCGAAACACAAAAGAAATATGTATATGCATCTCTAAATGACTTATTGTATTTATCCATTATATACATATTGTATTTATCCATTGTATTCATATTGTATTTATCCATTGTATACTTATTGTGTTTATCCATTTTATTTTTCCATTGTATTTATTGTATTTATCCATGTAATTGCAAAGTACCCGTGTAAAGTATATCTTATGTCAATATTGTCTGTAATGCAAATTATGCACTATTAATATATAACTATTATAAATGTTGCAATGTAAACAAATGTCCGAGCATGGCGCTAGCGTGCCCCGTGAGGGAGCACTTTCATAGATAGATAGTGCAGTAGGGCGATACCAGTTTTGCGCATGGTAATGTTTTGGTGTCCCCGGTACTTCTTTCTGTCTATCTGTCTGCAGACAGAGCCATGCCAAGATATTTTTTCAGCTGAAGCAAAAAGGTTAATACGCGCCCCTATATATATATATATATATCAAAATAGCTATATTTGCACTAAACAAAAGTAACTGTATTAAATGTAAATATCATAATTCTTAAAGTATTTTTAATCGTAGCTTTATAAATTCAGAAAAATAATGTAGCCAATTATTTATAACTTTCAAATGAAAAAGTTAAAAAAAAATCCTTTTTTGATAAATAAGAAATAACATTGCATTAATTTCCAGGTTTTCTTGCAATTCCTCCTATTGTTTTATTAATTTAAGTTTGCCGAAGCTTATTTCTTCGAATAATAACCAACAAATTTAAAAACATAATTAAAGTAAGTCCCTCACTTGCCTCACCCTTGTCCCGGCTCTGGTTGCAGATATATTTGAAAACTTCACAACTGATTTCTTCATCGGCAGTTTTTCTCTTGTTACCAACCATTCAACTTTAGAAACCTTGAAAACAGTAGATACCTTTTTCTGGCATTCGTTTCGGATTTTTATTGCAGTAGAAGTAATGATCGACTGCTTTTCTCTTTCAGATTAATAATGTTCATTTTGCACTTAGAAATTTTAATACCATGCATCTCACAACAATGCAATTGAATTACGAAATAGGAATAATCGCTCTCAATTCTAATAAAAGCGCAACTAACATATCCTTTAATCAACAGCTTGTTTAGATGCGAAATTTTAAAAAAAGGATAAATTAAAAAAAAACGAAAATCTAAAATGTTTCCAAAGGGGTGTTTTTTTAACATTTTGTGTGTTACCTTTACCACACAGTCTCGCGTGCTGTAAATAAAAAGTTTTTTTCCACACAACGTTGCCATTGCGCGCTTTGAAATCCTTGAGTTTGTTAATAAAAAATTCGTTAATGTTTTACAAAATATGAAATCGATAATAAAACAAATTCCAAATTTCCAATTTGGAATTCCAGATACCCATATTTGCAGCAGGATTACGTCATTCAAAATTCGATGGTTCTAGGTACTGTCCTTTAATCGCAATGCGAGAAATACGCATACATTTATGCACATTCTTCATTATTTAATTTCTTTAAATATAATACAAGGCTGCAATATTTGGTGGCAACAGTTTGAAAATAAAACCGACATTTAATGTTTCCAACGCAAAATCGCAAAAACGAAAACAATAGTCCTTCAGGGACAAAGCCCTTTGGACTAAAAATCGAACGATATTTCTCCCGTCAAATAATAATCGGATGTCAGAAATATTTATTCCAAAACATTTGCCTTTTTTTTATAGATCGTGTGAAATTCCAACGCAAAATCCCAAACTCTCGAGTGAATTATCGCTCAGTTCGAAATAAGAATCGCAAACTCAGGAAGATTTAATTATCCTTTATTCGCTCAAAATTTAGATGAACAGTCGGCCCTCTTTCTTCGGACTTACAACAAACCTTCCACTCAGAAATAAGAAATAAGAACTAATTATAACTAACTAAGAGATTTAGTTAAAGCTAAGACAAATCTAACGAAGTTGGCTTTTAGTTTTAAACTAGACTTCTTTTTTCGTTAATTTAAAAAAAACTGATAGCATATATCAATAAAATAATTAAAAGTATCCCTTTTTCTTAACCATCAAATAGACTTCCAAAGTCTATAAAGGAAGTAGCTATAAAACATTTAGGTATATGTAATTTCATTTCGTCCTTCAAAACACCTTCTCTGGAGTTCTATATGTTAGAAAATAGACCACATTTGATTATTTCTTGCAATAAAATACCTTTTTTTCCAAAAGTAATTATTTACAATATTTGATGTAATCATGTAACATCAGTAACAAATTCATAGCATCTAGAAAAATGCTTTTAAATGCCATTGTTTGAGTTTCTTTCTGAAACTGTCAATGCTCCTTTGTCTAATAGTTATTTTTCCACCTCATTTTTAAGTGATCAGGTTTTTCCTTTTCCTTCGAAACTGTAGCCAAAATGAAAAAAAGTGTTTCGTATATAGAAAATCCCACTTTGTCAGATTAGAGGTTAGATTATTAATTATTTTCTGAAAAAATGCTTTACAAAATTCAAAAATGAAAATATTTCAAAACATTTGACAATCGTTAAATTGAGGCAGAACATTCATTAAATCGATTATTCGCTTACTTTTTAATGAAAACGAAAATATACAGCACTGAATAGAAACTCATTTAATCAGAATTCAAAATTTGAATGCATATCTATACATATAATGATTCCTATACAAATAGTTTACTCTAAACTGCTATGGGAAAAGGTATGTTATAAATAAGAACATAACAAATGTGGGAATGTTGAAATCATGCTCATTAGTATTAGGACACAAAATTAACTATTTAGAAACAACTAAGGGCATCAGTGTTATTTTGAAACTTGCTTTTCATAACATGATTTTGCTTTATATCCTTGTAGTTTGTACTTAAAATTATCAGTGTTTTGAGATGACTCTTCAATCAGTTGTCGAAGCTGTCGCCATTGGTAAGAAATACCTCAGCCAGTATCAATGTGAATCATCCTTATATTTTCGACTTGTGTCATGACCTATCTTGAACCTCCTTGAATCATGATGTTTCAAAGATCTTCCATTTTTTATAGATGCCTTGAATTTTAAGAAAAGCGAAAACACTGCTTATCAGTGAACTACGATATGCCTCATTCATTATAAAATTTAAGTTTATTGACCTGTATGAATGTATTTTTTATCTGAAATAAAGTTGATCTCACTGTTCAACTTAAGTATTTTGTACTCGTTGCGAAACAAGTATTTTTTGTTATGCATTCAAGTGTAAAACTAAGTGCAAAGAATAGTCTGTGTTTACAATGGATTTTTAAGGTTATCCAAACAAATAAAGCAGGCTTTATCTCAAGATTCTCAGTTTTTTAACGATCAATAAACTAGTTGTTGTGATAACAGTGTCTGCTTTAAGTTCTGATCAGTTGCAGCCTTTAATGTTTACTGATTAATGCACCCAATCATTTATTCTACGTTTACCTAGCACTTTTTGATTTTAAAAAATTTCTTGCTTTTTTAATTTATTTAGTACACTAAAATAAGATTTACCAAAATAAAGTATGTAACATCGACACAGTTTTGATAAATTTTAAGACTTAATTGCTATCAAACAATATTAGATCGTTAGATGTTCATACCAGTGACAAAATGGCCAAATGACTTTCTGTTCTTGCATATTTTCACAATTCCATTACGAGTTGCAGAGTGGGTTTAGTTGCATGGTTCCTTTGTGATTTTCATTTAATTAATTACAAGTCAGTTTCAATAGAAAGTCCTTCACGAAGCTATCCCTCTCCTTCGGAGATATTTTCTCCTCTCTTTCTACATGCCTTCGTGGTATAATCGGAAGCATACTCAACGCGTATTCGAGAGGTCCAGAGTTCGAGTTCCGGCAAAGGCACTGCATATTTTTCACGTCTCCTGTTTCAAAATAACCAAGTTTCCTTAGGGGCGTGAGTAGAAGCATACTCGAAGCATATTCGAGAGATCCAGAGTTCGAGTCCCAGCGAAGGCATTGCAAAATTTTCACGTTTCCTGCTTTATACAGTATATTGAATCCTTTTACTGAATACAAGTCAATGCTATGAAATAAAAGCGCAAAAAACATATCCTTTAGTATAAAATATATACATATCCTTTAATATAAAAGTAGCAAAATTAGGTTGCATTTGCAGCAAAATACAAGTATATTCTTAAAAATTCCTTTCTTGAGCATCCACAGCAGAACATAAGAATCCACGTTTGGGGGAGAGGCAAGATGGTAATGTCATTAGCTCGAAACGTGACATCTGTTTCGATTCGTGTTAAACCGCCGTCATGGTGCCGTCGGGATGGTACTTTTATGGGATAAACGAGCACTGCATTCTGAAAGTAGGAAAAAGTGCATGTGCTTTCACAAAGTGAAACGAAATTGAAATTGATGACATAGGCAAAATTCTGAAAGCATCTGAGCACGCAGCCATGCATCAATCTTCCTGTATTATGCTGAAATGAACGGAATTCAAGAGAAGCGACTTTAATTGCAATTTGCTGGGGACATGATATATGAGATAGGTTTATTCCGTTACAGAGACATACGATCGATTGTTTAAATTTACGAATATGATTCGAAGCTTAAGATATGTTATCAAAATAGTTAAATATATTTCATACGTACTTCCGTCTTACGTAGCAAGGAAATTGAAAATAAAACTATATTTCTCCCTCTCTTGTTTACAGTAGTTTGACGTGGATTCAATTCGAGAAAATGGGTGATATGCGTCCCCATTTATAACGTGAATACCCATCATTTTCTTCCAAAAAAATTTCTACGAAGGTATTCATCTACATAGGCAGATAGCTTTTGCTTACCTAGTTTTAAAAAAATGTAGTCCGAATAAGCAATTAAACACAGCTTCAAATCTTTAGAACAGCCATTTTCATTTATTTTTAACAATAATAATGGTAAAGAAAAAAAACTGGTAACCATGGTGACGTTTTGCGACTGCGCAGATAGTCTCGCAGACGAGTCTGACAGACGATGGGCTAGCGCATCGCACCACAAATACAAAATTTTAAACACTAGTAGACAAAAAAAAAGTTCTTGTTAATTCTAATTAGTAAGTTCTTTTAATTAACTTACATTTCACTTCATATGCCCTAATACTTACACTTCAAGTACTCTAAATTTTATTAGATTTTGGAATGCATGAAGTATATGCATAAACTCATGAAACCAAGATAACAGAGCTGTGTTATTTTAAATTTTATTTGGATAGAATATAATTTTATATCTATTCGATCAAATTAGTTTAGAGGCTATATATTACACATTTAAGTATGAATATCAAACTTAAGATTTCTCAACATATACAATTTATTTATTAAAAAAATGACAATAATAAATAAATAAAATAAAATCTGAAAGATTTCAGATTTTAAATTACGTCCAAAGGCGCGTTTTTTTAACGTTTCATGTGCTACCGTTTTTTATTAAATATCATGTACTACGTACTCAAACCATAAAATTCAGTTCAAAATCAATATCGCAAAATCATTTTAAAATGAACATATCTTTAGAATTTCCGTAAGTCTCGTGCGCTGGAGATAAAAATGTTTTTTTTTTCCGTACAGTGTTGCCATTGCTCGCTTTGAAATCATTTAATTTGTTAATCAGAAATTCGTTGAAATGTTACAAAACATAAAATCGATAATAAAGCAAATTTCAAATTCAAAATTAGGGCTTCCAGATGCCCATATTCGCAGTAGGATTACGTCATTCAAAATTCGATGGCTCTAGGTTTTATCACAATGCGAGAAACATGCATACATTTATGCAGATTTTTCCTTTTTTAAAATTCAATGCAGAGCGATAACATTTAGTGGCAACAATTTGAAAAGTGAAACGGGCATTCAGAGTGAATCGACGCAAAATCGCAAAACGAAAGTAATAGTCCTTCGGGACTAAATCCCTTTGGACTAAAAATGAATAAATTTGCGATTATTTAATTTATTCCTCTTCCTTATTCTTGATTCTACTCCATTGAGTAATTTCAAACTCCGTAAATGCTTTATAAACAAAATTTTTTATCACGTATTATTACCGATATTATGTCATGACATATCTTAATAAAATTTATGTGCTTACTGATGTTTAGTCACTACTCATAGCATGTTAATAACCTAAAACTTATTACTTTCTACATGAATTACAAATAAATTCAACCAGAGATAAATAGTTTTTTCCAAATTCTGTAAGCACATAAAAATATTTATTAAAAAACGATTCCTTAAATTGCTTTTAAGGAGAATTTTGAGAGTACTTAAAAGCTGCTGCTGTTGAAACCGCTGAGTTTCTTAAGCATGTGCAGTTATATTTTAAAGACAAATTAAAAACTTCTAAAACATCGAATAACAACGATCTGTAATATAACTATTTGCCAGGCAGCGCAGAAGACAAATTAAAGAAACAGTATTGCTTGCAATGGCTACAGGTTAAGTAAATGATAAATCCCTGTAGCAAAACGTAATTTGGCATAATGGCCCGTAAAATTGAAAAGTTCCTACATAATCGTTTTCAAATGTCAATAAAATTTTCATAAATGGGACGTAATTCTAATAACAGAACTGTCAGAGAATGGAAGCATTAGGCTGAATTCTCAGAAATTAAAATTTCAGTTAACAAATTAAGCTCTTGGAACATGTAAGCGTAATGCTGTTTTAGATGTAATTGAAAAACTCACATATTACAGAAGGGTAAAAGTATTTTCTCTCCGAGAAAGACATATCAGCTATGAATAAAGTTTTACTTCTATTTTACAAACACGAGTCCTTATTTAGTTACGGGAAAGCGAAAATTTATCCAGTCAACAAGAACAACATAAAGTTCATCGTCATTCATAATTATTCTTTTCACTTCAGGCTGAAGTCTAGAACTTAATCTATGTAGTTCTTATTGTTATTCTGATATTATCGCAGCTTGTTCGCCTGTCTTCAGCCACATCATCCAACTTTCTCCTCTAATTTTCCGCTATTCTGTACCAAAACAACTGCCGGTCTGATTCTTGTCCTGTTAGGAGCTAATCTAAATGTTATTGTTCTATGATCTGATTGAAAAAAAACCTTTGAAATTATATAACGATATTTTGCTTAGAATTCTATAAAGATTTTCATTAATTTCCAAGATTTTGATCCGCATACTAAAAGTAATTTTACTGTTGAAGTGGAAATAACTACAACTTGAAGCAAATATTCTGTAGCATTTCGTGCATCTAACCATATTTTAAAAATTAATCTTAATACTAAAGTTAATAAATTATATATAAATTTAAGGATATCTAGTTTTATAAAAATTTCAAAAGATTTCTAAGGTTTTAAGTATCAACATGATTGTAAATATCATTCATGAAAAAAAAGTATAAATGCATTTTAATAATTCTTGTAGTCTGGAACTAATTTTTAAATTTAAAGTAAAATAATAATATAAAATTAAAACAAACATCATACAGCGAATTTTAAAACATTTCAAGTTGTAATAGATAGCTAATATTTAATTGGGAAACTTTCATTTTTAATTACTAATGAGCTTCACTTGAGCATACTACTCGCAAATTTCCCAGTGTCATTCATTAGAATTACAGGTTACAGCAAAAAATTACAAAACCAATTTTACTCTGTTTTATTGCTTAGGCTGTTCATGCTGATCTTCTGTTTGCGTATCATCCAAACAATTTCAATTGAATTGAAAGATGACAATTGATCAAGTCGCTGCAGTTTTAGAATACATTTAAAAGGAAACCTCTGTGTATCACTCGTGCTTGATTCATAATTTATTTTAATTCTGCGAAGTATGTTAGGAGCAATTTTCTTTCAAGTGCATTAATATGTTTTCTGGACCGCATTAATTTTTTTCTCCTGTGATTTGAAATCAATCCACTTCCTCTAATGTGATTCAACCTCATATCATAGCTATAGTGCATGCTCGCTGTTGCTATGATATATTTGGTTTAAATCTTTCATAATGATGGCGTTGTACAAATATGATTCTTTTTGCTCCCTCGTACGAAATACAGGAAGTATTGCAATCACGAATAAGTTCCGGATGCCACATTTCAACAAAAATATCCATTTTGATTGCTTATCCAATACAATTTAACGATGTTATTGCCTGACATCTGTACGTGAGGACAGAATAAAGTACTCTTTTTCCCGAAACGAATTATAAAACGGATTTAAAATGGATTCAGAACAGATTTTTTCGTGCCGTCTCTACGTACGTACGTATGTATGTATGTATGTATCTTGCATAACTCAAAAACGAGTAATCCTAGAATTTCTTGATTGTGTATATATGACTGCTATAGCATGTAGTTGTGCACCTCCCTTTTTGGTGCAATCGGTCGTACTCAACTCCGTCAACTCAGTTTTTTTTCTTATATATTGGTAAACTGCGCATTTTTTGCTTTGAATTATGCGCATTTTTTGCTTTGAATTAAAAATGATTGAATGATGTTGTTCTTATCTTCCGATTAAGCTTTTTATGCCTTTAGTTAACCTGCATATTATAGTTGTAGAATTATCAGCAATTTAAAAGTTGTTTAAGTGCGGCTAAGCCTAACTTTTTTTACCATAGCAGCCATATTTGTTTACGTTTGAAACTTAGTAGAATAGTGGATTTGTTGTCAATCTAGGAAAACTAAGCTTTACAACAACAAAAATTAACGTCTTCTTTTATTATTGCGAATTGAATCATGCTTAATCCATTCTGGAATTATCATTTAAGTTATTAAATTATCCCGTATATTGACTCAGCTTAACGTCCACAACAAATTAAGTCAGTTTTTACGCCTTCAGTGTCTTTTTGCCGAGTGATACCAAAAGTAAACTTTCAGTTTTGTGCGACGAAAAATCTGCCTTCTCGCTCGCTGGCTGAATTGCTTGTTTTTGCGTAGAAACTCTAATTTTAATTGTAAAAATTTTTCTTTAAATTATTTTAACGGTATTTATGGTTTATGTATTTCTATATTTTTCAGTTTTTAATAAATATATGTTGTGTTTTCATGTATTTTTGCCTTAGCATGAAGTGAGAACTGAATTAATTGAATGAAAAATATATCTCTAATGAAATTCGAGGAAATAGTATTAAATGAAATGCAGCAAAAAATACGTATAGTTTAATATTCCGTACAAGTCATGCGGTGTATACATCACATTTTTTAAAGCAAGTATTGCTCCCTCAAATAACTTTATGACATTCATCCGCAGTCTAACTACATGATCACGTGCATATTGTCGTCTGGAAACGTGAACAGAACAGTGCGACTAATGTTTTAATTTTTCACAACTATTGAAATGACCTTTTAAAGGCAAACGAATAAGACTTCGGCTATTTTGTATCTTATATTATACTTCTCAGCGGCCTTCCCTTTCTGAGCAATTATCATGATCACATACCCAATATAGTGTCCTAAACCTATATTTTTTTATTAATGAATGAGTTTATTCAGTTATGGGCACTTAAACCAAATCTGTATGATTTTTTTTGGCACCAATATGCTATATCCATGCTGTTAAAAGATTTACCTGAGACAAGGGGAAATATTTTGAGAAAAGTATTTTTTGTTTTACTGTGTTTAATATGTCATTTATCGCTTGTACTATTTGACAACCGCATGCATTTGTATTGTCTCGCTCGTTTAGGTAGCGTAGACTAAGTCAAGACTTAGCATACATCGAATCAAGAGACTTAAGTGAATTATCGCTACGTCTAGCTAAACAACGGGAACGTGAGAAGAGTATAAAGGACCTTTTTATTAAGAACTCAAATAATTTAACAGAAGGCACTTCTCATGCTTACAAAACCAGCCAGTATTTATGACGTAAAAGTGATGAATTCAAGTTAAAACTAAACTAAGTCGAAAGTTAGACAAAGGCTACACAGAAATAATTAATTCGCAGATTGGCTCAAATCTACACCGGCGTGACAAACTCTATTGTCAAGAATAAAGCAACGCCGAAGATGGAATGCTATCGTAGCATTCAACTAGTAACGTGGCCTTCAGCAGGCGAAACACTCTTTGTCTAAGTAACCTAAAACATTCCTGTAAATACTATCTCTTTCTACCTCATTTAAATACGAGCGACCTAAAATTAGCATTCTGGCAGGAAAACGGAAAAGGAGAAGTGACAATAAAGGTGCGTAACATAAAATAACTAGGTAGGAAAATAAATAAATACTTTACACACTCAATGATAACACGTCTCTCTTTACTGTCAGTTGTATAGTTGGAATTACAAAAAAGAAAATGCATTTATAAATCAGTTTAATGCACCTATATTTTTATCAATAATAGGGAATTTTCTTTACTAGTATCTCATTAGATAGATCCTCTCGTCCCAGAAAAAGCTGCTCTTTATCTTCTTCTTTTTCCATAATATATCTTATACTTTCTTTGATGACTTGTTTTGTACAGTAGGTCCTGGAACATTTCCAACAGCAATTTCAATTCAGGTTCTTGATGCACCTTACATTATGCGTGCATTTTCTGACGTTTCAGCAAAGTCAGTTTCTCTTGGAGGCCTTTTTTATAACAGGATTAACTTCAGATGTAATAAAATTACTATGTACCACCTGTGTCTATGAATTCGTTGCTTCTGTCATAAATTTCATCATTGCCCTCATTTCCATCTGATTTCACCGGACATTGATTTTGAAAACTATCTTATCTATCAATCATTTTCACTAATGGACTATTTGTCTTCACAACATAAACTTTTTTACGATTTATTTTATTATATTTTATTGTATAAAACTAACAACTAATGCATAAAAATCACAGAAAGGTGCAAGGCATAAAAGCAGACAGTCTGTGCATTTGTAGAAGTATCACCAGACTGACTAAATGCATGTCGTAGATAAAAAGGAACAAAAGATTTTATGTACTTAGACCATTAGTCATGGACAAAATTTTCATTTTTATGTTTCTTTCTATTTCTACTGCACTGATAGAATTTTAAAATAATTTTTAAAATGCCAAACATCTTGTCATGTGGGAAACATAGTAAGAATACAGAGTGCATGATTTGTACTCCGCCATCAGCTATGTTTCTACACAAATAAAGCATCTTGCAACATCTATGAATGAAAGTAAGAACACACACGAACGTTTACTAGAGACCTGATGTTTCCAACTGAAAACTAGACAGATACCTGTAAAGAGAAGTCTGAGTGTCTATTGACAACTAGCAACGTCATGCAGTATAACGTTAAGCCACTTTATGTAATTTTCAATTTACAGTTTATTTAAAAACATTAATAGAGAAGCTTAGCCGTGTAAAACTTTCGTCTATAATTCATGTTATAAACCAAAAAGATAATCACAAAATGCGCACTTGCATTATCTACGAAAACAATTTCTTCTATGTCAGTTTACGAAAGAAACATGTATCGTTACAAATTTTGTGTAATTTGTAACATAGCATGAAAAGGTCTGAAGAGAGAGAAACTCTGCAGGAAAAATACGGTTACAAGGACAATTCTATTTAACATTAAGGTAAATTGGCGAGATATCGCCAAACTGGCGATGACTAATTTTTTGTCGCCAAATTTGCTGCTAAATTTGGCTAGAAATTGCCAAAAGTCACCAAACTTGGAGACATATTGATCAAGTCCCTGTACAAACCTACTTTGTACCGTAATTGACGCCTATATGTAACTGTAACCATATCCGGCCCTTATGTAACTCTAACAATTTCAAGAAAGTGAAGGTACTGGAAATTCAACGTTTCTGGAGCCACTTGAGAAGCGATGAGCGGTGAATTTTCAGAATTGCTTCACAGGATCTAAATGATATAGGTATATGTTCAATAAAGTCTCTAAACGTTAAATGATGATCGTTAATCGCCAAATATCCGACTTGCTGTACATGTTACTCCATAGCTGAAATGAATAATCTATCACAAAATGTATCATTCGGCAGAGATGGACTACATCAGGATGTTCAGAGACCATCCTTATAATCTTGAGCCATTCTGAAGGTTTTGTTCATGGTAAATCATTGCTCTCAAAGACTTTTTACAACATTTCAGATGTTTCCATAGCAGAACTGTTATTTAGAAAATGGAATCTAATGCATGTTCTTTGTAAAATTATATACGCCATTTTGGAAAATCGCCAAGGAAAAAATTCTTTAATCGTTAAAAATGAATCTATTTCCTAAAGCAAAAGGAAATGAAATGCGGCTTTTTGCCAGATATCAGTGAAAGTCGCAGAAGCTTTTTAAATTATTTTGCAAACAATACTTTGTACATGTAAATTTTAAAAGAAGTATTTCCAATGATTTTTATGTTAGTACGCTCATTTTGTAGAGACATTAGGTTATTACGAAGCAGGAAAGGTGAAAAATAAGCAACACCTTCGCCGGGAATCGAACCACGGACCTCTCGGTTACGCGTCGAGCATGCAGACCGCTACACCACGAAGGCATGCGAAGAAGGCGGGAGAAATACCTTATATACTCCCCCTTTTAAAGGGCTACTGGGGTTTGGGGGACTCAATCGCCAAATCAAATCGCGGTGGTGGAGAATCATCATCCACCACCTTTTTAGTTCGGGCGTCAGTGTAGAGACATTAGGTTATTACGAAGCAGGAGAGGTGAAAAATAAGCAACGCCTTCGCCGGGAATCGAACCACGGACCTCTCGATTACGCGTCGAGTATGCAGACCACTATACCACGAAGCACGAAGGCATGCGAAGAAGGCAGGAGAAATACCTTATAATTTTGTTTACTAATAACAAAAAATTAATTGTATTCAAGCTTATTAATCTGTCTGTTAAAAATCAAGAATCAAACCTCTATGAAATTCAAAAATCGATGAACGGCTGGAATTCAGTGCAGTAATATACCATATCTGTTATTAATAAAACCGTGAGTTCAGAATAGTTTATTTATACTTTTTCTGAAAGAAATATGTTATTTAAATTTATATAAAAAATAATTAATGTGGTCTTCTATAAAAAACAAGTAATAAATAAACATTATGTGCTTTAAGTACTTATTGTGTGTACTTCGATATTTTAGAGACAAAGTTAAAAAAGAAACACTCAGCATCTAAGTTTCATACTAATGGGAGATAAGTGTTACGCTTCGTTATTTTATAACAGATGCTTCAAGGCCGTAGCAACCCTCCCCTCATTTACGATCATAATGTGTGTCCTCATTGCCGCACAGAAGGAATTAAGTGATTTTAGCAAATTAGAGGATCCATTCTTTTTTCAACAGAGTTGTTACCGTAGTTATAACGCAAAGTGTGGGGAAAATGACTTTGAACTGCCCTTCAGTAACAGACTATAGTAATTACCATTGGTTCTTAAGAACATCATAAACAACAACTGTGTTTATTCTTTCTAATAATAATTTCACTATGCTTCATTTCACTGTTCCAATAAATGTTTATAAAATTAATCATGCTGCTGTATTAACGTTATTTAAAGAAAGAAGGATCAAAACTAGGATATATTTTTGTAATGTCAGGGTTATCATAAGTTAAAAAGAAAAAGAAAGAAAAAAAAAGAAATTAACTTTTTATTCTGAATAAATATTAGCGCAAAAGGTTACATTTTTTCTAAGTTTGTTTTCAGTCGAGAAATAAAAGTATAAATTTTAAAAGTTCTTAGAACGTAAATATTGAACGAAATACGTAATAAAATTATTTACCAGTTCTTCCAAGTATCTCAACGTTTAAAATGCTCGTTTTTATTAATTTTTTTTTAATTTGCTCTTCTAAATTAGTTTTCTGGCCTTCTATTTCTTCCTCATTTTGCTTTCTCCAGAAAAGTAAGAGCAAATATAAATTACTGTCCAAATAAATATGCGAAGGGAAATAGATAAGTATGATTTATTTAAAATATGGTTTAATTTTTATTTTATTAAATTATAGTGTGATTTATTTTTTGTTTTATTGTCTTGACTACGTAGTGTCTCTTCTTCAGCAGTCGTTTTTATCTTCTTTAGCAGACCTGCTGAGAAAATTAAACTCTCGTAAAGAATTATTAACCAACACTTTAATTATATTTACACTAATCCGAGATAAGTATATTGGGATTACTTGGCACAGATACATTAAGTTAGATACTGTGCTGTCATGTGCTAATAGAGTAAATCTGATGCTTACTGTAAATTATATTTCGGGTCTGTATAACCGTGGCTTTCGAGAAACAAGGTTGCCCATGAGCATTGCCTCCGAAATGTACTTGGGAATACTTAGGAACTAAATATATTTAAAAGGCATTGCCATGAGGCCGGCTCTCATGACGTCATCATGAGGAGTACGAAGAAACCTCTCTCCTCCATTCGAAGCGAGTGAACCTACAACACGCTAATTCATTAGTAGAAGTCCATTTAATGTTATTCCGATGTAAAGTAAACAGAAGATTATTACATAAATGATACTATCTTACCATTAATTACATATCATGATTTAAGATTTCAGATATCTGAGGTTATTTTTTTAATGCTTGATAAAAAAATTTCTTCTGGATGATCAATAATTATTTATTTTAATCTCACTTTATCTTCTATAGTTTCGATAAACCTTCCAATACTTCATAATGCGGAAATGTCAAGCTTTTGAACTGCAAACAAAACATTCCACATTATTTTTCATTTATATGTAAACATGAAAACTATGAATAAAAAGGGCATTTTAGAAGAACCAACTTTTAAAAATAATATATAATTTTCGTCGGTTTGGAGATACTAGAATTTTCGGTTATTACATTTATTTTTTAAACAAAATTTAGTATGAAAAATCTTTTATAATGAACTAAATATTAAAAAATCATATTTCATCATTTATTTATCGGTATAAATACATTAAAATTTAATTTTTTAATAATAATTTTTAATGTCAGTATTGTTTTAAACTGAAAATCAAATGGTGTTATGCAAATAACTCAGTTATCATTAAAATAATTATTAAACTTTCAATGATCCATATTCTTATGGAATAAAAACCAAAGATCTATTTTTAAACTTTCACAGAAAATCATTTTTCTTTAGTTTTGCCGACTGTCTTCAATAAATAATTTTTAATTAAGATACGAATTCTTATTATTCTGTATTACTCCTTACCAAAATCTCGATATTAGAATCTTGACATAAGAATTTATTAACATAATAATTAATTTCCGAGCTCTCTAGATCGAAAGTTGTGCCTGTAACTATGTATGAGTTTTGATTCTTTGGATTACTTATCTGTATCCTTAAGGAATTGTAAAGGGAAGAAAATAAATATTCTTTGAAAATGTAATAGGCATAACTTTTTGAAAGTAACGAACTGCAGAATTAGGCTCTAAATTTTAAAATTTGCAAGGTAGTTAGTCGAGATTTTCATGTCTCTTTACAGATGTGCACGTGGTAGAGCATATATTATATCAGGGAAGTGCAATGATAGTATAGGATACAAGACGTCCCTTTGCACTTCATTCTCCCAAGTATATTTTACCTTTTTTAATTATTCATTCTACTGTATCCAACACCATATACTCTACAGTTCTTCAAAAATTTAGAATTTTGGCAATGAATGAATTTTAATATAAAAAAAGTAATAGCAATTTTTTAAATGAAATTTGTTTTAAAATAATTAAAATTTTAAAAAATAATAAGTTTTATAAGCAACTGGTGTAACAATAATTTAAAAATATAATATTAATTACAAATTTCACAATAAATTTGAAAATGTGACAAAAAATTTGAAAGGGTACTGTGAAACACACAAATTTGAATTTTCAAATGAGAAACATTATTACATTTAAATCTTTAAAACTATAATGACAAATGCGTTAAAAATAAAACTCAAATAATTTAGATATCAAAAAATGATATTCTAATTTCCAGTTCTATGTATTTTTCTGAATATTCCTTTATAGTTGATCACTGAACTTTCTACTGAACATGATTAATATATAATCACAATGCACAAGTGTTTTTGCAATATGTGAAACAAAATTTACTATACATTAAATAATCATGCAGTATAATTAATTTATTATTTACCTAATTAATTTATTGTCACTTAACTAATTTATTGCTTACTTCTACATTTTACGCTAGTTATTGTTTACTTCTGTATTTTGCACTAGTTTTTCAGTGGAAATTATTTTGGCTATTAAAACAGACATATTAAACATATCGAATATTTAATCTATTTAATTTTTCTTTAAATATCAATAGAATCGTATTAATGAAAGCTCACCCTGCTGTTTTTAGTCGGAATGAAGTCTTTTCGTTTTATTGCACGTATCTACTTTTCTTTCAGATCTGCATCATTAGGAAAAGCGAAAATGTGTACTTTAGTTCCAGATTTTGTAATTTCAATTACATCGCGGCTTTGAATACATGTAAGGCATTGTACTGTTTCTGAAACAACCCACAAATTGCTAAAGAACTCAAATTTAAAGTGTCCAACTGCTGAAAAATCGTGGTACCAAGATTATAGGTCAATAATTGCAGTTGAACAATTTCTTTCGCAACAATGGCGACTAACAATAACTTTGACCCAACTCTGCGCTCACCCCTAAAGAAGGGATGCACTCCTTGGGCTGATGTCACACACTCTAAGTCACTAAGCTGTAAGGCCTTGTTCTCGAAGCCCACTGTAAAATTGTTTCAATAGTTTTCAATTCTTGAGGTTTGTTTTAATTCTTTTAAATCATAGTTTATATAAACTGAGTAATTTTGTGTTGTAAAATTCTGCAATATATGAAATTTAATTTATGGTGTGTGAAGCATTGGGAGGCGGGTATGTTGTAGAGAAGCAGAAATGATTAAAACTGGATTGTGAGTATTATTAAACAGCAACAGAAAGATGCATATGAACATAGTTGCCAACGTTTTTTGATTCGCATAATCCTCTTTCAAAGCGTTTAACCCTTTGTGCCTGTACGTACGAGTTCGGCTTATAAAGTATTTCTCCCACCTTCTTAGCATACCTTCGTGATGTAGCTGTCAGCACGCTCAGCGCGTATTCGAGAGGTCCGTGCTTCGAGTCTCGGCGAGGGCATAGCTAATTTTTCACTATCTCCAGCTTTAAAAAAATACCTAATGTCTCTACAGTGGCGCCCGAACAAAAAGGTGGTAGATGATAATTCTCCATCACCAGGATTTGGCGACTGGATCCCCTAATTCCCAGTTGCTCTTTAAAAGGGGGATATATAAGGTATTTCCTCCGCCTTCTTAGCATGCCTTCGTTTTGTAGGAGTCAGCATGCTCGGAGCGTATTCAAGGTCCGTGGTTCGAGTCTCGGCGAGGGCACTGCTCATTTTTCATCTCTCCTGCTTCTAAATAACCTAATGGCTCTACAAGCTTTCCCTGAAACCTTGTTCAGCATCTCTCATGTTTCTGTAGGTCAGTGTGCGTTGAAATTTTTAAGTATCGATTCATTAAAACTTGTCACAAAATTTAGAAACAAACTCCGGAGCAAACTGGTTAAAGATATCTGATACGTTTAAGGTTAATGAGTCTATAAAATATGCAGAACATCTCAAACTTAAATCACTAAATGCTGAAAGTTCATTCTCCTGTTAGGAAAATAATGCATCTGTGAGCGTACAGCGAGAAACGAATAGAGAGTTAAGAGATGTTGAAGTTTCACGACATCAAAATGAATGCTACATCTAGTTGTTTGCCCTTTTGCAGAACAGATACATATATGGAATTCAATGAAGAAGTGAAACTACAGGTATTGACTACAATTATCCTAGATTGCTATGATTAAAAAGGATACTAAAGGTTAATTTGATGCTGATAAATGGTAAAAAACCTTTATTTCGGAACAGATATTACAGAGGCATCATAAAATATATTAAAAATATGCCGTTACAATAAATACTCGAGGTATAATGTACCAGACATAACACAAGTTTCGCATCACCGTTATACAAACTGGTTAAAATGTTTCAAAGCATTTCACTTACTATGAATCCATTGGAAGACACAATAGTAACACTGGAAGACAGTACAATTCCAGAGTTTGTCTTATTTGGTAATTTGATGCTCTGTAATATCTTAATTAAGTTGAGTTCCTGGAAAGCTGGAATACTAAAGAACTGTGTAACGACTGTTCGCTGATTTCTTGTTAGTAACAAGTCCAAAGAAAGGTTAAATTACCCTTTAATTCCAACTCAAAATAAATGAACAGATGCCCTCTTCTAGGCATACAATAAGCTTGGACTTTAACTTAAATTAGAAAAACTAATATAATGCTAAATAAAATTAACCAGCCGAAGCTGCGCAGAATCAACTAACGGGGTCGACTTTACTCAAAGATCGCAGGCATATAGAATCAGACAAGCTATTCAATGGGCCATCGATATGTGATATTCCAAGGTCACATTTAAAGTACCTAAATATAATTTATATGATTTCAACCACGGAAAAAGATAAATTATGATCTATGATTTAATCATCATATATGCATTTCGAGATCTTAGAACAATTTTTACTTGTCGCTGGCTGTAAAATGCACCTTAAGTGCCTTGTATCTTTACTCCTACCGTGTATACAAATTTCTTCCAAGGCGTAGGCGCTGGAGTATGTTGAAAGACCACGCTGTATTGCACATTTTTTAATGCAGACCTGTTTACAGAGAGGTAGAGGTAAAAATAAGAAAGAATATCAGACCATCATAATAAATCACCAGGTACTATTCTCTTTACTAGCCTTCTTTTTCGATTTAAAGAGGCCAACTAGCTCCGCTATCTTCAGCAACTCATCATTCTAGACAAAGATATCTTAATATTTGGTACACAGAATAAAAGAAATACTTTTACGGATTTCGTGTTTATTTAGAATTGTAATTAAAATTGTTTTATTTTCCCGTGCAACGCAGACGATTTTTGAAGAGAAAGCTGCGTTGGAAAAGTAAAAATACAAGAGCGCGCGCATTTAATATTTAATAAATAAATATCTCGTAATTGCTGTTGCCATCCAGAAAAATCGAGAAAATAGATTTTAAAATCGAGAAAATACCAGAATGTTCTCATGAATAATTAAAAAGCGTATAAAAGCCGTACTAATGCACCTCAGTTCAGTTGCTGTTGTTTACTTAATGCTGTCATTGATTGTAACGAATTCGCTGTGAAATTGAATTAGTTTCTCTGTTTTGAATTGAGTTCTGTTTAACGTTTGAGATATTATGATATTGTACAAATATCTCTGAGGAAATATTTCGGCATTTTGTTTTATTTCTTGTGAAAAGAATAGGTTTTATTAACTTTTTATCGACTTGTGCATTACGAACCGGTACGCACGCAACAATACATTATAATAGGACAAAATAACAAACTAAACTAATTAGGTTTGTATAGGGACATCAGACTTTCTATCAGTTATCATCCACCATTAACTAGTGCTGTTTACTTTTAGGCAATGTACTGAGATATGTATATATATTATACAAAGAGTATTATTTTCTTTCTTACGTATAATTAATTTGTCCCTCTCGGTTACACAGTTCTATCAACAATATGATAAAAAAACTATAATTTATCGGAATCGGGGGAGCTTCTTTGTATAGCTTGTAGCTCTTTCTTATCAAGTGTGGAGTCTTGCTCAAGAATCTTTTGAGAGCGAGTTCATTGTTGGCTTCTTTAAACGAAATTCAGATGTTAAAGAACATTTAAAGGTATGATGATCTACGTCTGCGTGAGATTTCTGTAGAAGAATTATTTCTCGTATACATACCTTGGAAAAGGTAACGGTTCGTGTTAGTATATTTTAGTTTCACTTAAGGAAAGAAGCCGTGGGCTCCAATTCCATCTAGTGCACTGTCCCATTCATTTTGCCAATTTAATAAAGTTTTTTTTGTTATAGTTGTTTTAGTTGGAATTTTGAATACGACTGAAGCCACGGTATTTCTATAAATTCACCTTCCTGATTAATTACTGCTATTTCTGTCCAGTCATCGGCTTTGTGGCTCCCTTGATGTCCATTATGGCCTTTGATCCATGACATTTCAATTTTCATATTTTGCGATGTGTTTGCGAACGAGCTGATATCATCTATAATGCTTGATGTACCCATCGGATTTTTAATTGCCAACAGAGCAGCCTGATTACCTGTTTTAATATGCAATTTTCCATGGTGGTATTCTGCTGCTACTTGTAGTGCCGCTCGAATGCTGCCAGTGTCGCTTGGAGCCGCTATCTTCGGGATTCATTGTCACATCCAGGTGATTGAATGATTCTTCGTTAATAAGGTACCCAGCGTGACCAATTTTATTGTCGATTTTAGATCAGTCTTATTTGTTTCAAGAGAGCGTCTGCTGCATGAATTGCGATTTCTTTAACCATACTAGTCTCGTGAAAGCTAATGATCTGATTTGTGTGGAAGTGATATTTGATTCTTTCTATTTTTCCTCTTTCCAGTATTTCCCCAAGAGCTGGAAGGAAATTTACTGACTTATAAGATTTGAGATCGACTGCCCTTTTATTCCTTTTGGCGAATAATCCGCATACTTTTAAACAACTGGGAACTTGTTAGTTCAATGCATTTGTTGCAAGTCCGTGATTAAATTCTTGTTGGCTGCTTGAGTTTCATAATCTGGTTATGTAGTCTTTCTTGTCCCGGGGCTTTTGTATTTTTACCAGCTCTTAAGTTTGGCTTCCATTATCATCTTTTAATAGTACGCCCTTTGTT
This sequence comes from Stegodyphus mimosarum, assembly GCA_000611955.2. Lineage (NCBI taxonomy): Eukaryota > Metazoa > Arthropoda > Arachnida > Araneae > Eresidae > Stegodyphus > Stegodyphus mimosarum. Next base: position 158,602 of record KK112767.1, read on the forward strand.
TACTGTAGCTAGTCAAAATGAATTTTCTTCGTTCCTCATCTCTAGTTGATTTTAGTTGTTGCTTAAGAAACTTTTGTCTTATTCTTCTGGAATCTGAGCTCTTTACTCCATTAATTAATTTTACTGATTGCATTGTTAGTTCTGAACTAGAACGTGTTTGAGGATATCGCTTAAATTTTGTCTATTATTAGTTCAGTTCTTTATTTTTGGACCAGTTGTTGATTAAGTTAATTAAACTTTTAGATTCTTCTCTCATAATATTAATGAAAAGAATTCTCGAACAGATAAATTTTTAACTTGCATTTTGTCTAATTCCTTGGAATAAAAGTGCAGTACTACAATATTTAGCTCCTGATGTTGGTTCAAAATTCATGAAAGATTGTCTGATTTAATTTGGTAAAATCTTCTAAAAGTGATTGTTTATAGTATTCTATAGTACTGCGAAAGTTTAAGTATTTTTTTAAATGTTCAAAAGAATTTTCAGGTATGTTCTTATTGTCTACTTTTCCTCAAAAACCCATTACTAGGGCAAGAAAAAGCAGATCAGCCCCACGTTTAATCAAAAACTGACAATGAACAATAATACTAATGTTGTGAAACGTCAGATGTGCATCATCCTGGATTAAGGTACTCAGCCTCAAATATGAAATTTTAATTCTATTGGGGATCATATTATATTTTCTTTACTTATTTATGAGTTACCTGCATTGATTTCCTACAGTTAGCAGAAGTGATATTTCCCAATAATTTCAAAACGCGGAATGATAGATTTAAATCCTTTCATTCAAAATGTAAAGGAAAAAATCTGAGTGGGCTTTAAATCCATTCAAACGATCACCATAAGCGGTTCGCTGAGCCAATATTTGACGGGAATGAATTAAGCTTCCTTTGAATTTCTAGAAAGGTTACTGAACTTCAAGACCAGCCCAAAGGCCACACGCAAAAATATATATCGAAACAGAAAGCGATATTTTTAAGCCCGCATGATAATCCACATAAAAAGGAAATAATCCTGAAATAAAAGCTATGTGACCGTGAATGCCAACACTTTACGCAAGCAAAAGCCAGGATAGCGAAAGCCCCGACAATCGCTGGTCCGTGAACATCCCACTGCAGTACAAAGGTCGCCTCGAAATGATGCCCCACCCTCTGTCGTACACAGACCAAAACACGATGACTCAATAAGCGGAAACGATGCGGACAATCCATTCTCACCCTGACCACTCACTTTCAACACCAACACAATAAGCAGAAACTCGGCAATGAAAGAGAGCCGTCTAATTGCTGCCATGAGAACATCGCGTGCTTTCATTAGCCCAATAGCTTAGTTCTTGATTTCGCATTCACCTTCAACTTGGAGTGCTTGTCGATCCCCTTATGATATACATTTGCCCTCCAGCGATTACTTGACAAGTCCTGCCGTCAGAATGAAATAAATAAGAGTTCGTATAAGAAAAGGCTGGATAACTAGAGCCTCCACATATGGAAAATATGATTATTTACGGCAAAGAGAAAGAAATTCTTAAAGCGCAAAAGCGTTCTTTAGCCGCATGGATTAATAACACTTTAGGTAAGTGAGGTAAATTTTAGATCAAAAGTATTAAATTCTGAAATTTTAATATTTTTATTTTAATAATCGAAATAAAAGAAAAAATTTTCCGATGCATCTTCGAAGCCTTTTTAAAATCATTAATCGTTAACCTTGACAGGTTTTCCTATTTCAGCAATTAGAAGACAGGGATATATTAAGAATTTGCTTAGCGAAGAAACGTAAATTAACTTTGTGGCCAAGTTATATGCTTGTCCATAGAAGCATTTTTATAAAGAATAACCAATTTTAAAATTTCGGATTTCTCTGATTCAAGATAGCGGCTATCAAAAGAAAATTAAACAAGGCGACTAATTATATGCATTTATTTACATCGGGAAAATAAATTATAATGGATTTTAAAATCAAAAGTAAAACGTTAATGTCGCAACACAATAAATTTTATTATCGTAGAACAATTTTCAGTAACGTAACATATCAAAAAACATGACGTATTAATTTGTGACTCAAAAAACTAATGAACTCCAGTTCCCCCCCCCCATGGGTTGACCTTTTTTTTTTATCGTCCTCCTTTAGAGGTAAATATTTGTATTATAAGGTATCATTTGCAGAATAATGAAAAATGAAATTTTCCTTTATTTCAAGAATATGTCAGGATTTTAATATAATATCTAAACAGCCGCGCTCCCTGTATAAACCACACAAATCTAAATTTTTTCTACAGACACAGTTTCCTTAAATTAGCTGAACGACCAAAATAGAAAACATTTTTATCGAAGATTTCAATAAACGTTACAAACTGAAAAGAAAAATAATTAGAAATTATGTTAAAATCATAAATAAATTTTACCCCTAAAATTAATAAAAGTTAAGAACGCAAGAAGCCTGTGATTATTTATGGAATTATTTATGGAATACTATGAAAGCTTTTAAATTAAAGACAGGTGCACTTCCTTCTGGGATTTAACCAATAAAGTTTAAACGCAAACCTTTAATTTATTCAGAATATTTTCAAACATAATATTATTGCCCAAATTATGCATTCGCATAAATTAGCCATCTCCGGTTCATTTGAAACTAAGTCCCCTTGAAATTGGGAAAATTTATCTTACTTTTTTAAATGCAATATTTTCAAACGGCTGCTTTGGAATCTTAGGCAGCTGAACCCATCATAATTTGAAAAAGAAAATAGTACTATGTTTTTTTTCATAGTTAAATATTGCAATATTTCGCATTTCTCATGAACTTAGATTTAATGGAGACGATGTTTTTGATGATTCAACTCATTTATTTATAGTGTAATGAATAAAGGAACTACTTTATTTATCCTACTGGTATTTGTTTTCTAAAATACTCCAATGTTTAATGGAAATTACAGTTGAGAGTATTAATACATATGAAAAGTAAAATATTGCAGAATTTAAAATTTTTCACTTTATTAATTCAGCCTTTACATTACAGATTTCAAATAAATCTTAATAAAACTTTCACTGATTATTACGTTGTATAGATTTAGATATTCGGTAAATTAGATGAATTTATCGGAATGTAAATGAAAATCGCGTGTTTCGTAGATAACATCACAAAACCTTTTCAGTAATTAAAAAGGAAGCCAGGATAAAGGCTATTAAATTTTAAGTAATTTCCTGGTTTTCCGAATTTTTGTCGTAGACTTGGCTAAAATAGCTTTTCAGTATAAAACCTGTAGAATTAAAAGGATAAAATCTGATTTCACTTTTATTCAATGCGCAAAATCTTTATCTAAAGTTGTTTTCTGAATTTTAGCTTATGAAATGCGCCTAAGTAGTGAGTTAACTAGAATTTCCCTTTTAATACATTTTAATCGCTTTTAATTTCACTTTAGTAGTTAAAACTTACGAAACATAATGCAACCCATGTAAAAACGTTTAATCTAAATTTTAAGGATAACTATTTAACAACATTTCAGTGTCACCTAATATTTAACAGCATTTCATGGCCTAATAAAAATTTTTCAGAGTCATCCAGAAACCGTTAAACTTAAATTAAAATTGGATAAATGGCTTTAAAAAATAGCGAACACTGTATAATTTTTGAAAAGTTGAAGATATCGTAGGAGATTTTAATACAATTAATTTGTAAATTTACGTTAAATAATAATACAACCCATTCTTTTCTTTTCATAAAGAAATTGAGTTTAGGGAAATTATTCACCGAAGCAGATCCATAACTCTTCAAAACACAAACAAATTAACGGAAGATCATGTATTTTGTTTGTTAATTCAATTTAAATTGAATTTGTCTGGAATTTGGAAAAGAGTTTACAAACCAGAAAAACAAATATTCGAGTTAACGTTTTCCAGTACTTTTAAAAGCAGATATTTTCTTTTTCTCTTCAGTAATAAAGAAACCAAATCTATGAAAAAAGTAGTATGTTTCTAACTCTTTTCATTAGACCCCCGATATCTACATTTTTAATTTCATGAAAAATGATGGTAAAAAACAGAAGCAATACAGAATAATTGCATATTTATAAATATAATCATCAAAACAAAGCTGCTATGAATAATCATTTTTCCATATATTAGACGCATACATCCAAGGTAAATGCAGAAAACATAAGTATCCCGTTGATAATTTATAAAAAAGGAATATTTAAGTCAATAAAAATTTAATATTTTTTATATCTGTATTGTTTTCGTTTGACATGTGAAATACTTGTCTTGACAAAATATAACTTATAGTGTATTTCAGAATAACTGCCTAGCAAAAATACTACGCTTGCTTTAATTTCACTTTCTTTTAGGCATTTTTCAATATTGCTATCTTTTTATCATATTTGAACTCAAATGTTAAATTGTTTGACTAATATTTGGTAAGTACAGAACGCCAAAAGTCAAGATTGACTTCACTGTTGTCATCGACATACAAGAAAAACGTTACAAGTGTTAATTTTTCATTACTTTTGGAAGATTTTGTTAAATTAATTAACTTATAAGAGATATTAAAATCTGCTGCTGTGGAATGTTTTAATTTTTTCGCTGTCAAAAAAAGTGATCCTTTAAGAGAGTTCGCAGATGATTTTTTATTTTATTCTTATTCATTTTCACTGTTGGAAGTATACTTTCACCACCGTCTGATAATGTGAGGGAGACATAATTCAAAGGACATAACACAAGCTTTAGCTCATGTTAAATTACGAAACTTTAGCTCTCCTACACTACTTCAGAAATTCGTGACAAAAACCTGTGGACTTTGGACCTTTTTTCCAGCTCTTTTGTAGATTTTCTTTCAAGATCTTCAAAGCTATTTTCTTTAAATATTACGGAAATTTAAATCAAGTTTTAATATAAAAAGAGTCTGACTTCAAAATTCAACATTGCTAAACCTTTTAATACAAGATTTTTTTAATTGATATCCGTTTGAAAATTTGATTAAAACTTAACATAGGTCCTAAAATACTTCATTATCTCTGTCTGGAACTCATTTTAGAAAGGTCCTCCCTCGCCTTTTCCTTACATCTAAAAAATAAACATTGCCGGCTGGATCTATCTTTTCAGTTGCTGCTATTTATTAGCATTTTGGTATTATTAAGATAGTGTTATTATATATGTTATAATTAAGATATGTTATAATTTTTATATATGTTATAATTTTTCTTCGTTATTTTCATGTTATTTCTTATCGAAAAGATCAAAAGATGATGGTTATATCTATTGCCACAATAATATAAACTTAGATTTGCTATTTCCGTAGGATTAATGTTAAAACGGGAAACTGTGCCTTGATTAAAGGGTTTTTTAGTGCAAGTGAAACTTATTTGGCTTGTTAAATACCGGTTTATACTTCAAGATAATAAATTCCTATATGTAACTTTCATGTTAATTTTTTAATTAATTAATTATTATTTTGATTAGTATTCAATAAGAAAAAAGTGCCAGATCTAACGATAAAGATACTAGAACTAAAAAAAAAATTCAAAACATACTAAACACATTCTGATGATCACGTCTCAGAAATTGATAGACAAGAGTAGCAAAAAGAAACTAGAAGCAATTGTAGGAAAGTATTGCCATTGTGAAAAACATAAGGCATTTATTTTATAGATCACCTTTAATTTCTCCGTGCTTCCTCGCGTAGTGATCCGAGAATCATCTGAGAATTTAAAAGATAATTTAAATTAATTTGTTATTGATTAACAAACTGTGATACTTAAAAGCCAATAAATTCTCTTCTTACTAATATAAATCCTTACAATATATTTTTTGTTCTGTATCTAGCTGATAAAAATTAAAATATATTTAATTTATGATATATCTGACTGAAATTTTTATGAGCACTTGCAGTCTTGTTGCCATCAATAAAAGATATTTCTAATGCCATATGTCATGTGAAGAATCATTTACATTTTTCAAATGTCTATGACGTTTTCCTTTTTAAATTTTTTTAATATTATTTTATTCTTTTAACTGTAAACTCTTCCTTGGTGTGTTAGTTTCTTTTAGTGAACATTTCATTCGCATTAATAAAACATTTCTTGAATTTGAGGTTATCATAGTTAATACTCTGAATAAATAAACCTGGGTGATATTGCATTAAAATTTGAAAATTATAATGATCTTACTTTCAGTAACTCACGACATTAGTTGCAAACTTTAAAGTTAAGCAGTTTTCATCATTATTTTGGTCTTGTTATCTTTATTTGATGTCATTTTCTTCAAACTTGATTACAGTACGAATAATTGTAAGGTTTTAAACGAGAAATTTAAATAACTAAACGTATTTAGTTTACAAATAAATTTTATTACAAACTAAAAAAAGTAAAAACCATCACTTTAAAAAACGAAATCGAAGCAGAATAAATTTGTGCAAAGTAAAACGTAAACAGAAAAAAAATTTTGAATCTCAGATATCTTTATTATGCACTATTTTCCTAATGCAGAAAATCTATTTTTTAGAACTTAATGGCTCAAAATAAGAATTAACAGATGGCACCTATCTCAGCGCATACAGCAAAGCGTCCACTTAGGCTTGAAATCAAAATAATAAGAAATAAGACTTAATTAATGCTTAACTAAAGAGATATAGCCGAAGTTAACAAAATTATACGTAGTTTGCCCCTAAATATCAAGTAAGCTAGCGAAGTTATCAAGAGCGTGCAATACGGCCGAGCGTAGTAACAGCTTAGAGCAGGGATGGGCCAAATCCGGCCCGTCGGAAGACTGTATCCGGCCCGCGGATAGAATCTTAATTTGCCAGTCCGAGGCAAATTAAAAGAAATATATATTTAAATATTATATCTCCATCTCTTTTTCTACTTTGTTTAAATATTATTTTTTTTCTTCCTTTTGTTCAAAGGATTGATGATCTTTTTACTGTCTCTATTTTTGTTTTGCAAACCATAAATCGACGGAAATAGCAAGCACAAACAGCTTTCAAGTGTTAAAAACGCAAGTACTTTGGTAGTTATTACTGTAGATTGGCGCCAAGAATCGTTATCTGTTTTTCGGGAAGAAGACGTATGCGAATCCAATATAAGTGAATCAGACCTCATATTTGGCAGATTGCGCATTTTAAGCTCCAGCCAGCGGTCTTTCCTTTTGTCGCGAGTTCTAGTATTATTAATTGCGTATGGAAAGATTGCGGACATATAGCATCATTGTGAATAGGGGTGAAATTGTTAAAAGTATAGCGTAGCTAGTGCTTGTTTGGGTTATTCGTAAAATGTTTCAACCCCAAAATGTCAACTGAAAAACTTAAAGTTGATTCAGAATGCCATGCTTTTAATGATGAATGGACCTAGAAATATTTTTTTACAGTTGTAAAAGATAAACCAGTGTGTCTCATCTGCAATGAAGCTGTAGCAGTCTTCAAAGAATATAACATCATTATCGAAAGTGAGTTTCCCGAATTTAATATCTCACGCCCAGAAAATCAGTGCTATGTTTGCTTCATCTTATATATGTGAACAAGTGTTTTCAACAATGAACCTTAGAAAGAATTATTTAAGAAGTAGAGTGACAGATGAGCAGTTAGCCTCGTTCCTTAGAATCAGTACATCTCACTTCGAACCTCAATATAATTAAATTGTATACTTGTATATGTTTTCAAAATTTTAGAAAAATTTACCTTGGCCCGCCGAACTTTTTTTTTTCGATTTTTGGCCCGCGAACGAAAACGTTTGCTTAGAGTTTGCCCTGGCTTAGAGAGTCGTAGCCAAAAAACAAACGCGCGCTAGTCAGCAACTCTGAGGCTCTCTCTCGAAGTCAGTGGAGCTTCGACTACCTTACTCATTTGCATTAAACGCAATTCTAAAAACACATTCTGGTAGGAAATTGTAAGTTGAAAATAGGAAGGACAGGAAAGTAGCTTTAACTAAAGATAACTGTTAAAAACTTAGGATAAACCTTACAAGGATACAATATTATCGAAGATTTTATCAGAATTGCCATAGCTTGTAAAGCATGATTTTTATTATTTTCAAAATGATATAAGCACGCTATTTCTTGTCAATGAAATTTGTTGATGTAAAATTTTAAGTAAACGCTTCTTAATTATTTCATTGAAATTTTCTTTCTACATATTTTACTACTTTTCTTAAATAGGTGTAACCGTCGTTGATGCTGATAATCTGATACAGAAGCTATCCACTGGTGTGATTTTGTGTAGATTAGCAAAATGCATACAGTCGAAAGTAGATGAATTTCGGCAATGCTATGGAAAGTCAGAAGTAAGTTAAAATTTTAATTTTAAATTTGCCGTTATTAGTTATATCCTTGGAACTGTAATTTTATTTAAAGTAATATTACCAAAAATCAATCAAATACTGGACTCACTATAAACTTCGATGGGTGAAGATGCAAATGAGCTACTATTCTTTTCTACAACTTGTTTCTTGCATTTACGATCATCGGAAAACGTTAGTTTTTGCTCTTCTTAAGAAAACTCTTTCTGTATATGAATACAGAGAAATTTCAAATTAAGATGCATATATTATTAAAATCGTGCAATATGCTGCGAAAATAATTAATTAATTAAGAGATAATAATTAAATCAAAATTAAATTATGAAAGGTGAGCTACTTCCTGGTGGGAATACACATATCAAAATAAAAAAATGGGCATTTAAAAATACAAAAACAATTTAATAAAATTAAAAAAACTTATATGAGATAAAAATACACTCATGTCCATAAATTAAGTATAATTCGAGCCACACGGAAATCGAACACTAAAATAAATATATCACCTGTAAAATCACTACACACATCTTTAATAATCATATGCAAGTTTCAGGAAGTAACCAGATGACACCGATGGCACGTCACAATGACGAGAGTGTAAGAGAGTGATATATAAGGAATACATCGTAAAAAAGTAAAATTGTTCGCAGGCGCTTTGTAAGCATTTCAGTGCAATAACCGAATAGTTATGGCACAAAGGACGCATTTGGATAATTTTTTACGTGGTAGAATTATCGGGCGTCTGGAATGTGGGCGTACCCAACTGCAAGTATCAGACGAACTTGGAATTGCCCAGAGTGTCATCTCCAGGCTTTGACAATGATTCCAAGATGATGGAAATGTGAGTAGACGTTACAGCACAGATCGCCCCAGAGTTACAACGCCGAATGAGGACCGGTATTTGGCAATTACTGCCAAAAGAAACAGGCGGAGCACAGCCTCAGACCTGTCTCGGCAGCTCTCTTCAGCCTCTGGTACGACAATTTCAAGGCAGACCGTGTACAGACGCTTAGGGCAGATTGGTCTATATGCTCGTAGACCTGTCAGATGCGTTCCACTTAATGCAACTCACTGTCGCCTGCGGTTAGCCTGGAGTAGCGAGCATGCATTGTGGACACCGCAACAGTGGGCTTGTGTGATGTTTTCCGTCGAGTCCAGGTTTAGCTTGCAGTCGGATTCTCGCCGGACATTCATATGGAGAGCTCCAGGTACCCGTTACCACCAAGAAAACATCATTGAACGACACCGTTACGGTGGTGCAGGAGTGCTCGTTTGGGGTGGAATTATTCTGGGTTCCAGAACTGACCTGCATGTTCAAATTAGAAGCATGACAAGCCAAATCTATCGGGACGTCATTCTGGAACAACATGTACGTTTGTTGGCCATGGGCGCACAATTTGTGTTTATGGATGACAACGCCCGTCCTCACCGTGCAAACATCGTAAGCGAATGTCTTCAATCGGAGGATATCACCCGTATGGACTGGCCAGCAAGGTGGCGTTCACCGGCATAGCGTCTGACACGAATGCGGCCATCATTCCCACACGGGACAAAGCGGGATTCGTCAGAAAACACGACATGCTGCCAATCAGCACGCCAGTCTCTATGCTGATTGGCCCATTGTAGCCGCAGGCGGCGATGGTCGTGCGTTAGGGGGATCCTGTATAAAGGAGTCCGTGCGCGCAGTCCACACTGCAGCAGACGTCTACGAATTGATGAAGCACACAATGAAACACCTGTAGCTATTGACCACAGTGCTGCTAATTGTCTAGAGGAAGCTGTACGGTCCGTCCGCGCCATGCGGACCAGGTGTCTATCATCGCGAGCTGACGTCACATTTCGGGGTCCACTCCCGGATTTCCGAGTTGTCCGACACTCGTCCGTCCACTGCTTCCAAACGCGCATCACTGTGCTGCTGTTACGCTGCACACGAGAGGCTACTGCACGATACGACAATCCAGCTTCACGAAGGCCGATGATTCTCCCTCGTTCAAACTCTGTAAGTTGTTCAAATCTCGCTCTCTTTCGTCGATGAGGCATAAGTACAGATTGAGTTAACGTTTACCACTAGCAGATAACCACCGATAACCATACACGCCTCGCTACAGCCGTCTATTTATTCGGATCCATCAGCCGTTCAGAGGGCGCTGCTCAGCATACGCATGCGCTACGGATTTGCAATTCTAATCATTTGCATATCATGCGCTACTTTGCATTTCCTGAAAATTTCAGCTCACTCGCGTAAGTCCTTCATGGTGTTGCAATTTTCACAAACGTGAGTGTACCTTCAAACACGGTTTAAACAAGTCCTATCCTACGTAACAATAAATTAAAGTTAAAATTGCCTAATGTGTAATTTTGGAAAAAAATAAGTTAATAAAATTGAGTGTAATTTCATTATTAATTAATAAGTTTGATTTTAATATATTGAATTTTTTCTTTAATGTCTATCTCTCTTTCTGTGTCACTGTATATATATATATGATGGCGTAGCACGTAGAATTCACAGAACGTAGTAAATCTATCTATATTAAAATGAAAGAATTTTAATTGCGTAGTATGCTAAAATGTTGAATCCGTAGTGCAACCGAGTAATATTAAATATTCATTTTTATTTCAATTGACATTTATGGCCACAATTTACTTGGCACTCTAATCGGGCCTATTTCCAGAGCATTTAAATTTTTGATACTATTGCGATAGGAAGAGGGCACAGCGAAATAGCGTCCAAGCAGCCCAGAAGTTGAACATAAAGTGCGCATTTATTCAATATGACAGTTTATTAAAAGAAAGTTTTGATTTAGGTTAGAAAGGTTTCAGTTCTCAGAATTTAGGTTACGAATTAACTACGCCATTAGAATTACGCAAGCTATGTGACGTAGATTAATCAAGAAATGGCGCAGTCCAGAAAAGTTATTATTATTTTTAGAACAAAGAGAGGAAATACCCAAATTAAAAGTGAGGAATTAAAAGCCTATTGCTAAACTGAAATATAAAGCTGATTTACGTATTTTTATCTTACGCTCTCACACACACATATATATATATATATAAACGAAATATAAATTCTGTAGATATGTTAAGATTAAGATGCGTGGATGCATGAGAGGACATAACGGAGAAGAAAAGCTTTCATTCGTGGAAGTTGATTCAACATAGAACAGAATAAGCCTTGATACGCATAAATAGGTTCATACATCGTCATTTATGGGTGTACACAATATAGTTATTTACATCTTTAAATAATGAACAGAGCTATGGGAAGCACACGTTTGCGGCAGAAAGCGAAGTGGGGGGAAAAGGGCTTCGCAATTACTAACAGCGATATGAATAGACTTAATTCCTTTTTTCATTCCTGACTTTGCAGAATCTAGGAGATGAAGCTCATAGCTGTGAGTAGTTATTGAACGATGTAGAGCAGGTGTGCTGCAAGCTCGCTTGCGGACAAAGCGGGTATCAGCGCGGTCCAAGAAGCGAAGCGCTGAAGAAATATCAACACCCGAAACCCATAATACTCCTTCCTTACATCTACGATCGGCGTTCGAGACTGGCTCTCAACATGGACAGAGGGGTGATTTGAGGCACCGATTTGGAGCGAAAATGCCTTTTGAGTTGAGTGGTGGTTCCAAATCTGCTTCTGATCGTGAGCGAAATGTTTATCTTGAGTTTGATATACTGCTTCTGTTTGTACTTTTCGGCAAAGTGAGGATATCAAGATTACCATTTCCAGCGTTTCTTGTCTTCAGGACTGCAATATATACCGACGACGTTCTATTTTCAAGTGCTTTAAGTAACGAGATGTGCTCAAATCCTATGTCGAGACGCGCGGAATTATTACCTACGTTTTGTTATATCGTAAATTTAAGACAAGTTAAATGAGTATGCAGATGAAAACTCAGTTTGGTATTCCAGCATTGTGTTTCTATGGTTGCCGTAATCAATGTAGCATACTGTCATTCTCTTTGTTAACCTCTTATAAATCATACCTACCCAGAGACAAATATTCCTCGCCGCACAATCGTACATTATAGCTTGTTATCATTATTTAGCATCACATACAATTGCGAAGAACTGTTTCCATGAGTGAAGCACACTTAAGAGTAAAAGTAAAACCTGATTAGTGTATGAACACCTTAAGAACTTCCTGAGAATTGTAACTGCTTTAACCGAAGCAGACTGTGATACATACGTTTCTCAAATTCAAGGTCAAATATTATATTAATTTTAGAATTTTTTGTTATTTTTATAATTATAAATAAAATTGATAATGAAATTTCGTGTTTAAAATGTCAAATACAATGTCAGAATAATTCTATTTTGCTATCATTATATTAAAAATATCATAAATTAATAAAGTTTAAATTACTTCAATATGTTTTTACGGTTTTTTTTCGACGGGTGCTCATCAGGTATCATTAGCGTTTAGCAGCAGTTCCTCGCGATCTGAATCAAGTATATGATTTATTTATTTAAAAATTTTCTGTTCATATATATATATACATATATGTGTCACGTTTTAATGCTTAAATGAAGAAATCTAGTACTTTTTATTGCCAGCAGTCGACGGGGCTGTAGACAGGGCTGAATGGAAAGGCAATAGAGACGACAATAACAAAAGTGACTTTAGACTAATGACCAATCTTTATTTTCACAGATATCAAATCATCTTGGTATACATTTATTCAATCACAGTTAAATACTATATTTTTTATTTACATTGATTTTTAAAGTAAGACGTAAGCATCTTAGACTGGGAAGCAAAGCAGAATGGATGTTGGTATGGCGGAAGCTAGGGAAAGGAATAGGTGGCGTAATTGCTTGCGAAGAGTATTTACACTAAGTATCATGCATAAGTACAACTAATCTGTGATTGGTTAATTTTGGGTTTTAGTTTCGTTTTTCGAGCAGCGTTATGTAACATGGAAAGCTCTCAAATTTTGGAGAACAGATGAATTTAGGGGGAGAGCATAAAATCTAGAATAGTTAATTTTGAGGTCGTGAATCATTTCTTAGAGCAGCCATCGTATTTTGTTATATCTTACACACACACACACACACACATATATATACATATACACTCACGTTTGTGAAAATTGCAACACCATGAAGGACTTACGCGAGTGAGCTGAAATTTTCAGGAAATGCAAAGTAGCGCATGATATGCAAATGATAATGAT
>KK112767.1:173201-212952 GCA_000611955.2 Stegodyphus mimosarum
ACTTATTGCGGCGGGTGGTGGCCACACAAAATACTGATTCTGATCTCTTGTTCTTGTTTGTTTGCTTTGAACATTTAATCATTTATTTGTACCACTACCACTCAACTGTGTATTAAATTGCATTCAATTATGACGATTCCTTCTTGGTGTTGCAATTTTCACAAACGTGAGTGTAGATATATACTAGTGTCGAAAAGCAACAAATTCTCTTTTCTACATACAGCCATGGCATTGTTAAAAGGCGCTTTTTGCGGTCAGTACAATGAAAGGTCAACTCACTAGAAAGGTGATGTACATGTAACTATCAGCGCATCAGCGCAATGATGTCAGAGGGCGCGTCAGATTACGCAAAATGAAGGGAATCAGTCAAGCCAGTGGAAGCCAACTTGAAAAGAAGAAGGAGAGGCGTTCTTTTGCAAGTTAAACTTTATGGCTACAAGAAAAAACCATGCCGCCTTTACACGTGGTTGAATGATTGGCAAGAGCTGTTACATAATCTGGTGTTGAGTACCGACAGGCTGTGCAACGCAACCATTGCAATTACAGGAGAGGTCAAATCCTTACTAAGGCTCTTTGATTAGTTTGGCCAGACAATTTATTTTTCTAACGCCATTCTCTCAATAAAGTCAATAAATCACCTTAAATGTTCTATGCATTCCGTGCTGTAGGCGTCCTGCTCCTTTTTTTCTTTTTGATAATACACTTCCTTCATCTTTTAAGTACTACATTGTACATCTGGTGTAGGAATTTTATATGTCTCCCAGCTGATTTTTTGCGGAATTACGGCCAAAATCAGAAAATTGCTTAAAGTTTGCACAGTGTCTATAGTACAAAATTTAATAGGGAGAAAATTGGGACCAATGCATTAAATTCTACACAGTTCTTCCCTTCAGGTAAAATTCAAATACTTCTTTCAGCTGTCACACCTTAGCAAAGCTGAAAATTTTCGATAAAACGTAAGCAATTGTATTATTGGAGGTCACGAGCTGCCACTTGTGTGAGAAATAATTTGTATGGCCTAAAATATCTCATTTTCTTCCAGTGTAGCCAAAGGAACCTAAAAGGTTGACCTACGGTATACAGCTTTTGAAAAAAGCCGTACTTCTTCAGTATTATGATGTTATTCTTCTCAAAGTAATCTAACATATTCACAATATAAATGTCTCGGTGATCTTGCTGAATCGTTGAAGTAAGCTAATTGATTGATATGCAATAGGATCGTTGAGGATTTTCCTGGCTTCAGTATCGGGACAATTACTGTTATTTTCCATGCCGACTGGAAATATGACATCTTGAGTGGAAGATTTATGATGTCCGTAAAATAGCATGCCATGACAACTCCCTTATGCTTAATCATCTTATTTCTAATGAAGTATATCCCAGGGCTTTCCAATGTTTTTCTCTTTACAGTAAAACTCAGAACCTCCGCGGGCTTGTTTGGATTATGATTTCTGCGGGCTGTTTTGTAACCTGGTGTGCTATAAAAATATAACTAAAGCTTTTTTATTTGTTTAAACTTCTGTAGGACAGCAAGCAAATAAATCATAGAAAAATAACTAAAATTTTCTCTTCAATATTAATGTATAATAGAGGAGGATTTTTGCTACAGAACCTAGGAGGATGGCAAAATCATTTGATAAATTATTAAGGAAATGTAAGTTGTTGATTACCCAAAAATCTAAAAAATGCATCAATAGGTGGTTAATGATATCAATAGGCAGAGCAAAGAGAAAACGAGCATACACCATTTGTCAAGATTAACAGCAGCAAAACTCGAGAAAGCTAAAATGCTAAAAATTTTAAATGCGGATTGAATTAAGAAGGTGAAATTATATGAATATGAAGAACTTCATATAAATCTAATTAATCAAGTTCAGACACTCTGGGAATACTAATCAAACCAAACTGTGGTTATGTTTCCAACTAGGATGAAATTTGGTTATTCCGTCTTTTGAAACATATTTGATGTATACTTTATTTGATGTAAAATTTAATGCTCTTTTTGTTTAACCGATTTATGAAAAACCACCCTGACAAAATATATTTGACTAAATAAATTGTTGTTTAAAAAATACTTGCTTCAGGTTTTGTCAAATGTTTTAACGAATAAATTATTCTTGAGCTAGAATTTAAGGTGAAATAGCTTCTTCGTTTTTATGAAGACTATCACATTTTTAAATGCGATCAAAATGCAGTTTAGTATACATTATAGATATCTATGAAAATTTTTCCTCATACGATAAAATTTGAGAATTATTCATGAATTTCAGTAAATAAAGAAATATAATTAAAATAGCCATAAGTATTGAATTTTATTTCTTTTTAGTTTTTTACAAATAAGTATTTTACATTACTTACAAAATTTTAGTCTGCACTTATAAATATAAGATTCTTTTAGTCATAAACTGCAGCAAGAAATAAGAATCTTTCACCCAATCCTAAATCGCATTATTTTAGTCGTTCCATTTCTTCTAACCCATAAATCCAGATAATCGCCCTTATCGACCAGTTAATGTAAGATTCCTGAATATAATAAACAAAAAATAAAATAAAAAGTTTTCCAACTAAGTCGCTAGACATTAATTCGCTATCCAAGTTCCTGCTGTGTTGCACAAAATTAATCTTCCTGTGTTTAATATAAAGAAAGCATTCAGAATGAAGGAAAGAATCTTTTCTGTCGCCGAAACTTTGTACAAGATTCCAGACATCTTTGATGAGAAAAAAATAGGAATTTTATTTCGCTGGGAGATGAGAGGGGATCGTGATTTAAGCACAAATCGATAGGTAATCCAGGGCAGGCAAAGAGTTTTAAATATCTCTTTTATTATTAGGTGCCTGTGAAGCGGTTAAGAAGGCTCATTATTAATTGAGCTCTTGATTGATGAAAAGTGCAGGGTGTGGATCTGATAATCCTGGAAAGTCGTAGTACTTTACCATGCAGATACTGCATTGGATTCAGATGTATTTCATTTATAATCACTATTTTTTTAAAGCCTGTTTAGTTTCACATGTTTCTTCATAACTTAAATGTCAGTGCATATTGAGTTCGCATTTTGAATAAACAAAATATGTTAAACTCGAAATATGGAACTTCTATATGAAGAGGAGAGTAGGAAGTATTAGAAGTATGAGTTTTTTTATATTATTACAAACTGAAAGAAAAAAAATGTTATTACTTAAAATAACCGAAATTAAAGAGCAAATGTGTATGGTTTGTATTATCACTTTACATCAGATACTAAAATACACCTGGTTTGAAAATTCTTAACAAATTTTAAACAATTCTCATGGGTTTTAATGTAATTTGTTTAGAATCAGAAAGTGCTCAAACATACTTTAAAAGTTGTATAAAATACTTATAGTCTTTGCTGATTATATGTATTAAAACTCTTCTCCTTACACTAGCCTGTTTCAGGCTTTACCTACTGAACAATCATCATCTAGTGACTTAAATTCAAATACATAATATAGTATGATTGCGTGTATTTTGAATTACAGTGGAACACTGTAATTCAAAATTCAACGCAAGGGTTTATATAGCTTTTCGTTAGGTTCCACAGGTTTCGAGAAATATCTCGACAGGAAGTTATTCTAGAAGCTTCCCGATTGGACCACGGGATATCGCCAATTTGGTCGCCAAGTGGGCGATAAAGTCGCCAATCTGGCAACCCTACCATACACAATTTTAATGGCAACCCTAGTGCTATGCCGGAAAGCTTACATACAGGCGCAACCGCCGAATTTTTCGCAACAATATATATATAACAATATATATAAATTTATGTATATATATATATATATATATACATAAATTTATATACTTTTGGGCGGCCGATTGCAACCAAAATACCAGGTGCATATCTGCATTTTATTACAGCCCTATATACATAATTTCAACGTTCTGAGACTACTCGTTTTTGAGTTATGCAAGACACATACATACATATGTATGTACGTACGCACAGATGTTAAGAAAAAGTCTCTTCGGAATCCATTTTAAGTCAGTTTTATAATTATTTGGGGGCAAAAGAGTCCTTTATTCTGTTCTTACGTACGGATGTCACTCAAAAACATCGTTAAATTGCATTCGATAGCGGTCAAAATAGAGAT
This sequence comes from Stegodyphus mimosarum, assembly GCA_000611955.2. Classification (NCBI taxonomy): domain Eukaryota; kingdom Metazoa; phylum Arthropoda; class Arachnida; order Araneae; family Eresidae; genus Stegodyphus; species Stegodyphus mimosarum. The sequence continues at coordinate 177,312 of KK112767.1, forward strand.
TTTCGTTGAGATAGGGTACCCGAAATTTTTTGCGATTACAATACTTCCTTTTTACTTCGTACAAGGGAGTAAAAAAGGTTGAAGAAAAGGTAAAAATTTGTGGACAGTCCACTTCAAAGAAATTGCATGTTCATTGCGGAAAAATTTCCGAGGTCGAAGCCATTTAGCTAAAATTCAGTGTCGTGCATCCAGTACCAGTGAATGAAGTTAATCAAGAAGTCAAAAGAAATGGCACTTCGATTAAGAAACTGCCTTAAAACTAGATGACTGAATAGATTTTAACTGTGACATGGAATCTCATGTCATGTATTAAATGGAGAATAAAATAAAGCATAACGATACTTATGTAGCCTTGACATAACGGTGTCGGTACCTTTATGATCACCTGGTTTCAGTTTAAAATCTACTCTTCATAAAGGTGATGGCAGTTTTATACCAGCTCTACACCATTGCGAAGGTTTATACCTTGGAACATGCTGATGATTGATTGCAAAGATACAGACACTGCTATGCTGTTATCCGTTTTTTTCTAGAGTGAAAAGGTACGGAGCCATACTGAAATGGCTACATAATTTAGAACAGGGGATATTCACAAGTGTTGCAAATAGGTATTACATTAAAACTGGTCGGAATTATACAAAAAGGTGCTAAATAACTGAGCTTTCGATGGGAGGTGGAGGATTAACAATATATCTCAGTTATTTATAAGACATTAAACAGATTTTTAGACTTCAAAATTATTTTATATAAGGAAAAACATTTTAAATTTAGAATTCTTTTTTTATAGTGTATGTTTTATTTAAAATGCGAAATTTCCAGATAAAGTTCGGAAATATTTCTTGAATTCTTGCAAATTTCCTGATAAAATGTATTGTGGTAATTATTAAAATTTCTAATTCCTGGCCATGTAAAAGCGCACCGACGAAAAGAAATGAGTTATGAAGAATGATTTCTGAAGATCGATTATCATATAGTCATTTACCTGTAAAATAATTTTTGTGGAGAGCATTCAGATGTAAAATAATCTTTGAAGTAAAATATTTAGATATAAAATAGTACTTCATATTTAAATTTTTCTTTTGTGCAGAAAATTAGTCCACAGTTCCGAAAATCATCAGTTATGTTTATATACCAAGTGTTATAAGCAATCTTGATATTTTTTATGTTAGTAGAAGGGTTTTAATTCAAAGTGTAGAAATGAAAAAAATTAAAGTTCCTCCTTTAAATTAGAATAAAGAATGGTTCACATTTTAAAGTGCAATAAGAAAAGCATTTTTTTAATAACAAAACTTCATTCTTTTGTTATAAAAACTCTCCAAATTGAAACTCCAGACAAAGGCTCTTGCTTCATGGAAGAACAAATAGAAGTATCTTCGCAGACTCAACTATTCCTGGCAGAACCAGGAAGCGTTATCAGTAAAACTATTTACGCTTCCCCACTGCTTCGCCTTTCGACATTTTCCAACATTTCTGCTATTTGAATTCAACGGTTTCATATCTTTTAATTAGATCGCTGGTAAGAGATGACAGCATTATTTGCTAAGCGTATAATGCTACCAGTATTCGGTTTTATTCATCATCGTTCTTTTACTCTTCTGTGAAAGTTTGACGCTCTCGATGAATAAAAAACTTCATAGGAAAATAAAAATTGATAAGATCATTAATAAACCATCATACATTTATCTTTTTTTAGAAGACGCAAGTGTGGAAATCTTCATTGATTTTCTCTTCGTTGTTGTTCGTACATTGCTCTTAATTTCAATGTATTTTAAAATGTAGGAAAAAATTGGAAATTTTATTTAGAATACTAGTGTGTGTCTTGTTTCTTGATTTCACCTATGCAGTTTTCCTGCTAAGGGGTTGGTACCAGGTATTAAGACAAGATATTATCTCTTAATAAATTTTACATTTAGTTAAGTGAATATGCAATAAAATAAATGTTAACAAAAACATTTATTTTGGTTCTAATAATACAAGCCTGCAAATTTTGTTGTGTATTTTTAAATTTTTGTTAGATGATTTCTGTGTACTTTTAGCGCTGAATCCAAAAATAGTACTCACTTTTTCTCCATGACATCAGGTTTTTCGAAAATCTTTCAAAATTTGCAAAAACGTCGAAAACTTACGAACACGTGAGACTTTAAAATAGATCGAAAACGTCTTTTCTTAGAACGTATTTTTTATTTTAAATTATACTAAGATAATGTACGTAAAATGCACAGTTTTACATATTTCTCGCGTCGATTTTTCCGTTGACAGCCTCATGCTTTGCTTCGCGCTTTTCCTCTTATGTTCTTGATGGGGTTTATCTCGGTGTAACATCCAGCAACCATGGAAGTACATTTTTTTTCCCATTTCTTTGATTTTCACTCATCTCTTCGCTAACGGCAGTCAGATTTTCAGGAAAATATTCCCAATGTGAATTTAGGATGTGAAATTTTAAGCTCATAAACAGTTTACTATTTTTTACTTCTGTAGCATGCTCTTAACGATTGATTTAAAGTTGGATCTTTCTTATTGTAAAGACAAACGAAAAATGGAAAGAGTCCAGGGCCAAATAACTTTTCCACGAAATTTTTAAAACATTTTGGCGAAATGCATTTTTGTGCTTTTAAAATTATGTAACTATAGCTGAAATTTTGAAACACCTTCTATTTGGAAAAAAACTATCGTTATTCCAGTTCTTAAAAGGAGTTAACCTCCGAAAGATTTTAAGAGTTACCGGCCTGTTTCCTTGACTTGCGTTCTATCAAAAGTCATGGAGAGATTGATAGTTCCTCGTCTTAATTCGCACATAGAGACAAATAATCTTTTATCTGCAACCCAGGTGGGTTTTAGAAGATTCCAATCAACTAGCCAACAGGTCGCCTTCTTGGGCTGATCTGTAAAAGATGCCTTGGATCGCCGAATCCATAGGTGTTGATGGCAAGATGCTCTGGTGGATCGAAGATTTTTTTCCCAACGCATCCGCGCCCCTGGCTTTGGAGATCATACTTCGAAACTTAAATGAAACTGATCTACCACAGGGCACTGTAATTATTCCCATACCCTTTAATATTTTTATAAATGAGCTCCCTGACTTAATGACTTCTGATGGATTGACAAAACAGGCTCTATCTGCAGACGATATAGCCCTTTGAGGTAGCTCTGTGAAAAAAAACCAAACCTGGCTTAAATCTGTTTTGAATCTAAGCGTGGAGCGACTTGAATATTGGTGCAAGGATATAAATATGTCAGTAAATATAAATAAAACTACCAGCCAATTTTCTCCTCTTAATCAACAAGCCTTTATTTCCAAACTCGTCTTTCAGGGTTGGAGTATAGTGCTATAGGCTGCATCTTCGACAACAACCTAACGAGGCAGAAAAACGACTCCTTATTCTTAAACTGATAGCCGGAGTTAAGTGTATCTGTATCAGAGAAATTTTAAATACAACTTATAAAATATATATTCAGCCCCTCCTGAACTATTGTAACAAAGTGATGGTTTCTGTTTCTCATAGGGTGATTAATAGCCTCGAGACTTTTCAAAACTTGGGTTTACGAATCATTTCTGGAGGAATCAAGACAACCCCTGTGTTGGTGATGCAGCTATTGACAAAGAAACAATCTTTAATTAAAAAAAAGATGCAACTATTCTTTATAATAGGTTAATTAGGCTCCCTAATAACTCCTTTTGGAAAGACTACAATCGCAATCAAAAACGTAGCCTGAAACCTCAAAGGGGTTTTATCCAATGTGCACACGATATTGACTGTTTTCATTTGATTAATAATACGCCTATTGCATTATTCTCTTTTATAGGCGCTGAAGTAAGACTGAACCTAAATCAGAAACTAAAAATGTCAGACTGCTGTCCTGAAACTCTCGAAATTATCCACGATGGTTATTCTACTCATGAATGGCTTCATATCTATGCAAATGGCTCTCTTCTGGACTTTACTCTAGGAGCTGAGGCTGGTAGTTTTGTGACCTTTTCTGGTTTTTTCTGCCAGCTGGAAATTTCACGACCAATTTCAGTGGTGAGTTGGAAAATCTATGTAACACTTCAGCAGCTTTCCATTATCCAGAATTCCTTTGAGAGGACTGTGATCGTCTCCGGTTTAACATCTGCTTTTCAAACTTTATTACCTAATCTGAAAAAAAAGAAGCCCTCGTATCCAACAGTCTAGATCTTTACTTGAAGGAATTCGACGTCTTTCCAGTGGGTACCCTTCCACTGTGGTGTTGAAGGAAATGAGAAAGCGGACCTTTTTGCAAATGGAAATAGTAGTTTAATTCAGAAACCAAGTAAAAATTTGCTCTTTCGTTCTTCAAAACTGGAGATTAAAAGAATCTTCACGGTCCTTTCATGCAGAGTCTGCTCGCTCTTCCTGTACTAAATCCTGGAGTGTCCTCAGCACCAATTCGAGTCTTGCTTCTCATGCAGCTGCGGTGGCCGCTTTTAAACTGTTGACTGGACTCGACTGTCGCCGTGATCATTTCTTTCGTTTTAATAATGTCGGCTATCACAATATTTTTTGTTCAACTAGACAAGATATCACCGTTGCTCACAATGACGCATGCTCCACATTGTTTCATTTTAATTATCTGTGGAAAAATATTGGAAAGCTAGCAGCTTAATGACCTAGTGGCCAACAGGCTAGTATTTGATAAATTTTAAAAACTATTATTGCCCGGAAACTTGTTTACTACGTCTTTAAAAGCTCCCAGATTTCTTTTTCTGCGACTTGCATTTGTTTCTCAAAATTATCATTTTTGAGAAGTTTTCTAATGTCAGGACCAATAACCTCTTTTATTTTGCAGCTGATAAGGCTGGAAATTTATCACATATGTATTTAAAAAGTTGACCTTCTTTTGTAAGGTTTTGACAAAATGCTTCATCAAGCCTAATCTGATATCATGAAGGAAGTAAAACTTTATTCTGATCTATGAGAGCTTTCTAAAGCACATTTTGGGTTCCGAGTTCTGTTGAAGCTCTTTTCCACCAGTCTTTCTTTATCCAAATTTTCTCTCGAGCTCTGACATCCATTCACACCGAAAACAAGGAAATTTTGTGCAACCTCCCTTCTATCCTAGAAGCATTGATATTATTTTCAGATCGCCGCAAGTAATCCATTTGTGGTTCATATTTAACTTTATCGAGAATGAATTCCGATACCGCCCATTAAAAACAGCATTTACTGCGCTGTTTTAAATGGACACTATGTCTGATGGATATTGATGCATACGTATCCCCATTAAAACAAAAGATAACTTCGAGGTTTCTTTTGAACGCATCTATGAACTATTTCTAGTGGCTACTTTCATGTGCAAAGTTAAATGATTCTAAAGTCCGTGTACATCAGTTCAGGAGTCAATATTTCCTCCTTCTAAGAAATAGGGAAGAAAATATTTTTCTCTGTATCTGAACCAGAAAAATGAAGTGGCAACTGCGACCAAGTTCTCTCTAAGCCTCGAACCAAGCAATTCTGAATTTTCTTTTCTCAGATTCAAATCTCGAACCAAATAGTTTATTTCAGATTTTGAAAAAGGCTCTAGTGTATAGATATCCCCAGGATCGTACGGCTCGATATTATCTTCATTTGAACCATTTGCGGAACCGTCTATTTCAGTAAATTTTCTGATAGAATTCGAACTGGTACGAGTGGACCTTGAGGAACTGAGCGTAAAGCAGATGGTACATTGAGATAGATGATTCTTTTATTATTCTTCACATTAAAACCGTGAATACAAGTCAAATAAACGTCATAATCATTGCTATGATATCATGACTCTCATCGCTTCCCTGGATCTCCAAATCTAAATGGCCCACCGGTGAACAAGCAGTGAAGTCACTGAACACTGGAAGTTCGGTCCGGGATCTGAATCCCAGAGAAGCGCTAGAAGCATGAGCGTTTTGTCGGTTTTTTTTTCATGTGTAACGTGTTTACGGAAACATGTTTTTTCATGTATAACGTATGTGTATTCATGTGTAACGTTTTCTTTGAAGAGTCTTCTGTAAAAGTGTCCCTCCCCGTAGGTAGAGAGCCCTCGAGTGCATTGCCATCATGAGATTAACCAAACCAAATCTTAACAGTTCTTGTTCACCATTCGAAAACTGTCTATGTGAAGGAGAGGCAATGTATTTCTTAAAAATTAAAAACAAAGTGATTGAAATAAATGAAGTGTAATAATATATAAAATGAGGCTTATTTACAGCAATTTTCATTAGAAAACTAAAAGGGTAAATAGATCCCCCATCAGACCCCTCATCTGTTTTGTTATAAGAATGCTTAGCATAAACAAAAAAAGTGTAAATTATAAGGAAAAAATGTTTTATGTCTATTTCAAAGTCACATTTTCGATTTTTAGTAATTTTGGAATTTGCGTTTGCCTGATGTGATGACAAAAAATGAAAGTCATTATCAGATTCAACGCTAAAAAATTGCACAAGAATCAGTCATCAAAAGTTAAAACTCAGCCATTACAGGCTTGTTTATTCTATCAGTTGCGAGAACTTAAAGTAATTGTGCAAGTAACTTAAAGTAACAAACTAAAAGTTCTGCTGATTACAAAGAACAAAAATTTATGTGCAAACTTAGCAATAAAGTCTGTTTTTATAGCGTTTTCTTTCTTATGGAGGCCTTAACGTAGCTAGTAAATTGGCTTCCAAAACTAATGAGACCAATTAATTACCTTGAAGAATTTTATCATACAAAGATTTCACCTAAACCATTCACATTAATCTTGTGAAAGGTAAAACATGTGGCATTGAACTTATATTAAAACGAATTTTTTGTGCCGAATTTAATCTGAACTTATTCGGGAAAATATATCTCTAATGTCTCGGTTAATTAGTTCTGTCTAATTAGTTCTATTTTCATTTATGCATGACTTGTCTAAGTTGCCACAAATTAAAATTTAAAAAAATTACAAATGTCTCAAGTATGTTCTTCCTTCTCATAACTGGATTTCCTATTTCATCGAACAGAATCGAATCGTTCTAGAACGTCTGTGGAAAATTTTCTGAACAAAAAATTCGAAATTTTTGGAAAAGGCCAAAAACTGTAAATTAGTGCAAAACTCAGTTAAAAGATTCTCATGACTGATGAAAACTTTTTGCTCTTTTTCTAGAAAAAGCTTTTTGTGCTTTTTGCGCTTTTTCTAGAAAAAGCTTTGTGTACTTTTCTTTAGTTAAATAATCTGTTAATTCTGAAGTGAATGCTCTTAGTTCGAAAGATGAGAAAGGAAAATATTGATAATTTTAAAAGTATATTGCTCGTTAAGTTCAGATAAAAGGTTTTAGAGCAACTAATTATACATGGTAGAGATTATTTAAATTTTTCGTTGCTGGTACTATGAAGAATCAATAGAACTTCTCCAAACATTGAACTACGGATCATCTAAGAAATGCAAATCACTACGCTGTAAATATGTCACGGAAAGAATATTATCACCTTCTACCATTTTTCTCAAACACACATATACACACGCTCTTAAAGAGCGACTAGGAAGCAGTTTAAGAATTCAAGAATGACGACGTTATTATCCACCATATTACGTATTATTTCGAATGCCATTATAGACATTATTAAATTTTCTGAGCGCAAAAAAATAACAGTTGCAATTGAATCATCATGTATCTTCGAGTTAGCAGTATGATATACTAATGGATAACTTTGATCCTCCAATTATCTTGTAAAATAATGATTATCATTTCCATTTACCTAGATGTTCTAACCATATGCTAAAAGAGCGTACATGGAAGAAATTCCATCATTCCTTACAATCTAAAAATGGTTCTATGCACACAAAAGAATTATTAACTTTCGATTTTGTTTTACATAATATTATCTCATTTTTCTGTTTAAGTCAGAAATCGCTTTCTTTTTGTTGAGTTACGTACTTTTCCGACTTTATTTTGCATAAGAAAATATCAGTTTAAGACGAGAGACATTAAAAACTGAATACGAATGGAAGTATTGATTAAACATAGTATCACTTAATCTGCTTTCCTCGATACAATTTGAACGTCCTTAAAATTTATATTCCACAGGTGATTTCCTTTAAAAGACTTCTTTAATCTTTAAGTGTTGCCTAATCGTCAAATGCTTGATCATTGCAAAAATTAGTCTTTGGCTCAAAGCAGTTTTTATACCTTGATATTAGTTTATGAAGCACCAGATACGATGCTCTTAAAATGCATCTTAAAATTTAATAAGCTTAATAAAAAGTACTTGCTAAACATCAGGGACGCCGACAATATTGTCTGACAAAAACCTATCAAAAGGCTAGTTGTAGCAATTGAAGATTAGCCATTTTGTTTATTTAATATTCCATTAATATGAAAAAATCAGAATTAAACTCATTTAAATTTTTTTTAAATTTATTTCATTGTTGAACACATTAATAACCACGAATAAACGTTTAAGCTATTTTTCCGTCATTATATGAATGTATTAAAGTAACCAAACTATTTAAGCTAGCTTCTTGCGGAATTATTGACTACATAGTGTTTTTGGATGTAATCAGAGCGTGATATTTTCAATATCCCACTGCCTTCTTAAACAGCCTTCTTAAATATAACAGATCTTGCATATTTTACTCTCATAAATTAGAAAATTTAACCTATGGATATTTAATTATTGTAGGTGTGGGTTTTTTGAAATTTTATTGCCATAATGTATTTAATACCACATCTGAGCCCAATATATTACTATATCCCTACCGAACATTTGTCATTTAAAAATAAATAAAGAAGTTTGTAAGCAAGTATCTGCAGGCATCCGTCTGTTTTTAGCCTTCAGAAACTAAAATTAACGCTGATTTTTAAAATTATTTCATTTCAAATTTAATATCAACGATAGTAATCTACCAATTTCTGAACCATTTATGTTCATTTCTAATTAATATGAATTTTTGTGCAACAATAATGAATTTCATGAAAAATCCTATATTTTAAAAAAATTTGATGTGTACACTACATGACTTCCCTGTACGGAATATTAAATTATACCCATTTTTTCCTGCATTTCACGTTAATAAGAAAAATGCATACGCATTTTTTCCTGCATTTAAACTTATTTCCTCGAATTCCATGAAAGAGATATTTCTCATTCAATTAATTGAGTTATCACTTCGAGACAAGACAAAAATACATAAAACCTCAAAACATCTTTATTAAAAATTTAAAAATATAGAAAAATATAAATCACCAAATACAGTTAAAACAACTAAATGATCAATTTTTACACTTAAAATTAAAGTTTCTAAGCAAAAACAAGCAATTCGAGCAGCAGGCAAGAAGGCAGATTTTTCGCACACGAAACACAAAAGTTTACTTCTGGTCCCATTCGGCAAAAAGACACTGAAGGTGCAGAAACTAATTTCTGCTAAGTTTCAAATGTAAACAAATATGGCTACTATGGTAAAAAAAATTAGGCTTAGCCGCACTTAAACAACTTTTAAATTGTTGATAATTCTACAACTATTGCGTGCAGATTAACTAAAGAGATAAAAACCTTAACCGGAAGATAAGAACAACATAATTCAATCAGTTTTAAAGCAAAAATGGCACAATTTACCAACATATAAAAGAAAAAAACTGAACTCATGGAGCCGAGTAACAAATTGGGTATATATATATATACTTTTAGTACAGCCGATTGCAAAAAGGAGGTGCACAACTACATGCTATAGCAGTCCTATATACAGAATTTCAACTTTCTGAGGCTGCTCATTTTTGAGTTATGCGAGATACATTCATGCATACCTAGGCACGCGCAGACGTCACGAAAAAATCTTTTCTGAATCCATTTTAAATCCTTTTTGCCACCCGTTTTGGGAGAAAGCGACCTTTATTCTGTCTTTACATACAGATATCACGTCCTTACGTATAGATGTAAGGTATAAATGTTCGTTGAAATAGGATGTTCAAAAATTTTCGTGATTACAATACTTCCTTTATTTCGTACAAGGAGACAGAAAGAAATCTAAAGGCAGTAGAATGTTCCCAAGATTTTTTATTCAAAATCAGCCTAATCCTGCCTTTTAATTTTTTAATTAGTTTATGCTCATATTATTTGACCATTTATTATATAAAAATGTTCTCGTGCATTATGTAACGATTATTAAAGAAAGATGCTTTTACTGTGCGGAAAACTTCATTTATAATCCTTCTAAATGCAAAATGACACCTAATTTACACGGCATACTTAACTTCTCCAAACAGTTTAGTTAAAAACTAATATTCGCCCAAACCAATACATTACACAAATGTAGAACAAGAATGAACATTAAGTACATCTTATAAAATCTTCTGAAGAGCTTTTTTGACGTTGCTCATAAAACTTACGTAGATGATTTTGAAAGAAACACTGTGTTGTCTAGGAGACCTACGGATCTATTTATACTTCCTTGTACGAAGTAAAGAAGAAGTATTTGTAATCGCGAAAAATTTAGGGTATCATATTTCAACGAAAATATCCATTTTGACCGCTATCGAATGCAATTTAACGATGTTTTTGCTTAATATCTGAACGTAAGGACAGAATAAAAGACTCTTTTCCTAAAAAAAAAAAATTATAAAACTGATTTAAATGGATTCTTAAGAGATGCTTTTCCGGCGTCTGTGCGTAAGTATGTATGTATCTCCCATAACTCGAAAACGAGTAGCCTTAGAACGTTGAAATATTGTATATACGACTGCTATAATATGTAGATGTGCACCTCCTATTTTGGTTGCAATCGGCCGAACCAAAAGTATATAAATATATGTAAATATGTAGCCACTCTGTTACTCGTCGCAGTGGACTCAGTTTTTTTATTCTTATATGTTGATAAATTGTGCATTTTTTGCTTTAAAAATGGTTGAATTATGTTGTTCATATTTTTCGGTTAAGGTTTTTATGCCTTTAGTAAATCTGCATGCAAGATTTATAGAATTATCAACAATTTAAAAGTTGTTTAAGTACGGCTAAGCGTAATCATTTTTCAAATGCCAGCCATATTTGTTTACATTTGAAACTTAGCAGAATAGTGGATTTGTTGCCAGAATTTTTATGTATTTTTGCCTTGTCGAGAAGTGAGAACTGAATTAATTGAATGAAAAATACTGAATCGTCTGTTAGAAACTGTTTCTTTTTGTTTGTTTGTTTGTTTAATTTCTTTTATACATCGTTTTAGATTTATTACAGTAACAGTATTTGAATAGAACATGTGGCAACGATTAGGTAATTCTTTAGATGATGTACATAATTTTTGTGCATTCTGAATTATAAAATGAACGAGATGTGATGCTGTTAAGTGAACCTAGAGCCATAGTGTCGCTATAGTAAACAAATATAATGAATTTAAAGACTGCATTTATTCTACTGTGGTTTATGCGCAATCGACGAAGTTGATTTAATTCAGTCCAATAAGTTAAAATGAAATGCAAAATGTGTATAATTTAATATTCCTTACAGGGAAGTCATGTGGTGTACACATCAGATATTTCCTTTAGTTGTAAAAATTCAAAGAAAGGCTCCTAAAGACATAGTATTTGAATTTTCCTGGGATTTGTCTAAGCCTCATTTTAATCAGGATGCGAACTTACTTCTGGTCCAACTCATAATTTGTTAGGTAAAAATAACCCTTAGGAAAAGTTTTTTTAAAATCCTCACAATATTACAGTTAGCAATGTTGCAAGCAAATCTTACATTTTATATGGTGCGGAAGTAAGCCGATGACAATATATTTGATACTATAGATTAGCGAAGACTATGTAGACTGCTAAAAGATAATACCGCAAGGATTTCGCCGATAAGTATAGTACTGGTTAATTATTTGGAAATGTTTATTATTTAAATTAATAAGTTATTTATTTTTAGCCTTTACTATAACTTCTTCTTTCCGTTTCCTTACGGGAAATGTAAATGAGTTTGAGAGTAAGTCTGCGATTTTTGTAAGATGCAGCGTGTTTCTGTCTCTGGCGGCAACACTATGTTATTTCTGCAGCTCTGATGAGAGTATAATTCTTCGGTTTCACGTTATTGCTGCCGACATTTAAACCGACACACCGGTTACAGTTTTAAGCCAGCTTAGATTAAAATGTATTTTTTGTTGGCTTTATCTACATTTTAAACTTAAATCTGATTATTACTTTAGTTGCATTGCTAGAAGTGGTAGCTGATTCTGTTTGCAGAAGAAGTGCATTTATAGGTTGCTTTTCAAGTCTCTGTAGTTGCTTCAGACACAAGGATAATTCGCTTTATGTCTGTTAGGAGTAGGGAACTAGTTTATGTTTCCAAAGTAAGCCAAACTCTACAAGTAGTGCCCGAAGAAATTCCAAACAATGTCACAAAGCAAGGCAACTTTTAGTCTGCCCTCTCCTCAAGATTGCAGGCTCCCCACCGGCACCAGGGATGTATCGGGTTCATCATAGATACATGCGAGCGTCAATGAAACCCGCTGATGGCAGAAGTTCCGCAATGACCTTTTCTCGAATATCTAGATTCTCATTTTTTGCTTTACCCGGTTGAGGAAGAGCAGGACACCATAGCAACCGCGGCACTGCGAGGACAGGCACTGAACATTGGTAAATTTTTATTAGGAGAACCAGGCAGCGAGAATTACAAGTTGGAAGTTTTTAAAGCCTTCTTGGTAAAAGCATTCCCCGTGGTGAATGAAAGTTTAGAAATTAGAAGCAGAACTGTTTGGTGCATTTCAGACTAGGTAGAAGAGCTGATGGAATTCATATTAAACAAAGTACAAACTGTAAACTTATCGTCTGGGGAAAATCTGATTATGGGAAGGTGATAATCTGAGATGGGAAGGTTATACAAATAATCTTTCCTAGATTGATGTCTCAAATTCAGACTTCGTTGAACAGCGAAACTCCAGTATGCTAGAGCAGTTGTTTCAGCTTGCGTTGACATTTGGAAGTAGGAGGGTATCAATAAGTGCACATACAGTAGGTAAGTATAAAGATAGTGCGGGCGTTTTCATAGACCGATAGCGCAAGGAAGCCCACGGTGTGACGAAGGTAGACGTTCTGATAATGGGAAGAAATTTTCACCCGCTAGTGGCGAAAGCAATCATAAATCGCAAAAGATGGTACAGTCACCCAGAAAAAAAAACTCTCTGAAATTCACTTCAATATTGTGATGAAAAAACATTGCCCTGTCAGTGATACAAATTCTGTTAAAAAAACATACCAGAAAATGCATTATAGGATGAAGAGAACTAAAATAGTTTCTTCGGAAAAATTTAAAAAAAAAACTTTAAACGGTAGAAAATGTTCGGTGTTGAAGGAACAAGAGTTATTGCTTCCTAAAGCAAACAGTGTGAATGTGGAGGAAAAAGCGTATTACATGTGTGGGTGAGACATGAAAACCAGAAGGTGGTTTTCTTTGTTGTGAAAAATCTGCAAGCATAGATGATATTGGAAACTGAATTTTTTTAAATTCGGCGGGGCGAAAAATAATTTAAGGGAAGCTAGGTGTAGTTAGACATGGATAAACTGGAAGAAAAAGAAGTGCAGCTTCCGGCCTCGGATTTGAAAAAATTGAAGCCGAGCGGAAAGCTGACCAGATGCTAATAAAATCTTCAAATTTATTTGACGAGGTCCCAGGCTTAAATGAAGTGATAAACCACTGTACTGACACGGGAAATTACCCCCCCCCCTCCTCCCAGCCGAACAAATCCCTGCTGCTATGATAAAGTCCAAAAAGAGATAATTGAAAAACATATCCAGCAAATGGCTAAAAACAGGATTATACTTCCCGTAACTAGCCCGGTAGTATTGGGCCGAAAGGAAAATAATCTCCCAACGACTAAAGCATGAAGATTTGCAGTTGATTATAGAAAAATAAGTAGCCTTACAAAATATCCAATTTATCCGTTGCCAATAACTGAGGAAATTATTAAAAATATTAAACTAACAAAATTTATAACAATGCATCTCACCTGTGGATTTCAGATATGTGTGAAACCAGAGCTTGAGCTAAAAAAACCGCGTTTATTACCAAATCAGGCGTTTACGTTATCCTTAGGATGGCATACAGCTTATGCGGAGCACCAGCCGTGTTTCAAAAAACAATATATATTATACTAAGACCTGTCCTCGAAAAATCGGAGACGATATAATTCTTATTAGCCAGAGAAAAGATGAACATATTCGGGAATTACACGAAGTTTTTTAACTTCTAAAAGAATCGGGGTTAAAAATAAATGCAGCCAAATCCAAACCTGTTGCCAAAGAATTTTATTAGTTGAGCTATAAGATATCTCAAAAAGGAATCTAGATGGATGTCCCAAAATTCTTGCAATAAAAAAAATTATCTTCCAGCTAATACAGCAAAAACGTTTGTCTGATATTTGCGCTTGTGCTCCTAGTACAGGACTTTTATGAAAGATTTTGCCCGTATAGCAGAATTCCTATTAAACTATATAAAGAGCCAAGTTTCCCTAGTCGCCCAAAGCAAGCATAGCATACGAAAGCCTGAAAGTAGCTTTAACTTAGGCCTCAGTCTTAAAATTCCCTGAACACATAGAAAATTATAAATCTCCGCAGATACATGGGATTTTACATGAGGAGCCATGAATGCAAGCTGAGCAGCCAGCTGCATATTTTAGTAACACACTTAATCCAACTTCAGGAAACTACAGATAAGGACATCAGAAAGGTACAGATAAAGAAACGTTAGCAGTTCTTTTGGTGGTTCAGAAATTTCAAGTTTATTTTGGGAAGGCCCTCATAAATATTTATACATTTATGCGTCTATGATTTGTTTGTATTCAGAGAATAGTTTATAACCAAGATTCATAAGATTGGCCCTTAAATTGAAAGAGTACAACTTAATAATTAAACATACTTCCAGGAATGAAAATGTCATGGTCTATATCAAGAAAAAATTAGATGATGAGGGGAATGAAGTCAAATGCGTAACTTAACTTAAAAGATTTTGGATTCTCACGAAACAGTTGCTGCACAGTTACAAACAGACCAGGAAGTTAAAAATATTTATGGGTATTAAAAAAATTCTATCATTTTTAACACCAGGCTATGACGGCTATTAGAAACAGAGCTGCAAATTATGAGATTATTGAGAATCTTTGTTTTACTCCAAAGTAACAAACAATAATAGCGAAATAGCCCGCTTTTCCCAGCGAGTTTAAGATAAAACATTTTGAAGAAATTGCATGATGAGCCAATATCAGGCTATCTTGGGATACGAAAAACAGTTCAGAGAGTACGAGAAGTTGTTTCCACTCTTAGACAAAAAACGACGCACCAAGAAGAAGTTATCTGAATAGGACGAAAATCGGTAGAAGTGATGCACATGTACAGAAAAACAAATGATTACAGTTTGAGAAAAATTGGATGATTTATTTAAGTGCCAGAGCTTCACAAAGTGAAAACGTCAGTAACGCGTTTGCCCACCTCTGGCCCTTATGCAAGCAGTATCTACCGCTTCCTTCTTGACGCTGTGTGCGGCCATGGTTCACCCATTCCTGCCAACATCGTCTAATAGTGGCATCGCTCCTGCTCAAATGTCGAGCTATTCGCCGATAAGACCAAACGGCTTCTTTGAGCCCAACTACACGACCTCGCTCAAATTCTGACATCTGCGCATATCTTTCGCGCACCTATGCGAGGCATAGTTACTGTCTACCAGAGTACACGGAATGAAATTCGTAAAGAATTTATGACCTGGAATGGTAATTTTTCCTCTTAAATATCCTGCCAGTTGCGCAGATCAAATGCGCTGTAGCGATAACCGTTCATTCATTGGCAGCCAAAATGTAAAATTTTGAATTTTCCGTCGAAACCTGTATGCATATCAATTTGTGTCTAATTTGCTTTATATCTTCTCGGCGCGCCGTGATGCGTCGTTTTTTTTTCGTCTAAGAGTGCATTTTCCGCAGCTACAATAATTTGTTATTGAATATGTCAGGTCCTGTAACATTTGCCAGTCAGTTAACAATAATACTTATATAGGCTGGCCGGATACTTAAATAACCCTTTCCCTAATAAATTAACAGGAATCGATTTGCTAGATTCCTACCCATGCAGTGAAAAAAATTAACAATTGATATTTGGTCATAATCGCGGATCGTTTTTCGAAGGAGTTAGAAATAGCTCTCCTCAAAAGAGCTTCAGCTAAATTGTTGCAGATTCTTTCTTAAATAAATTTACATTAAAATTCGAAGCTCCTCTTAAAGAAATTTCGCATAATGGAAAAGAGTTTGTTAGTCAAATCGTCGAGCAAATACGTTCAGGCCTTAACATTTCAAGATGGTTTCTTATCGATTGTAATCTAATATTGCAAGGGGGCTAAATAGAAACATAGTTGAATTCATTCGACGCTATGTAAAAAATTATCATCTGGGATGGGATAACTGCGTACAGTGAATACAATGAAATCAAACACAAACAAAAAAATATAAATATATAAAGAAATCATTTGCAATGTTTAAAATAAAAGTCAACAAAGTCATCAAAAGCTAGGTAGGCCAAAGGTGAAGATGCAAAATCATAACCGGCCGGTGAATTCCAATTAATTTTAATCTGCATTTCAATTTTTTTCTTGCATTATCAAGCAATGGGCAATAAAAAAGCAGGTGGAAAACACTTTGCTGAACGCCAGGATTGTAATTGCACAAATTTGAAGATGTCAGCAAAAACCGTTCGAGATAAACGTTAAACTTACCATGTCCAAACAAAAATTGCGTAACATTAAAATTGAGCAATAAGTCCTTACTTTTCAGTCTTTCAAAAATAGTTGGGACGAATATTTTTGTAATAGCTTCCTTATCAGAAGATGTATAATCGCAATTCCATTGTTCAATCATCTTAGCTTTGAATGTCTTTTTAAAGTACGATTTTGGAATATTTACATCAAGATTAATATCATTTTAGTTGCATTCTTAGCAAGTCAATCAGCTTGCTCATTTCCATAATTACCCGAGTGACCACGGAAAAGTGTAAATAATACCAGTTATTAATTTATTAATTTATTTACATTTTTCGAGTGACCACGGAAAAATGTAAATAAATGTAATAATAATTGAAGTACAGTTTTTCTGCAGATCTCCGAGAAATTATTGTATATTAACAATAATATCATTAGAGGATGAGGTATTTTTAAGGCACTCGAGGGAAGAGAGTGAATCCGTGCAAATTAAATAGCTGGAAACATGTCCATCCTGGCTAAGTAGCCACTTAATTTCAAAATTAATGCAGAGAAGCTCAGAAATAAAAATAGTACATTCATTTCTAATATGAAATCGGTGGTACTTAATTTCAACACCATACTTAAAAATAACATAAGCAAAACCAACTTTATCATCAATCCTACTACTATGCGTATAGCACACAATTGAGAATGAATTTTCATCAATGTCCATACTATCTAGAATCTGTACTGGTTGTCTTGCAGAAAGATGAGGTAGAACAGACAAGGGTCATAAACGATCAAAATGAAAACTGAAGAAATTTGCAAGACTATTCTTGTAATCTATACAGGTCAGAATAAACAAATCCAACTGTGGAAATCTGGCAAGAGAGAAAACAGCATTGTAACTAATAGTTCGATAACTCCTTATAACTCGCAGTAACATTCGTCTTTGAACTCAAAGCAGACGATTAGAGTTCATTCTCGTTTTTAGGGACAATACGCAACCACTACATCCATATGAAATAAAGGGGAAAAGACTTTGTTTATAAATAATTGCTCTAACATTCGATTTAACACCAAAACTATTACATGCAATTCTATTCAGTCCACGCTGAAGTCTCTCACATTTATTAGAAATGTAGGAAATATGCTTTTTCTAGTTTAATTTGCTGTCCGACAAAACACCTAAATATTTAATTTCATTCACCCTCTCAAGGGGATTATCATTTAAAAGCAATTGATATCCTTCGTATGCAGTATTTTTTCTACCAATGAACATATTCTTGCATTTTGCATGGTTAAAGTCTAGCTTAAAGCTTATTGACCACTCATAAATGAAATCTAAAATCTTGGGCTAGATGAAAAACTTTATGTATTTCCTTCCTTGAGCACAAATCAATAAATCATCTGCAAAGGCAATAAATTCACAACTGAGGAGATCAACAAGTTTCTGTAAAAGATCATTCATAATAATAATCCAAAGTTTGGGACCGGAAACAGAGCCTTGTGGACATCCTCTCTGAGGTCGACGAACTCTTGAGGCTCCACCCAGGAAAAGCTCGACCTTCTGTCTTTCAACAAATCAGAAAAGACATTAAACACATTATGAGGTATTTTCATTAAATTAAGAATAGCAGGCCACCATGCATTCTCGAAAGCTCCTTCAATATCAAGAAAAATTAAAATAGTATACAAACCTCTCGTCTTGCCCCTTTGTATAATGTTGTTAAGACGCAGAAGGGAATCCCCAGTACACCTTTGAGCAGTGAAACCATATTGGTCGGCACTAAGAACATTTTCTTTATGTAAATACCAAGTAATTCTGTTAGTAATTAGTTTTTCAAAACATTTGCCTAAAGAAGAATGAAGACAGATACACCTAAGATTATTCACATGTGAAATATTGAAAGTTTCTTGTGAAATATTGAAAGTTCTTTCTTGAGTATCACAATAAGAAGGGTATTCTTCCAAGTTCGGGGAAAAGCACCAAGACTCAAACATACAAATAATCTATGAAAAATTCCGGGAAAAAGACGATGAAAGTATCTTATAGTTTCATTGAGAATATAATCCGGGCCAGAAGCTTTGCTAAGCTTTAAATTACGAATTACGTCATCAACCTCGGCCTGAGAAAAAGGAGGATCAATCTCGCACGTATATTCACTGCGAGCAGATGAGCGCCACTAAGTATGAAAGTCATTATCAAACCTCACACAATCAGGAGGAAATGCTTTATCAAGAATAACGTCGATAGTTTCCTCTAAAGAAGACATAAAGTTACCGATTGAAAGCTGAAGGCCAGAGATCTTAATCTTCCTCATAAAAGTTTCTTTAATACCGTAAGTGTTTTCCACACATTCTCATTATTGATGTTCGAAAGAAACTTCTTCCAAGACTCTAAATTGGCCTCAAGAAGCATTTCATTGTATTTTTTTCCTTAAATCAAGGTATTTCCGCTTATACAAGTCCCGTATATCATTGCTAAAAGTCCTCTGGAATCTCAGTCTAACAGAGTTAACTCTCTTTCTTACAATGGAAATCTCCAATGACCACCAAGATACTTTTCGCATACCAGTTCTTCTAATAGGCATAGATTTAATGCATGCCCGAAAAATAACTGGAGTTATAAAATCAACAATCACATCACCCGAGTCAGTACTTAAGCAAGAATCCAAACTATTTATGATCAAAGAAATATACCGTGAACAACATTTTTCAAAATGTCTCCAGTTTCCTTTTTTTTTAATATTAAACAAAATTCTACTAACAGCGATAAAAGAAGCAGCAGAAACAGACAAGTCGAATTCAATCATTGCATGGTCTGACAATGATTCACAGTTCGACAGACACCAGCGGGTAATATTCGCCAGCAAATCAGCTCCCATGATTGTGACGTCTATATAGCTTGATCCCTGTTCCGAACAAAAAGTAGGGCCGCAGTCCTCATTGATCACATATAAGCTATAGGAGTTGATAAAATCTCCAAGCTTGTTTCTTCGAACATCACTTATCAGGACTGAGTGCATACTCTTTGGAAACATGGTAAAGTCTATAATAGGGTCCTTATCCTCAAGTCTCAAGTCCTGAACTGTAACAGTGAGCTGATGAAATGTTAGCTTTGTTCTGATGTAGGTACTGTATTGGCGAATAACTGCACATGAAAGGGATTTAAAATCCTCTTTTATTAAATCACTATTATTTACACACTTCCCAACTCGGGAGAGATACAGAAAGTAAAAGACCGCACTTGGGTCGAACTTAACAATCAAATAAACTTAAACTACACCTAAATTTAGAAATGTAATTCAACTGTGCTTCGCAGAGCAAATCGCGGAGTTTGGCCTCTACCTGAAAGGGTGCGTAGCAAGATATACTAATACTAGCGCACTTCAAGTTGATTCAAAATGCAATCACGTAGTAAGCACTATGGCTTATAAATTTAAAACGTTGAGCAGAGTGACCGTGATCTGAGACTGAAGCTCTCTCACACTGAGAGGTTTCTACCTCTGATTTAAATAGCACTTGGCTGTACTTCAAAATTAGCATAAGCTGAAAACGCGCGCTTCTTCTGACGGGAAGTTGAAACAGAGAGGAGATAGAAAGATTTAAATTAAAATAAAACTTGGTTAGTTTAACTAAAACCTTACACACTAAGGACTAAACCACAGTTCAGACTTACTATTGGAATCCGTACTCCAAATAAGCTTTGTAAGATCCTTAGCTTGGAATACCCGACTTACTTTCTGTTAATCAGAGTCTATACATCGGGAAGGCTTAAAGTAATATGAAAATAAAAAATATTTTGTGTCTTTAAAAATAATGTCAAGAGTCACCATATTATAATCTAAGAATCCCAAATCCAAAAACGTAGGCAGAAATCCAGCTCGAACAACAATAGCAGCCTTTATAACCTAAAGGAACTAGGAAAGCCTGGCACAAGACCATGATAAGAGTGAGGCTCTTGAATAAAAGCAACAGAAACATTATTTACCTTCATATTCAAAACAGTTGCTGCCTTACATCTATGTAAATTAATTTGAACAAATTTTAAAATAGAAATATGAATATTGTCCATAATTTGTTCTTGATATATTTTTACTTCGTATAAATTCATGACAAGAGCAACTTTCAGAAAAGGGCAAATGGCTAACATTTATTTTTTTCTCATCTTTTTATTTTTTGATTACGTCTAACGCACTTAATACAAACTTTCAAATTCTTATGTGGGCAATTTTTACTTTCATGTTCACGTGCACAGAAATAACAAGCCCGAAGGTTTTTACAATGTTCAGCACGATGATTATATCCTAGGCAGTTAAAACATAGATTAATCACGATTAAATCATCCACAGCACACATACTCCAAGAAATTTTCAATCAACTTTCCTGTAAAATATTTCTACGCATATTTGGATGCACTTCAACAACTAAGTGTCTTGTATTTTGAAATTTCCTTAATGTAAATCGAATTCGAGATTCGTTCCATGTATTTTCAGAAGCAGTGTATCATCTGGATTTTGCCAGGAAGGCATAAATATTAAGTTATGGTTTGAAACTGCAGTTACAGAGTAACTGAAAGACTGAAATTTTTTACAAAGTAAGTAATAAAAATATGAAAATTACAATGTACTGTACTAAACATAATAATAAAAAAGTACAATATACTTACATAAAAAGAACAATATATTTACATAAAAAGTACAATATACTGTGCTCTTTATGGCTCCTAAAACTCACATTTTCTTTGCGATATGTAGTTTAAGTCATACAATTTTGCCATTCTCTTCAGTGGCAGTTTTTCTTATTACATACCGAATATTTCAAAACATTCAGTGGAATAATCAAATATATATTAATTGGAAATTTCTTTGTAGGTAGTACACAAAAATATATGGGCAATTTTACTAAAAATTATCTCATTATTTCGTAATTATTTGATTAATTACTTAAGTCACATAATTTTTAAAAGCCTACTTTATTTGTTTCAATCTTTTAACTGAAACAATGTATCTGCTACGAACCATTCAAGAAGCAGTTAATTACACAGTCTTTTTAAAGCATCTTTTAAAAAATATCATCAGTAACGTTTACCCATATGGTAATAATTTGTGTGTGTCAGCATTAGTAGCCAACACAATTAATTTATTGTGGCATATGTATTTCTCTTTGTATATTAACTTAAATTCAGATAGGAAACATAAATTATAACTCCATCATGCATATATTCTTCTTTCCTTTTTTCTGCGTTCATCTACTTCAATTTTATTTCCACGGGTAATTTTTTCTGCTGGAATCAGAATCAAAGAATTAGGTAAATATTTTCTACTATTGACATAGACTCTCGCAAAAAATTTTAACATTGCGCTCTCTGCTAAATATTGGTGATTTTCCCCTGAATGATCTCAGCATGCGAAATGTTAATTATTGAAGTCATTCTCAAAGAATTTGTAATATTCAATATATAAAAGTGCATTGGATCGCGCCATTTTGTTAAAAAATAATGAAGACTTCTTCTTAAATATGTTTAAAATAATCTGGCTACAGGTGCTGTTGATCAGACAGTTATGACACTGGAAAAATTCGTTTAAGTTTTGTCTGCGTGAAAAACAATTGGGAATATAAAGCTCATTATGTATAATTAAGTAAAAATCATTTTAATGTTTAATGCTGAAATTTCATACATATAAGCAGTGCAATAAGTTATGTAAGTAATTTCGTATGCAGTGAGTATATTATTGTGTTTACAGACTTACCTAAATGAAGTGCATTATTACTGGGTTTATTTTACTTGCAAATAGTTATACTATCCCTTATCATATTTATTACGCATAGTTTATTATGTAGGTGCTATAAGCATTTAAAATATTAAAGCAAAGAACTTGTTTAGATTTTTTTTTTCCTTTTTGTGGGTATAATTTTGTCCATGGAGTTTGTATCATTCATTTTTATTTTATCCTCCCTGCATCTCATTTTTCTTTTCTTCTCTGCCTGTTTTTAATACTTTTCTTAACCCCTTTTCTTAGAAGTTTGGAATAATATCCTAACATATTTTGCTTTAAAAGCCTTTACCAGTTCTCAGTCTCACATTTAATAAGTATCAACTAAACCTATTATCCGAACAGAAAATTTTTCCAAGAATGTTTCACTCTCTGTATTTTAATCCACCTACAGGATCTGTTCTGTCATTTGCATTTGCCATATCCCTCTTAAAAGTAAAAACTAAATCTAAGCTATATCTCATCATTATTTCAAAAACGTTTTGCTTATTCTTCAAGGTTCTTAAGTTTTTCAATAATATTTGCAGAGGAAACATATGTCTCGTTTGGGTGTTAGATGAAAATGAATCATACAATGGAACCATACTCCAATATTTAAAATTAAAACTTCTATGAAGATTTTCACTTCAGCTCGGAAAATCTGGAATTTTTGAATAAGTGCAGTTTATTAAAAAAGATAGAATAAAGACTTATCTTTTTATTTCTTTTCCATTTACAACTTTCCTTTCTTCAAACTTTATTCAAAATTTTAAAAGATTCCATTCAAGGAGTTACATTTCCACTCAAGTTACTTAATTATAGAATCATTTATTTCATTTCTCAAACTTTGGGCTGCATTCTTTCTCCACTTAATGAAGTTATTTGTGTTTTAAAATACTTTATTAGTATCTTATTTAATAGGAAGAGTTTGAAAAATATCGCTGAAAGAAATGTACAATTTGTAGAGATTTAAACACCATTTTTCTTAATTTTTTCGTTGCAGGCACAGTTACAGTTGAAATATTGGGAGCGAGCCAAGAGAGAAACATTTTTCGCGAGAGACAACGCCGAATTGTTTATCCGATGGTGCAAAAGTTTTGGAGTTCGTGATGCAGTCTTATTTGAATCGGATGGATTGGGTAAGACATTAATTTCTTATATTTTTACTTTAGTGACGTCTTTGCTTCTCTAGAAGCGAAACTGTCAATGCCATTTGGTTTCCCAATGCAATTTTCTTCCGCTTTGATCAAGCAGAAAGTTGTAGCTGCTTTCAGATAAATCCATAGTAGACATGTCTTGTCTAGGGCAGAAACACGTATCAGTAACATGTAGAGGATATTTTTAAATGTATAAATGGGAAATTATATTGTTTTTCTAATCCATTACATTGTCGATACGTATCAGAATACCATGACACAGGAAAATATGAGAAACCGATTTTATAACTGTCCAGATACCTTTGTAATATGTATAAGATTCTGCATCAAACCATGACAGATCACTTTTTAAAGTGATTTTATGTCACACGTTTTTTGCTTCGTCAAACTAAGTGATTCTTCTTGGTTATTTAGGCCTCCACGTTATCTTTTGATGCATGTAACTTTGTGGTTTCCTTGTACAAATGACAGGATTTAGATAATATTCATTTTACCTAATTAAATCTTCAGTTACACACTGCTTTAAGAATCGATGATTATTTTATTAAAAATGTTCGATAATATTTTACACATTTTTAAGATATCTTTCTTAAATGCTTGTTTCTGATATAATCGAATAAAATCTATCTCGGACTGAATAATTTTTAAACAACAAAAACATTTTTATGATGATTTGATATGCGACTTGAAATTCTAAAGCAATACAGGAAATTTAAAGGATAAAAAAGTTAAAAGACTTATAACTTAGTTATGTCCCATCCCATCAAACTTTTCAAACAAGCTTTACCATAATTTTGAAAGGGTTACATATTTTGATGCATATTATAATTTTCAGAAATATATTATAAGTTTCAGAAAATAAAGGAAATAATTTCAGGGTAAAAACGATAGAAATTAAGAAAGTAAATTAACACGTCTATATGAAAGGTCATTAAAAAAAGTCTTAATAACAATATGACTGCAGCTTTCAGAATTTGTATTCTTAGTTTAATGTACAAAGAATTTTAACTAATAGATAGCTATTACTTCGCCGTGAGCCTCCAGCACTATTAGCTTCCAGTGTAAGAAATGAATTAAATAAATTAATTTTCGCGACTAAAACAATTTGGGTCATATAACACATTTTAGCAAAAATATTCGAAATAATATTTACGTCAACCCTATAATGGAATTCCTCTGTAATAAGTCATATCTCACTTAAAAATACCCAACACTTTGTGCTAGGAATACGTAAAAGTGGGCTAAAAAGAACCTGTCAAATTGCGTAATTAAAAAAAAAGCTTTTCCCGGAGTAAATAACTTTTATTCAGATATAGTTTAAAAGTAAATTTCATTAAATAAGCAACTGTAAATTTTGATATCTCTAAACTTGAAACCATTGCTAACTAAAGCTGAGATTTTCCTAATGTAAATAATAATTTTTTTCAAATTGTAGAGACATTGAGTTATTTCGAAGAAAGAGACATGAAAAATGAGCAATGTTCTCCACGGGTCTTGAACCTCGGACCTCTCGAATACTCTCGAAATCTCGCGAGTGTGCTGACCACAAAGGCATGCTAAGAAGGCGGAAGAAATACCTTATATACTCGACCCAGCAGTTATACTTTGAAGCAGGAGACGTTAAAAATGAGAAATGCCCTCGCCGGGACTTGAACCACGGACCTTTCGAATACGCGCCGAGTGTGCTGACCGTTACACCACGAAAGCATGCTAAGAAGGCGGGGAGAAATACCTTATAAAATTTGCTTTCATTAATTTAATATCTTAAGTATCTTTACTATTATTTGTAAACATCCCGACTCTAAAAGTTTCAATTAATAAATTTCATATGCTTTTAATTTTAAATTTTTTTATTTATTAATTTTTAATTTTAATTTATTTTTTTAAAACAGAATCATAAAAAAGAACAAAATTTTCGTCACATAGCACATATCAGAATTTATTAAGTAAACGTGACAACTTCTGCCGTATTTTGCTATTGTTTAATATTATGCAAACTAAGCACACACCCTAGAAACAAATAAGAAAGAGAGAGCTTAATGAATGTTGAGCGGTTTCTCAATAACTCCGGCAGACATTCTGCATGTTTAATGTTCGACAACTGATCACGTAGTTAGAATCTGAGTAAAAGCTAAACACGTAAAAGCAAACGTATAAATTGGATAATTATCACATTTATCAGGGTTAATATGAAAACCAGAAGCTTGGAAATCCGCTGCTGTTACTGATGTTTTTTTTTTGAGTCAACCCTATAATGCATACACGGGCACATACATATATCCCTATACGGGCTGCAGACAGATGATGTAAAGGTTGTATAAACAACCACTTCGTAATGCTGCCGGAAACGTTAGCTGAGGAATTTTTATTCTAATACAAGTGTACCTGTCTTTTTTATTTGCTTGCTTTCTTCTGGAAACATTGAAGATGAAAGCATCTCCAAAAAAAATGTAAACGGTGCTAAAGAAACAAAGGGAAACTGTCTCGCAGGGTTAAATGAAACACTGCAAAATATCGAATCACGAGAAAAAAAGCAAGAACTTTAAAATTTGAAAACACTTGGAATAAATAATAGCTGTAAACAATAAACATGGCAAACAAATAGCGGAAATGTATATTTTTTGCTTCGAACAATATCCCAAACACGTTTTTACTTTTATAACACATTTTTTGTGCATGTTATATCTTTTTCATTAGTCCAAAAGGGCAATTTACCCATAAGGACTATTAATTTCGTTTTGGTACTTTGCGTCGATTCACTAAAAGCATTGTTTCACTTTTCAAATTGTTGCCACCAAATATTATTGCCCTGTATTATATTTAAAGAAATTAAATAATGAAGAATCTGCATAAAAGTATGTATGTTTCTTGCATTGTGATAACACAACGGTACCTAGAGCCATCAAATTTTGAATATTGAACGTTTCCACCCGAATACGGGCATCTGGAAGCCCAAATTTGAAATTTGTTGCATTATCGATTTCATATTTTGTAAAACTTTAACGAATTTTGTGTTAACAAACGCAAGGATTTCAAAGCGAGAAATGGCAACGTTGTACAGAAAAAAACATTTTCATCTCCAGAACATCTTTTGGTGGGTTGAAGCCACGTCACGGTAGTGAATGCTTGGAAGTTTTGTCTGAAGCTTTCCAAGCCTTACGGACTGGAGGAAACGGCGTTTGCCAAAGTCTTCATCTACTTTCTTCTTGCTTAAAAGCAAGATTGCTACAGAAATTACAGAAATCTCCAGTGCGTGTGGCTCCAGACGTGTATCGGAAATTCTAAAGATATGCTCATTTTAAAATTATTTTGCAATATTGCTCTTGAACTGAATTTTATGATTTAAGTGCGAAGGACGTGATATTTAATAAATAAAGGTAACACACAAAATGTTTAAAAAACGCCCCTTTGGACGTAATTTAAAATCTGAAACCTTTCAGTTTTCTTTGTTTTTTTCTTCGCAGTTTAAATCTATTCATAAAATGCAAAAGAAGGAGAGTATTTTATAACTACTTATAAAAGTGTTTTAGTACTGATTACGATTGTGAAAATTTTCTATTATATTTTATAATATGCTGAACAAACAAAAATGCGATCAAAAGAGTCTAACAGAAAGTTGGAAACTACAAATTAATCATTATATAAAATTAAAAAAACGATATTACCATAGAATCTCCTCGACGGTTTTGGCACTTTTTACTCAATAACGACTTTTATTCAAAATTTGAATAGAAATCTGCCATTTTTATGTGCACATTGATTTCGAATGTTCCGTAACACTGACAATCGAGAGGTGTGTTTAATACGAATTGATCACTCAGTGTACGCAATATGATGTTACTAGCTTCTTATAGCATCATTTAAATTAGAAAGAATCACAAATGTAATTCGTCCACACTGAAATGCCTTTATTTCAAATAGCTTTCGAGATGAATATTTTGCCACACGTATCTAATGAATTCGAAAGATTTTCAAAATATGTTTTCCCTATACAGAGCCAAGTGAAATGAAATGTTCCTTCAGAAGTATTTTTATATACTCTGTGTTTTGGAATTGTTTAAATAAATTTAGAAAATTTTTACGATCGAATAAATAAATATAATTTAGTTCTAGACATTTTGTTGAAAGCAAAATTTTGTTGGTCTAAGTTGTTCATAAAATAAAAAAAGCATTGACTAAATTATATTTTGCTGAAAACGTTAAAATAAAACGATTTTAAAATTTTGTATTCCTTATAGGAATTTTCTTCATCAAAATAACTAATGATGATTTTATTATTTATGATGTTTGCAGAATTGTCCTGATATTATACCAATGGTTACTTATTAAAACTAATGTTTAGCAACTAGTAATCTACATATTTTGCTATTCTTTGTTTGTAACATATCTCTTCTAAAATGTGATAAGAAGTCATTAGTATTACCTTAACCGCCTTGAAGTATTAAAAATTACTTTCGGAACTATTCTCAAAACACCATGATAAATGTATTGTTAAATCCGGTCTCGGAAACTTTTCACAGGTTCCTTCGCTAACTTTGGCAGGAAATTATGTAATGATACTAGAATGGGAACTTCTTTATATTCAGCGGCTAAAATTAGTATGAAAAGCTTGATTGATGTGTATTATTCCAATATCTGCATGGAACATATAATTTCTCGCTGCACTTTCTAATAAAATGTTAACTAGCTAACGAGAAATAATCTATCTAGCAAACACAAAATCAGAAAATATATTTACTCAGTTAAATGTTTCTTGAATTGGATGAACATAAATTATTGGACATATTGTGATATAAAGAAGATATTTATATTAACAACGCTTTCTACTTCGATTCGTGTGAGAACCTTCAGCAGTTTATAATTTTGAGGAAACAGCAAAATAATCCTACACAGTGTAATCTAATTTTTGAATAAATGTGCAATGTAATACACAATATAAACTGCACAATGTAATTTAATTTTTGAGTAAATGGCTGAACATAATTCTATAAAATGTAAACTTTGTGTTACAGAAGCATCAAAATAGGAGTATGAAATATTATAGCTAAAACGTGAGTTAGACATATGACTGTGGCCCTGTTGGCATGATGCAGGGGATCCGACTGTCTTATCCTTGGGCCCGGGTTGAAAGAAAGCATGGATTTATGTAAGTGTAGAGTGTCTTTGCAGTATGAAGGTACTTAAAATGTTATCCAGCAGCTGAACGTCCTCTACAGAAGTTGGCGGAAGGTATATTAGGGTAGGAGACTCTTGCATTCGTTCCTTGGTCGATTCTACTTCGAAACTGGAATAGACCTGGTCAAATTCATACTGACAGCTATAAGGGGCACAAAGGCTTAAGCCAGCAACAGACGCAACCTTTGCCGTCTGGTCAAGATAAAATTCATGGATTTGATATAGCACTACTGTCAGAAAAATTAAATAAGTCGCAAAGGAAATTAAACGGTTGATTTCGTCGCATTATGGGTACAAGAAGTAAGAGAGTGCCATAGAAAACTCAATTCTGCCAAATGAAGAATGATACGCATTGATACCAACCAAGCTCACTTTATTTATTGCCTTTCTTTGTGAACTATTAGCGAATGGTTCCATATTCGTTATGTGAAAGCGTTTGCTAATAATTCACGAAGAGCTCAGTAATTCGAAATGTAAACAGTTGACGATCATAATTTGGCCATATTAAATTTCAAATTAAAATCTCATAGATAAAAAAGAATTTGGTTCTCTACTGGTCCCATTAAGTTGCATCAGGCATCAAAGCATAATCCGCTGCTTTCATCCAAAGACTAAGCTCAGCGTTTGAAATAGTGTCGAAGAAGAGTTGCTGCAGAAAGAAAGCTTTGGTTTCCGAAAAAGCTTCTTTCGCTTCTCCTGTCCACTTTAGTTTATCATGCACTAGAACTTTTGCGGAACGCCAAGACCTTCTTCAGTTTTTGAGTCTTACCAGAAATTTAACTAAGAGAATAAGTGTTCCTGGAATGAAACTGTTGTAGAAATTGTACAATCCCCAAAAGGGTCTATATTGTGAATGAATAGTTTTAATTTTGTCTGTTTCAACTCCTTCAGTAGAAGGACAGTAGGGTTCAACTCCTTCAGTAGAAAGCTTGGAAACTAAGAAATTCCAAACATTTTACACCGAATGCACTTAAATAATACAGAACAGAGATGCTTCAGCCAAATTACAAACCAAACTTTTCGAATGATAAACAAGAGAAAAAGAGCTTTTTCCCATGTAACTTAAACATAAACTCGGGAATATTCTGTACTTTATGACAATCTTTCATGCTCGATAATCACCCACTGGTCTCCAGTCTGGATAATTCATTTTGGAAACAAGAATCGTATGTAATGGATGAGAATAATTGCTTTTTGAAGATCTCATATAATCTAAATCAATAATACGTTGAAATTCTTCTTTAAAAATCCTCAATCTTTACAGAGCAAGGTGTCATGGTTTTGAAATGATGGGGATCTAAAAGTTTCTGAGAAGTAAACATTGTGTTTAATCTTTTGATCTGGGCGAGAAGATTTAACAATATCTTGAAATTCTAGTAATACCGTATTTACTCGCATATTTTTCACCGTTGAATGTTTTCCTTCCTAGTCTTTTCAGCATATGATTTAGAAACTTCTGATTTATAGTAACAATGTGAAATGTGTGCACAAATAGGAAATTATTTTGTGTAAGCAGAAGGAATATTATTGGTATTGATGAGGCCTTTGAAATACGTAACATAATAAGAAAAGCATATACTTATGAATTATTTTAAATGTGCTATGTTTATTATTTAAGCCGTCTCTTAAGGAATAATATACATCGCGTGTTTTACCCCCTAGTTTTCAAGCGATAGAGTTAGAGGGCTTTTCCTCTTTTTACGCGAGTAAATATAGTAATTGGTGATGTTTACTGTTTCTAACAACCATTTAACAACTTAAATAAATGAATTTCTGCTGATCGCACTTTTCTTCTAGGTATGGAATGAGTTACAGTATCTATTCTAGTTTAGAACAGGCATTTCAGCGTCATTTTCTACCGTCTGGCTTTCCTCGTAACCATGGTAATAACAGCTGCTTTGCAGGTTGAGTCTGCTAATTGTTTTTATCTTACTTCTTTTCGATTTAGCCTGTTTGCCTAGCAAAAACCTCACAAATGAAGTCTGACTTTATCTACAGACTTAACTTAAAACTCCTAACTTGAAAACTGAAAGTTCACACTGTATTAGAAGTGAACATTCCGGTCACCATTGTTGTGAGATAAATGTGTCAAGATGGTGATGGTTCCTTTAGTAAAAGACAATTCGTATAAATTCTTTTGTTATTGTTGTGGCTTATCCCACGCGATAGACAGTAATACCAGATAAAAGTATAAATTCTAATTATCATTTACTGAAATTTAGCAAAATACAAAACAAAATAAATCGCAATTTCTTAATTCTTTCTGAAATCTACGCTTGACATCGGCATTGCAGCACTTATACACCTCAGATTTGCTGAAACATCTGGGCTACAAACGAAAATTCGCATCCAATTGCTTGTTTACCCGAAGTAACATGTATTTTAAATATGTAGCCACATTTCTGGCTCATCTTTTAATATATAATTAAAAAAGTCAGAAGTATTTTGAATAAAAAGAGATGTTAAGACACAACGTGGAATTTTTTAGCTTCACTTCATTTTAATTACATCTCATAGCCTATGTTTTAAATGATAAAATATATTAAGAATAAAATAAGCTTCATGACATTATTGTCGATAATTTCCAAGTTAGAACTATGTAGAATTTTAATAATAGTCAGTTCATAAGCTGTATTTTTAAATGCAAGGTTTACTATCTCTCATAAATATTAGAACGTACTGCTAATTTTGCTATTTCTTTTAATTATGTTCTAGATGAAATATTATAAAAATACTGGTTTTATTTATTATTATTTATTTTAAATGGTTATATGATTTTATCAACCAAATATTTGAATAACGTTCTAGGCAACTATGATAAACACGCTCTTAAAAACGTAAAAAATAGTAAAATTTCAATTTATAAGAAGTTAATGAGGTTATATTTAAAATTTTCTCAATAGTGTAATTTCTAGTATTTAGTGGATAAGTATTTCATTTTGGACTGCAAAAGGATTTACGTAATGATAGGTTTTACTACCGAAATGAAAATAAAGTGAATTTAAAACACCACATTTTGCGGAATATTTTTCTTCGAAAATTATGCAGGACTGTATTTAAATGTAGCATTAAAATAACTAAAAATAGCTCACGATAAAAATTCCTTAAAAATAAAGTAAAGAGTTTTATATAAAATATAACTATAATAAATTCGAGTTAAACTTGACACCTTTTAAATGTGTCGCTAATGTTTTTTCGGCAATTAGTTAGAAAATGAACATCCTATTTTTCATCATTATTAAATGAACATCCTATAAGTAAATAAATCAATAAAAGTAGAAAGTTTTGGAAAATGTTGCATAGCACTAGCATAAGGAAAAGCAAGAAACAACTATTCCCAGTTATTCATGAAAAATGATAAATAAATTAAATACGAATTAAATAATTTGAAGCACAGAATTTAATAAGAAATAGAATCATTATGCAAAATTTAAATATTTTCATGAATGTTTAAAGCTTTAAGGAAATTCAGTCTTCCAGCTGAAAAAATTTGTGAATATTTTTACAGAAGATATAAAGTCATGATTAAAGCCCCAACAATATTGATCAATAAATAATTTAAGAGTTTCTCTTCGATAACATAGAATATGATACAATGACTTCTTCGTTTGATTATATATACAATGCATTTATACTTTTACTAAACTAAACTCGGCGGCACAAACAGCCCTTAGAGAGCCATGGCCGGCAGTGCCGTGATATCTGCTTTCTAGACCGTGGGCTTCAGGGTGCTATTTATACTTTTTCTTCTGTTAAAACAGTGGAAATTCAAAAAAGAAATTCGCCATTCTAAAGGGTTGGTACCTGATTAAATTTAAAGTCTACATTTTAATAAGGTGTAATCTTTCTATTATTGATGCGTCGAATATGGTTATAGAAAAGAATTAAGAAAATAAAGTATCTTTCAAAGTTTGTTCTTGCTGTATAAAATATACCATGTACGCAAGTGTTATATTAACTAAATTCATCAAATTTCAAACTTAATCCCATAAGGAGTTAATTTTTATTTACTAAAATATGGTTATAAATAAATGCAAATTATATCATTAAGTTCTGAAAACAATTTTAATAATGATTATTCATTTAGAGTATATTTCGTCTTTATAAATCCGGATACATCATATAATTTCCAGTTCCTAGTGTGGAAGAAACACTCTCTTACTTTAGTATTTTATTTCTTTCTTATCTTTACAATTTTATCACAATTTCAGTTACACTTGACAAATTCAAAAGTATACCGTTAATTAATTCCAGATTAAATTATCTATCATTCTATAGCGGTTTGATTATAAATGTGTTCGTAAACGAAGCAGCTTATGAAATCAAAATGGTCTTTGATCAATATCGTTCTGCTGCCGCTCTGCATTAGTCGCCCAGCTGGAGGTTTAATAACGAACGTCAGGATTGATGGACAGATGGTAATGATGCTTCTACCACTAGACATTGCTTCAAGAAAGAAATACGCTCTCATTCAAGTAGGTAAAGCCAGCAGAGTAAAATTCTAATCAATTATTCAGGAAAAAGTAGCATACTGTGTCCATAGCAACAGTTAACGATTTTGACTTAGCATTTATGTGTATTGCATACTTAAAGGCAATGCCATCTTAATTCTAATATTATCTAGAACTACAAAGTTCATCTCAAATACAGAAATAGTTTTTAGGTCATTCTACTTCAAACATAATCTTATTATAAATAGCTTCTCCGTATTGATTGCGGCTCTGAAATAAAACTACAGTAAATACAGAAAAGCAGAAGAAAAACCTCACAATGGAACAAAGATATTTCCTGATACATTTAAGAATAAATTTGTATGAAAAATTAAACTTTTATTCCATCATATTGTACCAAAGCATTTATAGTTTATTATACCTATATTTTCCGCTACGAGCATTTCCCGCTTGAGATTACGTCTAAAAATATTGAAGCAACTCTCTAATTTCGTTGCAAAAGCTTGTTAATATTTAAATTTTTTAAGAAACACGTAGAACACAGAAATATGATACCCAAGCATGTTATTAATTGAATCGATTATTGTTGAAAAGGCAGGTGTCCATTTTTGCAAATTTTACACCAGGCAATAAAAACCTTCTAACATTTTCCAGAATAAAGTTACGATGTATTTCGATCCCCAGATAAAAAGAGGTAGTCAAAACAGCAGTGTAGGCATTTTTCCACAATGTTAACTCCTATTTTAAAATTTCTAGGCAATTTTTAATCTTGTGGCCATGTACCCTATCAACAATAAAGAAGCAAAAATGGATAATATATATAGATTTTTCTTTGAATAACTTACTTTATTTCAACAAAAAACGAATTTTGTAGCAATCGAAATATGAAACATGTCACAAAATAAAATAAAACCGCTTATGCGTTTATCGTCCCATTAAAAATGACATTCGCTTAACCAGAAATATATCATCTTTGTCAAAAATCTTTAATACAGAACATAATATTGAAGCAATATTTAAAGCCTAAATATAGTCAAACAATTTTAACCAACCACTTTAAACTTAAGAGTTGTCTTCGCTCTCGAAAAGTGCAGTTGTCGTAGAGATTGACCGTAACGTGAATGGTGTTGTAAAAATCCTTATATTCTTCTGGTATGTAGTGAATAACTTTTTTTATATCGTCTATTTTCTTTTCGTTAATGATATTCATCTCAGAATAGGTTAGTGTAGAGGGAAGAACTATTTCTACCTCCGGTCTCTTCAATTTTATATTTTTTTAAATCAAACCATTTAAAGAGTTACAGGCAAACATAACCCCTTCCTTCATCTCGAAATAGTAATAATCGGATGTTTTAAAGGATTGATTTGTTCCTCTACATCTTCTTTATGCAATATCCTCCGAAAGCATAACTTGTTTTTTGAAGTATCTTGGCCACCAACTGTTGAAGTCTAGGACGATGTTGTTGTTTTCCAGCAACATAGCTGAAATTTCACCATCAGAACTGCTTTCAGAGATGATTTCGTTATACTGGGCTAGTGTATATACTCGATCCATTTTTCTAAAGTGACGTTTAATAACATCGAAAGTCCTATCACAGGGCAGAAAGCTACGTCCCCTTACAGGAAAGCATTGCTTGACAATCAAATTTTTTCTGGTCACAGAAAGAGCCAAGAGGAACCTGAAAATGGTATGAATTCGGTTTTGATCCATGCAACCACCCTAAAAAATGGGAATCTCTTTTGTTGACGCCGGATTATGTTGTCTTATATAGTAATATAACAATGAAGCAACCTAAGCAAAAGGATGATGCAATGTTTATAAAGACTGCCCGATAAGAGAGAACAATAGGTTTCAACAACAACGAAAGATTTCACCTGCGACGCCTGCACTACACCCCTCGCTGTGAGGGCTCACAGGCTGGACATGTCCCTTTTAACAATAAACGCTATCTTCGACCACTTGCCAGTATACACAGAGTTGAATTAGAAATGTGCCACTTCAACTCTAAGTGTGTCTATATTTGTAGAATGAGAAAACGTTAAAACCTCAAAATCGACAAAATATGGAATGGGCCCTTTCAACAACAATCCATTCAATTGCAGTTCTGTAAATCCATAAAAGAGTGCATTTGAATTTCTTGTAAATTAAGCTACACAACATGCGATTGCCGTAAACGTTCATAAATGAGTAAAGCTTTTTCCACTTAATTATAGTGTAATATACACTCACGTTTGTGAAAATTGCAACACCATGAAGGACTTACACGAGTGAGCTGAAATTTTCAGGAAATGCAAAGTAGCGCATGATATGCAAATGATTAGAATTGCAAATCCGTAGCGCATGCGTATGCTGAGCAGCGCCCTCTGAACGGCTGATGGATCCGAATAAATAGACGGCTGTAGCGAGGCGTGTATGGTTATCGGTGGTTATCTGCTAGTGGTAAACGTTAACTTATCTT
>KK112767.1:213907-280640 GCA_000611955.2 Stegodyphus mimosarum
TTATTGCGGCGCGTGGTGGCCACACAAAATACTGATTCTGATCTCTTGTTCTTGTTTGTTTGCTTTGAACATTTAATCATTTATTTGTACCACTACCACTCAACTGTGTATTAAATTGCATTCAATTATGACGATTCCTTCTTGGTGTTGCAATTTTCACAAACGTGAGTGTATAAAAGTAGATGAATAAGCATACATATATGACCATGCTGTAAATGTTTTAATCAAAATTATTTACTAGTTTAAAACAGTAAAACAATTTCTCAGCTATAAACTCAGCTGGGAAGCATAACTACAGATCGCTAAAATACCTTAAAAGGTATCTGGACAAGCAGTTAAAATTATAGTATTATTTATCTAAAGCAGTAGTAAAAATTCGCTGAAACCAACTTGTATTTTAATTTATCTGTTACGTATTATTAGCACAGTTTAATCCTTTTTGCACTCCTTGCCTCCTTTCTTCAAATGAAAACGTTTTCCTTCGAAATCATATACACAAAATGAATTCTCCCCTTTTCATTCATAAAATTGTAACTAAAATTTACATGTAAATTGTTTCCGTATTGAAATAACAAACATATATAGTTTCTTTCTGCTTTCTTGCTTTTAACACATAATAAACATTTTATATTTATTATCGCACGTGAAATCGTCTACTAGAACAGGATTATTTTAACTCTAATATAATTCTAAGTTTCACTTTTGATCAGCTGTTTTGGTAATGCTTTTGTAGATAACAACAATTATCGTTTATAAACGAAAATTTTAATTTCCAAGAATCATACGCTTAATTCAAATAATTTATTAATGTATTCAAATAAATTTAAGAGAAGAATTTTTTGGATCCTTTCTCGTAAATATATATTGTAAGTCCGTCACGTTTATGGAGAATATAGTTTGAAATCTTAAGAAAAAAATAACATAAAGTATTCATGGAAATGGAATATTATTCTAATCGAAAGACTTTTGTTGAAAAATCAAATCTGAGATTTGACTGTAATTATGCTTTTTTATGATTCCTTAGGACAAGATATCACACAAAATATACTGGTGTCCGCCAATAACATCGCGGCAAAAACATCACGGACGAAAACGTCGCTGAGAAAACAATGCAAGGCGAAAACGTCGTGGTACAAAACATCGTGGAAGAAAGTAAAGCAAAGAGAAAACATCTCAGTTCTAAAACATCGTGGTACAAAACATCTTCGTCGAAAATAAAACGGTTCAAAAACTTCGCAGTTTAAAAACATCGCCATCGAAAATGTCGTGGTAAAAAATAAAGTACTTACAAATCATCGCATAACGATAACATCGCAGACATACGATTTTCAGGGTTTAATAATTGTAAAATTTAATGATTGTTTAATAATTGTAAAAACTCGCATAATGATTTGTGAGCGCAAGATGGAAAGAAGGAAAATTTTCACTTTTATATTTTTTATTAACTAATAAATATTTGCTGAAAATGTAAAATGGAAACTTATGCACAGAAAATTAACGCAACTTATAACACTTAATTTTAAACTGGCATAGTTAACTAACAAAAGTCATTAATAAATTATTTTTATAACGTTTTACTGGTACTTTTTCATGAAAAGTATAATCTAAAAAAGAATAGAAAAAGAAAGATAAGTAACTGCATGAACTTATACATAAAAAATTGCTAAGTTAATTATGATATTATTTTCTTCACTTTTGTTAATCTGATACTCTTATAATGAAAATTATTTCTTGTTTTTTAAAAATTTATTATTTAATAAAAAATATGAAAGTAAAAATTATCCTTCTTTCCACCTTGCTGTCATAAATCATTATGCGAATATCCATTAATAATTATCAAAGCCTAAAAAACGCATGTCTGCGATGTTATCGTCACGCGATGATTTGTGGATACTTTATTTTTTACCACGATATTTTCGACGACAATATTTTTAAACTGCGAAGTTTTTGAAACGCTTTATTTTCGACGAAGATATTTTGTACCACGATGTTTTAGAACTGCGATGTTTTCTCTTTGATTTATTTTCTCCCACGATGTTTTGTACCACGACGTTTTCGCTTTGCCTTGATTTTTCCGTGACGTTTTCGTCCTCGATGTTTTCGGCTGTAACCGATATACTAATAGTTCTTTACATGTATTCATGTCGATGACTACAAATGCAAACCACAGACACTATAAATTAGAAAAACAAATTTTAGCATAGATCATTATTGACGTTGAACAGAACACTTGATCTCTACAATCAGTCAACAGTTATTGCTTATGTCCATATCTGAGTACATTTTATTAGATGCAAATTTCAATATGCCAGTGCCTTTTTTTTACGTTAAACAAAAATAGGAGCATATATGTATAATTCATAAAATATAGTAGAGCATAAAGTAAAAAATGTGTCGTAAAGTTCATTAAGCTTATAAAGTAAATGTCTGTGGAAGCCATGTCTGCTGATGATAGAATGACAAGGAAGTTAGCATTTTATATGCAATATTGAAAGTTAGCCAAATGCGCTTGTGCCCTTTCTAAAAGTAATCCATGCTTCTTGCCATAGCTTTTGCGTCCTATTGTCAGAAGGCATTTTTAAAGATATGTTCGAAGAGATTAAAAATATGTTATGAGGAAATTAAAAATATGTTCTTCATTATCATTTTCAGTAGCTGCTTTTGCTAACTGATCCGCTAACTTAGTCCCACGTATTCCAACATGAATTTTATTCAACAAATTTTGAAATGAAGTTGTTACATCATAAAAAACATTGAATCCTATGGATTAATGGCGATGCATGGTGACTATTAAAACTTTTGTATTGATATACTCTCGATACAGTAAACTTATTTGAATCAATAATATCATTGTTTATGATATATTCAATAATTACATCTAATATTCTGTTTGGAATATATAATTTTTTATCAAGATTTCTTTTCCATAAACATTTATCTGAACCGTCATCAAATAAAAAACTGCGAAATCTACATTGATCTCTGAAACCATCTATAGAGACTTTGCATATATTATTTCGATGCGAAAATTTTTCAAATTGTGTTTCGCTGCTATCATTGCTAATAAATGTGCTTTTAGCTATTTAATATATACCCGCTGAATGCAGTTTGAAGCCGTGAAATTTTCTTAATAAACTGGTCAATTAGTTTTGCTGCATAATTTATTTCCTTTTTTAATATTGTAGAGCCATTAGGTATTTTTTTGAAAACAGGAGATGTGAAAAATGAGCAATACTCCTTGGTGGGACTCGAACCATGGACCTCTCGAATACGCGTCGAGGGTGCTGACCACTGCACCACGAAGGCAAAGAAAGCGGGAGAAATACCTTATATTCTTAAAATTACTAAAAAAAATGTCAGTTGGTAGACTTGTTCTGATCCTATTGCATACCTGAATAGGTAAGAATGAATTGTGATCGTTGTGTTAATGTGATACCAGCAGCTTGAAGTCTAATAACTTTAGCTGATAACTACTTGAATCTGAGATTTTAGTAAAAATACCGAACATATCTAAACATTCTTTGTTCAGCGGTTCCTAAACCTTTTGATTCACGGAGGCACTTAAGTCCATCTTATAAGTCAATGACGTTTAGGAATTGTATTACATGGGTAGGTTAGGTTAAGTTATTTAAATACAGCAAAGCTATTATATGCTTTACTTAACGTCATAATAAACATATAAGTGTTATTATATGCTGTGCTATTGTATGCTACTTATTACATGGGCAGTATATAGTAAGGGATATCTAAACAGTTGAACAATGTCATGTAATGAGTAAGTAATGAGAAATCTAAACAGTTGAACAATGTCAGTGAAGTTAAATTATGTTTCAAAATTAATAACTTTACCATAATATCTCAATTTATTCTCAGCCTGATACTGTTAAATGTTAACTGTACCTAAAGGTTTTTTCAAAATTCAATAAAATATACCTACTTGTGTTACAACAAATATTTGCATTATTCCTTACAGCGTCATTGAAGTCGTTGCAATAAATTCGATTTCTATAAGTTAATCATTTCATGCAGTTCAATTCAAAACATATCGTTATCATCTGAAATTGTTAAACCATCTGTAGACGAAAATTACAATTTAATTTTATTATTATACAATTATAGTGAACTACACGCCGTAATGTATGTATTAAATTAAGGAATAGCATAAAAAAGCTCAAAAACGTTTAATAAAAGACTGGTGATTGCTTTTTTGTGTACAGTTGTGTGAAGATGTCAACGCCTCGAGAAAATCATCTTACTTTAATGTGTAGCAGGAGTGATTCATGGTGGCTTCTCATATTTTTCACTCATTAATATATAAAATATGCTTTTAAGAGATCGCGTTTTATAGTGTTCACTATTCCTGTATCATCTTCCTTGATGAATACTTGCTAGCTACATAACTAAACCCATACGAAATAGAAATTCGGCAAAGAATCGCTAAGAAATCACGATGTTATTGCTCGTACTTCACTGTGAATAGACTCCAAAACGACAAGCCACCTGTATTTATGAGTTTCCAGTGGATTCAAAGAATTCTCGAGGGATCGAGAATGAAAGAGAAGTTTTATTTTTAAGTAATGGCCACGTTTCTGCTGCTAGAGGAGACACGATATACAGCTCGTAGAAATTTTGCCTTCAGAATACAATTTATTAATTTCTATCTTTGTTTTCATTTTTTTGTTTGTTTCTCATTTTTCAGTTTCACTCTTTTAATTTATTTTAATTTCTGGAGCGGATGAGGATTCTTGAGGGCTTCGCAGAGTATAAATTAGGAACCGTTGTTCTAGATACTATAACGTAATCTCGAATGCGATTTTGATCCCTTACTTACTTCTCATACGGCAACAGAAGGTGTAAAGAATTTTCTTTTCCTAAGCATCTAAGCAAAACCGCACAAATTAAACAATCACTTTTTAATGCGTAAAATATTTTAGCCACTCTTAACTAAAAAGCTGTTATTTATGAACATAAGTTATTATCTGAATAAAAAGAGTCTCTTTACTGTAATGTAGTATTACAAGAAGTAATATTGTCTTTCATGAATTTAGCATTAATTTTTTATTGCAGTTCTCCAAACCCAACCACGTACTGTGATATTATGTCTCTTGGAGCTCTCACGATTGGCTTCTAAGTATGGTATTCTGCTCCCTCCTCCTATTCAGCTTTCACCGACTTCAACTATAGCTGTGACAGATGACATGTCAGATTGCTCAGATGATGAATTCTTTTTCTCTGCTTCAATCCATCCCCCAACCAAAATACAACGATGGGATTCCGGATGCTCTAGTGGACCCAGAAGTCCTTCTCCAAGTTCCGTTTATTCCAAAACTTCATCACCTAGTTCTTCTCTAAAGCGCAGCTCGATTCCCTTGCGAAAAAAGGACAAGAACGTAGTAGTGGTGGTCAGAAGCCGTTCAGACAACTATCTGGCAGAAAACGCAATGTCAAAAGTATTCTCTCCACGGACTTCGTCTCCATTGTTGAGACGTAGCTCTTCGTCGGTGAGAACGGAAACTATCAGCAGCAAACTGAGATCTAATCCCAACCTCAGCAGAAGTTCATCATCCATAGCGTCATCCAGGAGTTTGATAGAAAGAAACAACAAACTGCACTTGGATGGCGTTCCTCTCTTGGCTCAAAGGAAACGATCAGCTCTGGACAAAAGGGTAGCTTCTTTTTGCTATCACATGATTTCTTTATCCGCATTTTTAACTAATATAAGTTTTTTTTATTGCGTGCTTTGCGTCAATTCCATTACTCTATGCACTTTTATGACAGAATATGAAACTGCAGTTTATTTTTCCACTCATTATATATTCATTTTAAAACTATATATACTCAGGCCGTAATCTAAATCCTTTATGTAACAATTCCGAGGAAAACAACAATACAATATGAGTATTAACTCGGTAGAATTGTTTCTTTGCTTGTTTAACATTTTTAAATGTTTGTGTTATATATCTTATACTTTTTTTATTTTTATTCCTTGTACTTGTAGTCAAAACGTATGTGTACATTCAAAAATATTCAATTTCATTATCATTTTGTTACCAATCAAATAGTTATTCCGTTTTAATGAAACAAAAAATTTTCTGATTTGACTATTACATAATTAATTTCTTTATTGGATCTCACATTAGGTAGTATTATTTTCTGAAAATATCTTACATTTTTACATGCACGGAGAAGCATTTAAGCAATAAACAATGATAAATTATTAATGATCTCTTGAATATTACATTAAAAAGCATATTTACTCATTAATCAAATCAAAGTATTATATTCAAACCATTTAATTAGCTTTACTTACAGAAACCATTTAACGTGACAGCGCATATATGTCAACCCGTTTTATGTAATATAAACACAATGTAAAAAATGTATATTTAAACACCTCTGTTACTTATAAAATACTTTCCAAGTCAAGGCTGTCTTATATGTGAAACCATCTTATATACGGATTATTTAATTCTTAAAACATATTTCAGTATTCCTGAAATTAACGCGATATATGCGAGTAATCATACAGTACTGTTTTAAGAAAATGCCGGTCCGAGAACTGAATAGACAATTTTTTAATGAGAGGGTTTTCCGAGTCAATTTTATACTAAGTCTTTTATGTAGCAGTTTAGATATAACAAATATTCAAGTAATGTGCTAAACTTCTTAAAAAATTAAAAGTAATGTTTCATAACACAATAAGCTTTAATTTTTTTTTACTTTTCCCTTTATCATTTAATATAACAGCATTTTTAAAATTTCTTTTTCTAGGTGTTGGAAGTAGCCTGTCAATACAATAAAGATGAAAGTAAAATTCGACGCATCTCAGAAGGTCATTATATTTTTGGAGATAAAAATGTATTACTTCGGGTAAGTTAAAAAAATTAAAAGCAGGTTTGCTTGTTCTTTAAAAGGAAAATCGATAGTTATAAGAAGATAAAATACTCTCATATATCCTTAGAGATTCAAGAAATCTCCAGCTTAATTTTCAAATCGCCTCGTAGTGATTCCTTTTAAAGTGTACAGAGGTACAGAGGTCGCGTGTTTTTAGATGATTTGATGATTTTCATTGAATTTACAGAAATGTTTTACCTAAACTTTTTATGCTTTTATGTTCTATTTGATAACCTTTATTCTTCACTATCTTTCAGCACCCTAATTTCCACGATAATAAAGCCTTTTATAGTATCGGATCCTCTTTAACAGCTTTTCAAAATCCAAGGAGGGTTGTAGATTGTTTGGATAATCTGCTTTTTAAAAGTTCCAAAACTTCAAAATCTATGGTTGATACAACAGGGATATGAATGAAGGGTGTGGCCTTGACTCTGGTTTCTTGCTTTATTTTTTCCAGGAACTTAATATTGGATTTTGATGTCACTTGCTTTGTCTTGAGACAGTTCTACTGATTAATGGCACTGTGGGTAAAGGGAAGGTATTTCATACTTGACAATTCGGTAAAAAGTAGGTTTCTGATAATATGTGGAGTTGATCTTAACATTTTCTCCACTCTCTTTATTTTGAATTTGCTGTTATATGAAAATCCGACAACAATCCTAAATCCCTTTGCAAAACTTCCGTTATGCTATTTGAATCAAGTTTTAAGATTTCTTTTTCTCTTTGATGATAATAATTAGATCTCATTCTGTTTTTTCTTGTAGATGTATATGGAACAATTTTTCACTGTGAAGCCAAACTTTGACGTTTTTTCCTTTCTTGTTGACAATATTACCTGTTTTAGATATCGAAACCCCATGGCTTTCACATGCCCTTTTAATAACTAGATATGAGTAATTTTCTTGGAAAGAAGGCAGACATAGACTTTTATCAATCTCTTCTGTAAAAGCGTTAGTCTGAGTGAAAACAAAACTGTAAATAGCAGGCAATAATTTATACTTTCAAAAATATACATAGTTAAAAACATTTCAAAGCAGATGATTTTTATGCCAAAGCAAAAGCGTCTAAGAAATGTGTAAACAGCCTCTGTATTATGCCTTACTGTATTAGACCTTTTAATCGAAAAACCTATATTTGAAGGTACAAAACAGCATATTTTCAAAATAATTGAACTAAATATAAACACAACTCATCAAAATATTCGAAACATTTTCGTAACTGGTTTGATGTTTCCTGTTGCAAAATATGTATTTAATGTAACTCAAATATGAAAACATTTTTCCCATTCCAATAAAGAATCTGCATGTATGTAAGTTCCTCCCACTACAGAAAACAGTGCTAGGAGCCACCAGAGCCACTAGACTTTGAACACTCATAGTCCTCCACCCGAACATGTGTACCTCG
Organism: Stegodyphus mimosarum; assembly: GCA_000611955.2. Classification (NCBI taxonomy): domain Eukaryota; kingdom Metazoa; phylum Arthropoda; class Arachnida; order Araneae; family Eresidae; genus Stegodyphus; species Stegodyphus mimosarum. The sequence continues at coordinate 222,206 of KK112767.1, forward strand.
AAGACAGAATTTTTCGTTTTCTGGTTATTTCATATTTTGTACGAAATGAATGAATTCAAACTCAGCGATTTAAAAAAGAGCAGTCGCAACGCAGCTCAGCATGTCAATTCGAACAGGGGAGCACCTGAGCTCCTTTGCTTTTAAAGCAAAGAAGATCTAGAAAATACTAATTTTAAAATACTAATTAAAATTATGACTAAAAATTATTTTCTTTTATGGTTTTAAATTGAATTTATGTTCCTTGGAGATGGTATATGGAAAGTTTTCTTATAAATATTATGAATCATAGATTTATTATCTTGCAGCTTCAGCGCAAATCATAGGCTTTTTAATTTACTTTTAATTACTTTTATTTCGAATTTATATATATTAATTAATAATATAGTAATTAGATGGAGATACTGGCAATTAAATTATATCTAGTTATAAAATTTTATTTTTGCTGCTAATAGAGTCATTGACACCATACTTGAAAATTTTCTTTGCTTCATTACTAATAGTGCATTAACTGTTGTGAAAACTTTTAAGCACGATGATAATAAAAGGTGTTTAACTTTTTAAACAATGTTTAACTTTTCATGAATCCTATTATTTCTTGTATACCATGAAGCGTTTATAATCTGGCGCAGAACACAGTTTAAGGTTCAGGCAGGGCAGACATAATATAGCACTGGATGTAGAATGTATTTGTAATTGAGTAACTTGTGATGAATAGATAAAACGTTATTTCTAGTAATGAAAGGGAACAGTTTTGTTTTACGCGATCAAAACATATTGATAATAGATGTAATGTCTGTTGCTCATAGTAGTGAATTTTTGGATTACATTAAGTGACTTGCTTAGCCCTGGCTACAACAGTTTCTATAGTTTGAGATTATTTAGTTTTTTTTTCTGAATGAGCATTGCCGTATCCGATTTCTGGCTATTCATTTGAATTTTCTATTTTATTAAAAATGTCTCAGATACCTGAATGTGAGTTTTCACGCGTGGTATGACTGGACTAAGAAATGAGTTTTGTGCCAGAATCGCCGTGTCTTCTGGATGTATTGCGAGAATGGTGCTTGATGACTGTGGAATGTCGTTTATGTAGATATAAAATAAAGTGGGTTTGATGAGGTATCCTTGTGGAACGCTGGCCAAGTTAGCTCAAGCGATAGAATTAGTGCCAAAAATACGACCGACTAAGTGTGTACCTGTCAGATATGATTTAATTATGCTTGTAATGCACCCTAAGAATTCCAAGTTGTGTATTTCTGTATGTGAGTGCGTGCAGCTAGACGCGATGGAAAACTTTTGTAATATCCAGAAGAAAGCCTACAGAAGTTCTTTCAACAATACGGTATTGGTAATTGGAAATTGCTGTCAGAAGCCCTCTGATGCGGGATTAGTGTATTATTTTTATCCAAGTGATCTTTCATTCTCCTGAGAAAGTCTGCTTCCATGATTTTGTTTAATGAAAGGAAAAGGATAATTCGTTTGTAAGATTCATGTGCAGTAGGCTCATTATTCAGCTTCAGTAACAGTGTTATTGTTACCGTCTTTCAGACGTCAGGTAAATGCTGATGTTCTAGAATGATGTTGAATATTTTCGTCAGTTTAAATATCATTTTCAACGTCTTAATAATTTTTTATTTATGCAATCGATTCCTGAGCTGTTTTTAACTCATAGATTTTTTTACGTAGCCAAACACTTTTGATGGAAAGATTGGAGTAATATTATTTCTGAGTGACATTGTAGGGTATAGGGACATAAAATTCGAAAAGATGAGTTCTGTTGTAGTGTTCTAAATGTTAATTATGCAAAGCTGAGAATCCAGATGCTGAAAAAAATGTTCTGATCTCTTAGGTTTGCTGTAATGGATCCCTTGAGAGCATTTAAAGAGCGTAAATCTAGAAATTACCTTTCATATAGAAGAATCATCTACAGAAAGAACGTTGATGTAATTAGTCCAGTCAAGTTGCTCCTGGACGTTTCCTTGATTAGACTTTCAGTGTTATTCTCCGAATGTATTGTTGACATTGTATATTAAATGTTGCAACATTGCACGAAATAAAACATTTTTATCTTAAGAACACCATAGTGTTGCCATTCAGCAAAACATAAGATACTTTCAAATCTTTAAAATTTAATTTTTCTGTTGCTGATTAACAAATTAAAAGATAAACGCTATAAACATAAAGCAATAAACTCAGTTTTCAAGAATATTTTTCTTAACTTCTAATATGATTGATTTAAATAAAAATTAATTTAATTTATGATTTATCTAATTAACATTAATTAAACATTTTTATGAAATTATACTGCACAACTTAAAATCATTACGTATTACTTTTTTTTATTTTTATGATTATTTAGCAAAGATTACGTAGTAGGTGCTTTTTTTATTTTCTGTAGAATAAGATGCACTTCTGTAACACTCAATTATTTTCTGTGTGAACCAAAAAATACAAGGAAATTAATTTTTATTTATATGTTTTATTTTTTTTTATTCCTTCAACGAGGAACATTTTAACAAATGATCTCTGTCCATCTCAAAATTCTGGTTGCACAAAGTGCACAACGGGCTATATACCAATACAGTGCAGATGTTTAGCGAGACAATCGTATTCGGTTTCCAAACGAAATGCTGCAGCTGAAATTAATCTGAGAGAGTCCGGGATATTACAAATCGAATCTCTGCACTTCTTATTCTGAATTTCTTCTAGTAATTTAACATCAAATGTTTTCTCATAGCAATTTTTGCTATTCTTTTCTTTTATGCAAATGGTACCCCACTATTGTCTGATTGCAAACTTTCAGTTCCCCTTTTAGCTATTTTATCAACCCTTTCATTGTCATTTATTCCAACATGAGCCATGATTCACTGTAAACAGTCATCCCCTTTGAGGCTAGAAAAAAAGAATTTTTCTGCAAGATTTAGTAATTTTTTATTCCGCAACATTATGCGTAGTAATCTCTTGAATGGCTGGAAGGTATTGAGTCTGAAAAAATAACATTTTTAAGTTGGGTTTGTTCTAACAATAATATTGTTCAGTTGCAACTCTACTGCTTCCAGTTCTCCATCGAAATTGGTCCGAAATGGATTAAGAGAAAAATAGAACACGAACAGCTTAAATACAGACCAGCTCCAACTTTGCCGAACATTTTGGGTCCATCTGTATAAATGTGAAGCCAATTGTTCTTTGAATACCTGGAGTAAATTGTCTCCGTAGTAGCTGCTTTTAGTTTATAATCGATTGATGATGACTTTGTTTTAGCATTCAATTTTAATTGATCCTAAGTGGATAGACATCATGGTTTCAATAGTTCTTCTGTAGGAACATCCAAAAGGGAGTAGTGTTTGATTTCAGTTTTAAAACTTTCTGCAAAAATCCATTCTGAGTCCTCAGTCTTATAGGTCTAGAGATATAATTTCTTCATGATTCTTTCCATGGCAATCTGAATTTTTTATTTGTTTTAAAATTAAACACATGATTTTTTTTAATGTACAATAGGCCGACAGTTATCTAGATCTGTTCTTTTCAGACCATTTAAGATTAAATTTGCTGTTGCAGATAGCTAAATACATACAGTTTCCATTTGCTTCAAAATGTCGATTTTCTGCTTCCATTACAGGTTCTTAATGTTATATCCCCTACTGCAGTCGAACCCGCTATAACGAATTCGGCTTATAACGAACCAGCCTTTTGGTCCCATCTAATTTCTTAGATACTTAATGTTATTTTGTAGGGCTGTAGCGAATTTCCAGATGTATATGAATCGGTAATGCCGAAATATATAAATAAATAAATCTTCCGTTGAAACTTCTTTGTACTTTGCATAGCTTTTCAAGAATTTCAGCAAGTTTTAACGAAAAAATTAATAAACCTTAAAATATCCCACTTCGGAATGTTAGGATTCACATTCCACATTCCATCCGCAAAGGTCTTTGTCTTGGAATATCATATAGCGTTCTTTGCCTATGCCGTATGTGACCATTAAGCCTAAGAACGTGAAATAAGTTCTTTGATCACATTCAAATTTCTTTGAGTGAGTTGTTTGACAGAGCTTTGTCAAAGCTGATACTGTAATGGAAACTTTGATATTTTCGCTCTTTATAGAAAGAGGATTTAGTGAATTTCACGATTTTTTGTTACATAGTTGATTCCCCTCTTAGAGAATATTTTTTTTCGTTAACGGTTTCCTTTCTCATGTTTGACCATAAATACTATACAATTTCTTTCCTCGGAATGAAGGGTTTTGCATTCTTTAAGTCTTTTGAAAGATACCGGATATTCTTAAGTTATTAAAAGTTATTAAATCCTTCCTTTGTAACCAACATGCCTTAAGTTAAATTCGTCGCTATTCCTCTCTTATTCTTTTTTATAAAAGTATAAAGATAGTACTTCTATACTTTTATGTTATAATCTACTTTCTTATCGAATTGCATATAACGAAGCAAACTTTTGTTTCGCTTGAAGTTCGTTGTGGCATAACGCGACTGCATAACTTAAGTGTGTAAGTATTATCTAATCAGAAATGGTTTGGTTTATTTGATTATGACAAAGCATGCAAGGACTATATGATCTGTCTAAGGGACAGATGCCATGCTGGAGGACTTTCTAAGGAAACCCGACTCGTATCCACATCACATACGGGGAAACCCACGAAGACGATTATACCGCCAGGCAATTCACAGGAATTCTAATGAGAAATTAATACTATTGATACAAAGACACAAACTCAACTTCATATCACGTATCATTATACGTAAAATGCAGTTCCAGCTTGTGTAATAGCTAAATAAATTTATTTAAAATCGAATCTGCAGAGAGGCAGTCTTGTACAAGTATAGCATAATAAAAGATGAATCCACGCGTAGGACAGGAGAAGATGTTTCTTCCTTTGGTAACAGTTGTTTTGGTATCAATAAATAGGACGAACACTTATCAGTAAAAAGGATGAGACATACAAGTTGCTTCCGATTACTAGTTGCACCAGATTTCAGATTCTCGAAGTGACAGTAAGGGTTTGCTCACTTGCATACATAGTTTAATCAGGAACATCCCAAGAGATTGTCTCTAAAAATGCCGTACTCTTGTTGTATAAAGGTCCCATCTGATAACATCTTGAAAGAAATCTCTAATCGATGGATCTTCATTTCATAAAGTCTATACAATCGTCTATGCCTAATCCAGAACTCGAACTTAAGTCTATTGAACGTTGTTTGCCTCCTCCACTATTCACTGTACTGGTCGGGATAACATCGCTTTAAAGCAAAATTTAGGGAACGTGTAAATGAGTTATTCAATTAGAACAGATGATAATACTGTAATATTTAAAAGCAAAATTGGGGCTTTCAATGCTGTACTTCACACTTAAGATAGATAAAAGTGTGTTTTACCCGATTTTAAAGTTCGAACTCTGAACTCTATTTTTGTGTAACCTAAATAAATAAATCAGCCAGTAATTCTATTTTTCTTTACTGCTGTGATAGCGTTTCAGATGATAGAATATTTAGATTCAGGCGATACAGTCAGCTTCTGATTAAAGGAATGATCAATTTACGCTTTACCGTGCACTGATGAGTATAAAATTTCAGTAAATTTTAATGAACTTTAATTTTAATGAATTTTAATGTTCAAGCCTTCGGAAGAACGAAAAATACGTACGTTTCCAGACTGTTAATGGAACGCGATTCAAAAGTTCCCTGAACTCTAAATATGAATTGTATTTAAACCGACGGTGGAAAACATTCCCAAGTATTGCTGATTGGGCTAAGCGTACTTGAATTTCGGTGAAGTGCTTATGCACTCGGGCTTCATAATTTTCGACCCTTAGGCCATCAATATAGCTGGCGTCCTATCTAAATTCAGCGAATTAATAATTTAAAGCAAAATACATCTTTACTTAATTATCGCTTTTGAGGAAAACATTGATGGCACCCTCCAAATTCTCGCTTATGCTTGGAGTCAGTTTTAGTATTTAATAGCAAACTCAGTAAGAGAGAGGTACTAAAAAGGATTGTGTTCCATAAATCTCACGCAAGAACAGAAATTTTCTGTGTTTGAAGGATGTTAGAATTTCAAGTATCTGCAGAACAATATCATAAACCTCAGTTGTTGTTATCCCAGTCTGAAATTTGAGCAATTAAAATAAATTCGGGCTAAAATAAAGCTATGTATCTTTTAGCATTAGAATCCGAGAATTTTTCAATCGCATGGTATTAAGTAATAAAACGTTTGTGCCATTTATTGAGAGACAAAATTCATAAAATGAGACGTAAAATCTTTTCGATAAACAGGATTGAAATGGTACCTTTACGATTGACATATTTCGACAAACGGATACGGTTCAGGTAAGGCTTATGAACAAATGTGCATATTCAAAATATGTTTCGTTTTCTAGAGAACCAGCTTGGGTGGTTGTGCAAAAAATTTCTTTCAAGCTTAGTTTTCTTTTATTTTTAAATTGAAATTAAATTTTAAAGTACTCAAAAACTAAATTCTAAATCAATTTTTATCTTATATAACTTTTTAGTAGGTTAATAAACGTTTTTTTTCCATAGATTGTTCGAGGAAATAACGTTGTGGTGCGTTTAGGTGGAGGATGGGATACGTTGGAACATTTTCTTTCAGGTCTGGATTTCAACAAGCCATTGTTACCCAAGAAATCGAACGTAAAACATGAAACTCCAAAGCGCCGACTCATCGTAAAAAATATTTCACCTTATACGACCATGTGAGCAACCATTTCAAGAAATCGTTCCACTTTGAGGAAAATGAAATTCAGCATTTCAGTAAGAACTAGAAAGAAGCAAACAAACTTATGTTTTATGGCGCTATATTACTACTATCATTCTTCTTCTTGTCAGTTATTTATATATTTTTCTGGCTGTAATAAAAAATAACAAGAGCTTTTCATAAGAAAAAATTCTCACTATTTTCAATAAAAGAGTTTTCGAAAACCCTGTTTTTTTTACTTTTGAATTCTAGTTTCTATTTTCTGTTCTGCAGCTACTTTTGTTTTTATTTCAATAACGTAACATGAAATATTCTTTTGAAAATTATAAACGTACATAACTATGCTTTTGATATAAAAATTAAATTATTTTTTCACTATTAAGTCTATTAAATCACTTCTGATATCTTAGTATTTAATGCAATACTTATTTACAGCATTTAATTTTTTAAAAGCTCTATTTATAGAATAACAAATGCAGTAAAGATTCATTAGATTCTTATAGAAACAAGATCTTACTATCTGTATCTTATATATATATTTTTGTGCGAGGTTCATGCAAATATTTTCTCTGGTTTGTCCAGTGATTTTTATGACCTTGTTAGATAAAATGCATTATCCTTAACTTCACATTCTACTATTAGTATCAGAACACATATAACAAAATGTACTTTAAAAAGCAATAAAATTTTATAAACTAACAGAAAAAACTCATAAAGTGTTGTATATAATTTAGATTAATGAATATCGACATAATTTTGTTACGTTAACTTTCATATAGTATTTGGAAATATTTGAACTTTGAATATTTAAAAGTTAACCGCGCAGCGGCAATTAGTTTTTGATAGAACTATTGTCCACTTTTGTGATATTCTGCAGTATAATTAACTTAAATTTTTAATTCTTACATTATATTAGAACCTATCCGAATGTTTTACACAATCACACTGAATGACTCACTGTAGACTTCTTACACGAAACTTCTTGCTGACGAAATATATGGTATCCGAACGTTTTACACAATCGCGCTGAATGGCAGAATGTTAACACTAAAAGTTGTTACTGTATGACACTGAATGTTACATTCACACTGTACACACTGAATGGTAGTCTACTATTTCATTAAAAACGAATTTTAATGTATTTAGAAAATGAATATGTTTTCGTTAAAATAACGAAATTCAAACGTTAAAATATTGTCATTATGTAATTTTGGAGCGACTAATCATGAAAGGCAGCAGACATTAAACATGATTTTTCTTATTTTACAAAAGTTGCACTATTCTACTCAGGAGAGCTATCAACCTCAAGAAGCAGCTACTGGAGTCTGAACTGACGGGGGGTGACCGCTCACATGATAGGTGCCGGCGAATCAGAATTACCACAGTGTCTCTTTACTTTTCCATGTTTACATTTCATCAGATTTACTTCTCGAACACCTTTTTCAAATTATGAAACTTCAAATACATACCTAAAGTTACATGAACTGTGTGAGTTTTACGGTTTTATGCAAAAATTTAAAGCCTTAGATTATAATTTCGAGATTTATAGTGAAAGCTTATCTAGCTAAATGCCATATGTATTATCAAGTTCCAAATTCCATTTACCATCATTTCTTTTCGGGCTGTATGCTTCGCTCTTGCTTTCGCCCTTCCAGTCTTGAATCAAGACGTGTTATTCGACGTATGTATTTACTTTTTCATCACAGCTCATTTTCGTGTTTTTAATTATTGATTCGAATTTGCTACTTAATTTGACTACGAAAATCGCACATTTCTTGCATCTTTTCCTTTACATACCCAGTTTGAATATATACTTTTCAGACAAATTTGTAATACCAGTTTGAGAACGAGTCTATGCCTCTCAATGTACTGAAGACTGTAGATTCTGGTTGTAATTATAAACAACTCTATGACAGCCTAAAGAAGCCCCCGTCTGGCTGAACGCTAATGGCAAATGAAAAGTAGAAGATAATACTTCTAAGAAGAAAGTAAGTAGTCATGTATACAAAAAAGATTTTATTATTGGTGTAACGAACACTTATATTTATTATTCATTTACCAAACAACTCGTAATCATTTTTCCCCTTTCAACGCAATGGACGGTTTACTAAAGATGCCATACCACAAGAGCTGACCGAATTAGTAACAATGTCTTTGTGGGACTTACTGTTTTCAATGGAAAGATCACTGTGCACATCAGCCAATACGCGAAATAGGGTAAATCTTACTGCCCTACAAGACGAGGTGTAAATTTTGAGCCGTGATATTTGAATTTCCTCACAACCAACATGACAGTGAACGAACAAGACCTGTTTACACTCAATCCATAATTGTCCAAGAACTTGATTGTCACATATAATGACTAAACCTTGTTGTCATATATAATGGTGAATGCTTCACTTTGAAGAACCTCTCCTCTCAAAGAGATAAAAAAAGTAGGCTCAGCATTACGACTATGCTATGGGAAAAACTTATGACAAGCTTTAACAGTATTAGTGGCATTGTCAGCAATCTCGTTTATCAAAGTATAAACTCTTGTGAAGTTTGCCAAAGTGCATTCGATGAAGCTACTAACGAAGAAAATATATCAGAATCTTTTGATATTTCTATGGGAAAAGAATGCCTCCAAACCACTCTGAACACATTGCTTGGAGAGATTCTTCAACGACAAGGAGATCTAAAATATACTAAACTCATAGAATGGTAAGAATTCATTCACAACATAAAACTGTGAATTCACTTGCTGTACGATTTTACGGAAATATTTGGGTCGAAGAAGCTTATTTACTTTTAATTCAAACTGGTAGCTACGTCGCCAAGGACCTTTTAAAATCTGTGAATTTAAACTGTGTAGTCAATAAAGAAAGAGAAATGTTTCCTTACGAACAGTATGGTGCTTTGGTACTGAGTACTGTAAATATGTGTAAAGTCATTATGATCTTCATAAATATTCAATAAAATGTAATTTTATTTTATAATGATCTTCTGAGTGCCTCATTCTTAAATTCAGACACTATTTAAATGAAAAATCGAAGAAAAAGAAGTTATGCTAATCAATCTGTATTTATCAGTTAAAGAAATATTTTAATATTTATTTAGAATTATATATTTAATACAACTACATTGATTTTAGAGAATGTAAAGTTTGTTGTTGCTCTTAAAAATATACCAATACTTATTCAACCTTTGAGATGTTATATAGCATTCATTTTCTATTTGTCTATTTTATCTATTGTACATTTTCTAATCATATATGTGTTAGACGCATTTCCGAAATCTACGCAGTGACCTTGTTCATATGAAACGTGTATTCAAACAGCAACATGTAAGAATCATTACAATTTTCAAATGTGTTTCATAAGATACTATTTTTTTGGTCTTGATTTTGATTTGATGTTGATCCACCTACTTACCACCTGCCTCTCCGTGTGGCCAAGAAAATACAGGGTGTCAGCTGGTGGACCAAAGGGCTGAGGCAGCAAGGGCAAAAATGCAGAGCCTTTCGACTTCGTCTCCGAGCCAATATTAACGAAGAGGAAAAGACACACCTTCTAATGACATACCGTAAAGAGCGTGCAGCATAAAAAAGAACATCATCACGACCAAAGTCACCAGCTGGTTCACCTTCTGTACCAACAACAACAATCCTTATGGGATCCTACACAAAAATCTCGTCCAGTAAAATTTATCACCTAACCCAGATCCACACACAGCCCATCACCATGGATATTACCACCAACATCGTGCAGAGCACTGCTTCCACCATTTTGGATACCGTCTTCTCAAACGATTACCCTGAGTAGGACACGCCAGAACAGCGAAAGGTCCGCAATAACACCGCCATTCCTTCGACGCCACCTGATATAACCTTTAGTGATAATGAAATCAAACAGGTGTTCCGCTACCTTCCTCGTAAGAAAGCGCTAGGGCCCGATGGATTAGATTATTCAATTATCCATACAGCATATAAAGCGCGCCCCTCATTCTTTAAGACCTACTTCAATCAGCTTCTTCACCAACAAATCTTTCCCGCAGCCTTCAAAACAGAACATGTCGTTCTCTTTCTTAAAAAGAACAAGAACCCACAAGACCCAAGTTCATACCGGCCCATCTACCTTCTCTCTGCTTTAAGCAAGATTTATGAAAAGCTCCTCATTAACAAGCTCAAGCACCACCTGCACGGAATTAACCATCTCAGCTCCCGGCAGTATGGATTCCGCGCAGAATTTTCCACGACACATGACCTCTACAATATTCAAGAAACAATAAAACACAATAAAAACAACGACATGCACACGGCCTTCATTTCTATAGACCTAAAGAGTGCGTTCGACACCCTCTGGTGGCCAGCAATAAAGCAGGTCCTCAGAGAAGCACACTGCCCTTCCAACCTCTTCAACATCTTCAATAGTTACTTCCAAGATCGCCATCTCCAGATCGTAAATAACGGTGGTACGACGACCAAAGCACAAGAAAGAGGCTTTCCGCAGGGGTCCTGTGCAGAACCAGTACTCTAAAACCTCACCTTCAATTCAGTCCTTGAAACCAACTGGCCACAGCATACAAATATCACTGCTTATGCAGACGACGCAGTCCTACTCGCAAGAGGACGCACCAGGGAAGAACTGGAACGCAACAGCACAGAGGCCTGCACCTTATTTATCATCGCATGCAACAAATTAAAACTCACGATCTCCACAGAAAAATCATCTGCAATAATAGTTCCCAGATGAGGTACCAATCCAACGAGTCGTCCAGGCATTAAATTCCTAGGCAGAAATATCAAAATTATGCGGAATCTCAAATACCTAGGGGTAGTATGGGACTAAGGTCTCACCTGGATTCCGCATATTATGGAAATCAGAAACAAAACGTCAATTATCGCACACATAGCAAGGCAATTTCAAGGTCGCAACTGGGGCCAAAACCCCCATATTCAAAAGGTGCTATACCTCACAGTTGCAGAAAAAATAGCTTTATACGCTGCAGTGGTTTGGGCGCAGCCAATGGGAGCTCGCAAGGTCAGGCAACTTGCGACGCTACAACGCCCCTTCGCTCTGCAATAAAGCAGAGCTTACCGCACAACCGCTACCAGCGCAGCAACAGTTCTAGCCTGCGTATTACCACTCCATATAAAAGCAGAGATGGAGGCAACTTTCACTAAACTGATCCACCTACGCAAAGATGCAACTTTCAGAAATATCAACTACAGTCCAGTCCAGTTCGAATGTCCCTCCACTTCTCTTCATACACATCCATCTCTCAACGGAAATGAAATCCAGATCAGAATTGACAAGCAACAGACTCACACCCCAACACACTCCCCGCGTACCGGGACACAGATTTACGCAGACGGTTCAAAGCAGGAAAATGGTGTATGCAGTGCATTTGTGCACTACGAGAATGGGAAAATTGAATACAACTGGCAAGGAAGTCTTGACACTCACAATAGCATTTTCCAAGCGGAAGTGCTAGAAATTACGGCTGCAGTGCAACATCTTATACATAACCAGATCCCACGAGCAACCATCTATACTCATAGCCTGTCAACTTTACTTGCACTTGAGAATCATCATCATGTCTCACCGCTCATATTCAGTCTCCAACGTCTCCTTACGCAACACCCTCAATACAATCTCAACCTGGTATGGGTTAGAGCCCATGCGGATAATCAGGGCAACGAGGCTGCAGACACTTTGGCCAAAGATACAAATTTCCAACCAGACAGCCCAACTCCTCACCGTACCTGCACCCTCCTCTTATCTAAAGGGCTTCCTACGAGAGCATGGAATGAACCTATGGCAATGAGAGTGGACCGAATGTGAGACAGGCAAACGGACTTTCAACCACCTCCTGAAAGCTTCCACCGACCGACTCTTCGCCGTAGCACCACTCACCTACTTCATCACGGGTCGACCCGTTTCCAAGTTACCATAATCGCCATGGCATCTCAAATACCAATGTGTGTGTCTGCGGATCAGATGGGTTACCAGATCATTACGTATTTGAATGTCCTTTAACGGCTGCACACCATCTCCCGCTACCTACAAATAATAGGGACGCCTATCACCGGTTCCTTATAAGACATAAAGGAGCGGTTAATTCAATCTCCACCATCATTAATACCATCGCGGCATTGGCACGGACCTTTGCCAACCGTGCTAAAATGACGCGGTCAGCAGAGTTCGGACTCCACGCTCTGGTGTACTGACGATAAACTCCACCACTAGTCCAATGGACTAGTATTTTCAACATATGCTCATCAAAACAACTTTGTGTGTTTAAGTTCCCATGTCCATCAATTTAAAGTGTACAATACTAATAATTCGCAAGTACTGTTCTTTTCACGCCTCTACGTACCAGTGCATTCCATTCTATATTCATGCGTGATATTCATCTTTGAACTGAGTGATATTCATCTGTGAATTCATAATCTGTATTCATGCGTTTTATTTATGTGTGCATGCCTTTTTGTGCTTTAAGTGATTATGTACCTGTTTTATGTGTTGTGTGTTTATGTATTTTGCGCTTTGTGTCTTGTGTATTATTTGTCTATGTGTATTTATGCGTATATCTTTTTGCATTTTTACTTTAAGTACTTACCATCTGTAACATCACAGCTTACCACTTCAAACTGTAATACAACCCTACTAACGCCCTTGTAAGGTCATGTACTCCCTCTGACAACCTGAATAAACTCCAGGCGCAGCTTTGTGGGGCTCCAGGGAGATATTGCTGTAGTTAGAGGAGGACGTGAGACACATGCCTGTTTACCTCTGTTAGACACCAGGCGTCCCCGTCCTCCGTAACCCACCTACCTACCTACTTGCTTGAAAAAATTATGTTCACGTATGTGATATTGGTTCGTTCTATTACATGCACATATGGCTATGAATGTCAGCTCGCTCTAACTTAATAAAATGCATAATTCACTGAGACTTATACATTCCTGTACTGTTACCTTACACATACTGTTTATCTTAAAATAATACAGATTCTTTCTCCCTGAATTTAATTAGAACAAACACGAAGACTATTACATTTATTTTTATGCCACCAGCATTTAACTAAATGTACTCAGGAGTCTGTTATTTAATATAGTATTACTAATAGAGATTCTATCATGTTTTGAAAGGAATTGCTATGCTCCAACTATTCCTTTCAAAACATGATACAAATCCTAACTGATTATGTATAAACTCCACAAACATTGTATGAAAATAACCATTTAGAGGTTCAACGTATGTGCCCTGTCTACAAAAGAGATTGATAATGATTATATTCGAACTCTTTTCAATCAGATGCATTAAATTCACGATGCCTTTAATCGGAAAGTGAGAATACTCAAAAAACATTTTAATTAAGTTTTTGAGCTTACCCGAATCATTTTCTTTTGGAAACCAGAAAAATCGTGTATGGTCTTTATCTAATTCTATTTCTACTGTCATAAATGCGCTCTGAATATCGCTGCTGAATACATATTCATATTCGCAAAATCGCAAGATTAATCTAAAATTATGGTATTCAACGGCGACCCGGGGTTCAGACATTCTATAACGGACTTTTGACCTTTTGACGAAGCACTGAATACTGGTCTGATTTCCGTAGTATCCCTATCCGATTTTACCACAGCTGAATGAGGTATTTAATAAAAATTCTTTTCGAAGCCGGAAGATCACTGCTCAACAGTATTTAAATTTAACTGTTCTTTAAGAACATTCTTATTTTCATTACATATCCAACTATTTTCTTTCATTTTTACATTCAAGTTGCGAAAATCTGCCTTTGGCTATAGCAAAGTTGTTAGTTAAATTGTCTGGCTGTTCTTCCCAGAATAGTTTAGTTGTTTGTATACATTCTTTCCCGAATTTTAAATTGCTTTCAAGTTAAGAAATAAATATTCCTCATTACTTTTGGAACTACCGTTATCCAGATCATTTATCCCTATTGAATTGTCAAAATTTAGCTTTATTTTTCATTCAGTGCTGTACAACATTCTGTTTTCACAATAGAAACGCTCTGTTTGTAATTTAAATCCAGCGAAGAAATTCAATCCTCAACAACCTTTCCAAAGAAAGTTTATGTCAAAAACAGAAAGAGATTTGTTCAATTGTTCCTTTTTCTCCCAAATTAATATCCCAAAAATATTGCCTTCCAGCAAGAAGATACAATTCGTTTTCTAATGATTCACTTATTTTACAGAAGCACCTGCATCAGTTTATTGTGTGATACTTTAAATTGTGAGCCTGAAATAATTCAGTTTGAAGTCCGTTGTAATTTTCTTTCCGGTATCACTTGAACTGCAAAGAGCAAATTGCACTACGTCACACGTTTCCTGTATTGGCACTCCCGAATAGAAAGTATGCACTGCTAGAAGTTCTTGCCTAATGATATGTAATTCCTTTTACAAGAGCAAATTGCACTACGTCACACGTTTCCTGTATTGGCACTCCCGAATAGAAAGTATGCACTGCTAGAAGTTCTTGCCTAATGGTATGCAATTCCTTTTACAAGAAACATCTCTACATGCATTATCTAACAAAATGTTAATTTCTTTATTTTGAGAGCTCTCACATAACTGCTGAACATTTTCTAAGCAATATTTCTCAATCCTTTTCATTCCTACATGCTAACGAAGTCTTGTTGATCGTTGACGATGATAATCTTAAGCAACTAGTCACCACGGGGCTCTAATGCACAGGGCGGTAAATTTGTAATAAGCGCTTACTAGCATATACCAAAGTCAAAATATCTTGCGGTTTTACAGCGCAGAAAAGAGGGCAAAAGAAACGGTAGGTTTATCACAGATCATTCCGTTATGCTGGCGTTTGCAAATTCCATAGATACTTTCTGCCTTACTCTGTTTATTAATGTGTCTTTTAGAAAGAGAGGAATAAGAGACAATGCTTTTCCCAAGGGATAAATTTCGCGGTTCCAGTTGATGAGGGACAAGAAACAGAATCTTGATAATTTTCAGGTTCTGTACGAAATACACATTTTTTCACTTCAGCAATAAATGCAAGTAGGAATATGCAAGTAGGTATTTCCCGCTATAATCAGCTTTATTTTTATTAAATCGTCCATACCTCTGGGAAGATTTTTGTAAAGAATTAAATTTATTTTCCAATCATGCATCTGAATAACTTGAATTAAATTCTCTAGTTAAATGCTCATTTCGTTCACGACACTGAATTTCTGTTTTCGAATATTCCAATAAATTAGGTATTTCGACAAAGGTGCGAGATATAAAATCGCTGGTAGGCTTGAGGCAAGACAGTCCCAAGCTCAGTTTTCAAGATAACTGAACGTAACACCACGTGTGCCATCATTAATTTGTGAAACCAGTATAAAACAGGGCAGTGTCCAGAAGACCAGGACAAGGTCGTCCGAGAGCTACTACGACCAATGACGACTGATATTTGGTACTTTCAGCCAAGTGCCAGAGGACATCTACAGCCACACATCTGCACATCTGTTTGAAGGAAGGCACTTAGTTGCCAGAAGGCTGCATGAGATAGAAATGCATGCCAGAAAGCCCGCTCACTTGGTCCCACAAAAGAGAACGTTTACATTGGTGTATACAACACCAACACTGGACACAACTTCAGTGGGCTAATATTTTCTTCATGGATGAGTCCAGATTCAGTCTACAACCTGATTCTCTGCGATTATTGATATGTAGAAAACTGAGACCCGATACCATCCCAACAACATCATGGAAAGGGACCAATATGGTGATGGAGAGTGATGGTGTGGTGGTGATGGTCTGGGTAGGGATCATGTAAGATAACGGCACACCGCTTCATATGTTTAACACTTGTTCCATGAATACCCAACGGTACAGGCAGGAGATCCTAGAGCTCAATGTGAGACTTTTCAGGGGCGCTGTTGGCCCTAAGTTCATTTTTATGGACAACACTGCACGACCACACAGGGCTCACCTGGCTGATGAGTATCTGGAAAACGAGAATATTCACCGAATGGATTGGCCAGACAAATCTGCTGACCTTAATCCTATTTAACATGCTTGGGATTCTCTTGGGAGGGTTATTGCAATACGCCAACACCCACCCAGAACCATTCAAGAGTTAAAAACTGCTCTGGTGGAGAAGTGGGTTCAACTTCTACAGACACGCCTTAACTATCTTGTTAAAATCATGGCTATTCTGCATGTTGTCTGTCTGTCAGAGGTGACCACACACCGTGGTATTTTTATTGTTGTTTCGCACACACTATTGTGATACAATCAGCTATATATATATACCTAATTTCATTTATTTTTATTCAGTATTCCTCGAGACATTTGGAAAAAAGTGTTCCATTTCTTAATTTTGTCCACTCGTGTAATATCTGTTTATCAAATCATTCTTTTACTATGTTCAAAGCAATGTCATAGTTTTCGGAACTCAATACTAACCCGCATACAGATGCCTCAGCTTCATTTATTAGGTGCAATTTTAAATAACTAAACTTTTGAATGTTACCAAGACCCGAATTTTTATGTATAATTGCTTCAATGTGAGAATAAAATTCATTAATTCTTAAAAAATGGCATGGTACTGAGGTATCTGCAGGTGAGGAAGCTTTTCTTTATTTTGTCGTTCACTTCTGGTTTGTAATAACAGTCGTTTCCTCAGTTTTTTTAATTCACTTTCTTTTGTTTTGAAGTTTCTGTTCTGAAGTTATTTTTCCTATAACAATATTGTCCTTGTACACTTATTGTTTTTCAGTTCCCTTTTCTGTTTCCTCAGTTTTACACAGTATTAGAATTTCATCGTCGAGATAACTCAAGGTCTGATTCCTTGTCTAAAAGTTTCCCAAAATGTTCATCAATTAAAAACAACTGACTTTTCTTTTTATTTATTTCGCTTTCAAACAATTCCATAGGGTAAGTTGTCTCCTGTCTGGCGGGGTATCTACTTTTTTTAGAGATTCGACATTCGTTTTGAACAATTTAAATATTCAGTTCACTTGGTTCGCTATTTACAATTTCGAAAGGCCTATCCCTGTTTTCGGCGCCATAAATGATGCAACCAAAATGTTCAAGTTCAGTTTCGGTTTAGCATTTTAATACCCGAACAAATATAACAATTTAAATTTCGCTTATCTGTCAGGCGAGATCGACTCAATCAAACACGTTAACTTAGACTTTTATTGACATTCCGGATACAGTAGGCAACAGAAAGGAAGACGTATACAACGTGTTCGTAAAAACATTTTCCCCGATAAACGAACCTCTAGACGCCTATCTGCTCAAACAATTGAAATGAAATTTCAGGTATTGCTATTTGAAGGTATGCGCTTCAGATAGTGATGATTTAAACCAATAGACCTCTCACATTTACGGTTATTCATTCAAGGCGGAAATATTTCGAAATTTTCTAATGGCGACACCCGCTTTTTTCCTGCGCAAGTTTATCAGCATATTGAAAAACCGTAAATGCTTTTGCAACGATACACGAATGACGCATATTGACGGCGTAATACATTTGCAGAGAACAGCATTGTAAAGGACCTATAGCAACACGAGAGAGGAGAGAGAAAAAAACTTTTATTGAAATTACAAGTTTCAAGGCGTCCACCTTCGGAGATGATAATACATTGCAAGAAGATGATTGTTGACCATTGTGACGAATGTATGATCACTGGAGGAATCTGACGAATTTCACATTTTATGGCATTGTTTAATTCTGGCAAATCTCGTGGATTTGAAAAGTATACATTAGATTTCAGATAACCCCAGATCAGAACCAGAAAGCCATTGGAGGGAGGTTGGGGGATCGCAGTGGCCACGAAACTGCATGTTACAGGAGATGACACCAGAATGCTGTTCCAGCACTTAGCGATCGTATATGACGACGTATGGAGGAGCACCATCTTGCATCCATGCAATATCATTAGCGACATTTCGCTGTTCCAGTTCTGAAATTACGTGATTCTGCAACATTCTTGTATACCGAGCGCTTATGATGGAATGTGTTTTCATTCGTTTGTGTAAACAACCTCTTCTATGAAGTACAGACCAAGAACAAATTTGCTTGCTATGTCGTACCACACATTCACTTTAGCTTCGCGTAAACGCGCTGGGGCAACATCTTGATGATTTTTGTCATCCTAGTTAATGCAGTTCTTGGAGTTTATGTTCCCAGTTAAGAAAAAATGCGCCTCATCTTCCATAATGTCCTCAGCTCCTACCTACTAATTTCAGCATATCTGATGAGGAAAAAATTCGCAAAGTCAACTCGCTGTTGCTCTTCTTCAGGTTGCAACATTTGGATGCGCTGGATTCCGTAAGGGAAGATCCGCAGAACACAGCGCAGAAGCTTGAAGACTGGTTTTCGATACATTGCAATACTTCCTGCAGCCTGCAATGGACCTGCAGTAATCTTATTATGCACTTCCGCAGCAACTTCAACAGAAACCGAAAGTCATTCGGATAGCGGTCTATGCAGCATGCAAATTCTTCAAATATTTAATCAAATCAAGTACAGTTTTTACGGAACATGGGCTTCGTTTTAGCTTATGATTTCGCCGATAAACTCTTATCGCTTCAAAAAAAAAAAGGATTTTTATCCTCACATAAAACAGCTTTATCAGCTTACCTCGTTGTTTCCTTGCAAGCGTCACCTTGTTAGCACGCTCTAAAGCTTGACTGAAGAAATAATCTTCCCACATTGCTCATTAAAGTTTTTCCACAAGTCACATGGTGTTCCGTAACTGATGCTTCTACTGCCTATTACTATGAATTATAAGTGTCACTGGTCCTGTACAGTCCTTTTTTTTTTGCAAATGTTTTTGCTTATTTGCGCTTCATTCTGTTCACCGACTTATAGTTCTCTAAAAATACTCAGACGCACAGCGCTTGAAGCCTGTCCTTTTAATTTCTACATTAACACATATTGTTATCATTTTCATAATAAAGAACAATTGTTAATTTTTTTTTCTTTTAAACAAAACTCGGACAAATTTAATTTTACATTATAAATTTTAAAAGAGAATCTCATCTTCCTAAACAAGGACTTCAGTGTATTGTTAAAATCAAAATGACACTTATAGGTAAAAATGTTTACGTGCAGTTTTCATTCTTTTAAAATACTAAGATCTAACGTGTAATTTTTAATTGATTTCTTCCAGGCTGCTTGACAATCGTGATTTCTAAGAAAAAACAAGTCATTCTATTATAATCATCTGCATATTTTTATTTATTTACAATAGATTTATATATTTATATAGGATGTTTAATTCACAGAGAATAACTTACCTCATTTAGTTGGAGATATATTTTAAATTAATTCTCTTTAAATATTGCTTGAAATATAAAATATACACATGTAGCAGCATTAGGCTTATTATTCGTTATAAAATTATAGTGCTCTGTTTCGAATGTTTTTAAAACATTTAACAGAGATTATCAGTAAAATATCTAAACGTAGAAAACTACCACATATTCAAATACAGACCTTCTATCTAATGTACTGTTGCCACATCCATCTTAAACCATTTCTTAGGAAATTTAAGAGAAACATATCTTTAATCTTTAAATCATTAAAGATTAAAGATACGTATTTTTTGATCTTTAAATCACACTTTTGAATTAAACTCAGACTAATGCTAATAGTTTTTAAATACAGTTTGAATCCATGAATTATTTATCTTAACTAATACTTTAATATATACAAGGAACGTTGAATTATTTCAATGTTGATCATCAACTAAGAATTTGTGGAAGAGAAGACAAGAATTTTGATATTCCAAACATCTGAGCAAAAGTAAGCAGTATCTTCTGTTCATTATAAAAAATCTAATGTGCATGCCATCTGACTCCCTTGTACGGAATATTAAATTGTACGCCTTTTTTCTTACATTTCATTTAAACTTATTTCCTTGAATTTCGTTACAGATATATTTCCCATTCAAGTAATTTAGTTCTCACTCCGCAGCAAGGCAAAAATACACTGGTGAAATAAATTAAGAGAACTTTCATATTTGATCTACGATCTCCAGAACTACTGAGCAGGTTTTAATAAAATTTGTTGTGAACATAGGTTGATACAATACAAACAAAATAAACGTTTAACAGTTATAATAGACACACATGTTCGTGTGTAACATTCATGGGAATCTGAAGGTCTAAAACAGCGGTTGCAGAAGACACAAAAGAAATGGATTAATAGAGGGCATGATCCCTTCTTACAGCCACACAGGCCTGGCAGCGTGATGTTATATTGGAAATGAGGCAGTTTACCAATGCCTGTGGCAATTGGTCTCACTCATTCAGCAATGCTGTTTTCAATTCCTAGGTGGTTCTCGGAAGGGGGCTGCGTTGCACTTGCCCTCCCCAGAGCGTCCCAGACATGCTCTATAGGGTTGAGGTCTGGAGACCTGGCTGGCCAATTCATCCAGCGAATATCCTCACTCTCCAGAAATTCGTCGACCAGAAGAGCTCTATGTGGCCTCGCGTTATCGTAAGATTAACTCTGGGTCCCCCTGCACCTCGGAAAAGGCGAACATAGGGCTCCAAGACCACATCCCTATACCTCACATCAGTCACAGAGCCTCTGTCAAAGACGTGGAGAGGTCTGAGGCCATCCAATATGATGCCTGCCCAGACCATTACACCGCCACCCCCATAATTGTTGATTTCAAGGAATTAGAGGGTAGGTAGCGGGTCTCTGTCTCTCTCCATATGAAAGTACGGCAAGAACGGTGTTTAGGCTAAAACGGGACTCGTCGGTGAACAGAACGGTCGCCATTGCTCCGTACTCCAATCACTATGCTGCCTGCACTATGCTAATCGGACTCTCCTGTCCGTAGATGTGAGCGGGACGCAATCAGCCAGTCTTCTGGCAAACAACCCTCTCTCATTCAGTCTTTTGGAAACAGTCACCCTTGTTACACGGGTTCCTTTGGCTGCATACAGGTCCCGAGAGAGTTGAGAAGCTGTAGCCTCTCTGTTGCGCCTCGCTAAAATTTACAAACAGCGATCTTCTCTCACCGTCGTGGCTCTTGGACGACCTTACCCAGGCTTTCTCTCGATGGATTCAGTATCCTGGAATTGTTTCCATAGGTTATACACGAGCTGGGCGTTAAATTAAACTCTCTGCATGTCTGGACTTGCGATTGGCCTGCCTCTAGCCTCTCCAGAATTCACCCCCTCATTCCATCATCTAAACTTTGGTGGTTACTAATTTTTACTGTTCCGATGTGAATTTAACCGATTGCTGCAAGATAACACCAAGGAATTCGCCGAGGTGGTGCTAGCGAACGCAATTCGTCTTACCCTCCAAACGCTTATAAAGCTTATTTTTCTGATGGCTCCGCCTACACAGACGTGTACGCTTACGTATTTGCCGTACAAGAATTGCATTTTTATATAGAAGCAGTGGTTTTTCCTTCAGTTCAGTTCTTTTCACGCAATTCAATAAAATATGCAAATTCTCTTACTATATTTCACCAGTGTACATAAAAACTCAACATATCTTCATTAAAAATTGAAAGATATAGAAAAATATAAAACACCAAATACTGTTAGAAAAAATTAAAAAAAATTTTTTACAATTAAAATTAAAGTTTCTATGCAAAAACAAGAAATTCCACCAGTAGGCAAGAATGCATATTTTTCGGTGCAAAAAACTAAAAGTTTCCTTTCGGTTACACTCGGCAAACAGACACTGAAGATACAAAAAGACTTAATTCACTAAACAAGTTTCAAATGTAAATAAATATGGCTTCTACGGTAAGAAAAATAAGGATTAGCCGCACTTAAAAAACTTTTAAATTTTTGATAATTCTGCAACTATTGCATGCAGATTAACTAAATTCATAAAAATCTTAACCGGAAGATGAGAACAGCATAATTCAACCATTTTTAAAGCAAAAAATGCGCAAAAGTGTTCTGAAGCTTTAAACAAAGTCAATTAACTGAACAACAAAACGAGTTTCATTCCGATCAAACCACTGAGACCTCTATCGTCAATTAGCACTATTGTTTTTAATTCTAAATATTTTTTTTTACAATGCGTCAATAAACCTATACATATTTGAGGCTCTCATTGAATTGATCTCTTTTCCCTACTCGTTTTGTTGTCCGAACACAAATAGAAACGAAGAATACATGTAATGCCGAAATTTTTTTTATAAAACCAAGGGGAAAAGGTTGGACTAATTACAAACGAAAGAAAAATAATAATAATAAAAAAAAACGCCGTACTAATTACAACGTAAAACTCTTTTTATCGAAAAATTTGATTGTTAAATGTAAAGGCTAGATAAGGATCAGGTTCGAATGCGTACTAAAAATGAAAACGCTTTTTGCTAAAGTAAAAGGAAAGGAAAAAGAAATGCGACTTTTCGAGGTGAATTTTGTAAAAAAAGTTTACTTTGGAGGGGGTTTTGCATAAACAAACTATAATGTAAAAACAAATTATAATGAAAAAACACTGCCCATCATGGTTCTTATAATCCTTAAATAATTCTCTCATATTCCATTTCCCATATTAGATGGAATAAATTTTGCAGCACTACGCGCAGATTTTTCTACTAGTTTTTCTAGTCTTTTTCGCTCCACAACGAATAGAAAATTCGACTGCTATCTCAATATATATATGCTTTTGGTAGGCCGATTGTAACCAAAAGGAGGTGCACAATTACATGTTATAGCAGTCCTGTATATAAAATTTCAACTTTCTGAGGCTACTCGTTTTTGAGTTATGCGAGATACATACATAGAGACATACATATGTACATACGTACAAACGCCACGGAAAAATCTCTTCTCAGTCCATTTTAAATCAGCTTTAGAATTCGTTTAGGGGGAAGGTACCTACTGATGTCTTACGTACAAATGTCACGCAAAAACATCGTTGAATTGCATTCAATAGCGGTCAAAACGGATATATTCTTTGAAATGTGATACTCGAGATTTTTCGTGATTACAATACTTCCTTTACTTCGTACAAAACACTTTGAAAAAGTTGAGATTTATGATAATTTTACAATTTTTAAACTTATAAACATTTTAAATATTATATTAAGTTTTTTGGAGCAAATTTATCTATGGCTCTAAGAATATTTAAAACTAGAAAATTGAAAGATAGTTCTCAGATTGTATAAATACTATCGAAAAAAGTTAATTTTAGCGTTTTAGAATCATCAGCAACTAAACGACAGAAAGAATATGGAAAACTAACGGGTTTCCCTTCCCTTTCAAAGTTAAAGTTTTCTTAAACTGTTAATAAAATATAATATTAAGAATCAATGTAATTTGAAGAGATGAAGACATTTACTAGAAATTTTACATAATCACTTGTTGGCAAAATATCTGATAGCCGAATAAAAATATATTTATGCTGTTCCATTTGGGTTATATTTTTATTATCTCCTAGCACTTTATAATTTTTAATAATTTATATCTCTCCTTTTGCTTTCTTAAAGTTTTATTCTAATGTAGGCTGCAGTTGAAGAATAAGAATTCTTCTTGTCACTATTTTAAATAAATGAACGAATAACATTTATTTAAAATTACTAATATGAATTGATAAATAAGCATTTTAATGATAAATAAAAACCATTTAAATGTCAGGAAACGAATCTCGATAAAGGCTTTGATAATTTAGAAGAATTCTTTAAAAAATTAAGTACGAGAAAGATATATATCATAATTTTGTAAATATTCTAAATTTCGTTATTCAAACCAGTTGTAATTGTAAAGTTTGACTGTCGGTAAAAGCATTCAGTAGCTTTTGTCTATTGTGTGTGATAATGATGATATATCGCATGAATGGATTTATGCATAAAAATAACAAAACGCATTGCAGTTTGCTTTAATTTACTTACTGTATCGGATGATTTTGAGAAACTTCAGCCATAACCTCATTTTCTTTAAATGAAAATAATTCCTGTTCATCTCATAGACTGAAACTTTAGCTCAAATTATAATTAAACTTTTCTACGCATTAGAGTATAATGCTAGAAATTTCGTTTCAAAAAGTTATATTTTCCAACAAATAATGATCGCTAGAATAGGACATAAAGGTAATAAAAAGCATTTTTAAACCAAAGTCAGTCAGTCTCGAAATGGGATTTTGCGTTCATTCACTATAAACAATGTATTACTTTTCAGATTGTTGCCACCAAATATTATCTCCCTGTATTATTTTCAAAGAAATTAAATAATGAAGAATCTGAATATATACTATATGTACATCCTTCGCATTGTAAAGAACGACGGTACCTAGAGCCATCAAATTTTGGATAACATAGCTCTCCATCCGAACATGTGCATCTGGAAGACCGAATTTTGAATTTCGAAATTTATTTATGTTATATGTTATTTAATTATTAAATTTATTTATGTTATAAAACTTTAATAAATTTTTAATCAATAGACGATGATTTGAAAGAGCGAAGTTGCAAAATTATTCGAAATTAAACATTTTTCATTTCCAGCTCGCGAGACTGCTGTCATTCGGAAAAATTTAAGATAGTTATCTTATAATTTTAATTAACAAACTCGGATCTATGACAGCAATGTGTTGCCGCGGCCGGAAATAAAATGCTTTTGTCTTCCACTCGCTAGCGAATAGCCATTTAGAAAAGCATAAGATAAAGATTAGTAAGCTTTAGATAAGCTTCAAAGTTAATGTGGAATGAATAAACTAAGCGATATAAAATCAATAAACATAGTTCTTAAGAAAAAAAGTTTTTACGTTTTAATATGATTGATTAAATAAACATAATATTTCTAATTAAAAATATTCAATATTTTTATGAAATTACACAAGCTGCACTCATTAAAATCATTATACACTTTTTCTTTTTTATGATGACTATTTGGCTAGTTTTTAAAGAAATAATATAGAGTATAAGGTATTTTGCCCGTCTTCTCTGCATGCCTTCGTGGTGTAGTAGTCAGCACTCGTGCCGCGTATTCGAGAGTCCGTGGTTCGAGGCCCGGCGAGGGCTTTGTACATCTTTCACATCTCCTGCTTCCAGGTAAATCCTAGTGTCTCTACAGAAGAATATAAAAATATTCATGACAACTTCTAATACTCTACACTGGATTTCTAAAAAATATTCTGTTAATAAATATTACGTGATTTTGCCGTTGAACTGAATTTTATATAGTGTAAGTGAGAAGAACATGATATTTAATAAAGTTACAAACAAAATTAAAAATTTAACTTAAAGCAGTAAGTATTTTTAATAAATTACGTCATAGTATAACAAACGTACTTTTCGTAGAATAATAATTGCACATAAACTTTGAACTGTTTTTATAGGTAAACATAAGTAACAACGAAAAATTCAGAACATAGTATGACAAGAATTCAAAACAAGCCTAACCAAGAATGATCAAAAATGTAAGCGTTTCGAAGGATCATAAACGCTTAAAAACTTTAATGCGTATTTGAAAGCAAGTAAAGCCGTTAATTTTAACTATATCTCTAGACGCAAGTATGATTTGAGATGAAACGGAATACCTAACTTATTGATTCCAGAATGCCAGGCATACGATTTTGCAAGCGCTTGCCTAACAGCGCATCTGCTCAAGTGTTTCAGAGTTCTGGGCATCACAGGACCCTCCGATATATTTTTAAAGATATAACTATACTGCTGACAGTGCTTAAGTACCTTCTTCCAGCACTTTTTGGAACAAAAAGAACTTTTTACTTCTTCAGAAATAGCATGACTTATTTCGTGCATCCGCACATATGGTGTTGGCCGAGCTCTCCAACATAGAAAGAAACAATCAACCATGTTTGATTGCTGTTGTGACGAGTTCTGCGTAGCAAACATCAAAAGAAATATAATAACTTCGTTAACAATGTATTTTCTGGATGATTGCGTTTCACAGTTGTCATCATCTGACGAATTTTCATTACCGCTATTTGCAGCGAAATGATGAGCAGGGACGTCATCGTACGTATAACGTAGAAAATTGCAACACAATGCCTTGTCTTTTCTTGGCATCTCGTTGTAACCAAGATTGTAGTCAAAAATGAATCTGAAATAGATATGTAATTATTAGCTAAGATTTCTTGGTCGGAACATGGCCTACAACTAATATCAAATAATTTAAATATTAAAGAAATAAAATGAAAAAAATAGTTTTGCTGATTTTATATATTTAAAGGAGTTTGTGATAGAGATGAAGATAAATTTTTTATAAAAGTTGAAAATCCAGCAGAATGGAATAAACTCATTCACTTTTCTTGTAAATTTAGAAATATAATTTCAATCCTCCCGAAAAACGTATTATTTGCATGAAAGGCTTCGGCAGAGAAAAGTTTCTCTTATTCCAAAGCCAAAAATAAAACTTAATCACATCCTATTGCACTAGAAAATTAGTCTACGGTAGGAGGAAAAGACATATAATTTACTGTTTTTGTATAAAATTTGATCTTATTTAATTGTATCTTTTTATTCAAATACAACTGCTTGATAATTTTTATCATCAACTACCTATTCTGTTATTGAATGTAATACCTTGATTTTTCATTTCTTCATTTGAAACATTTTTATTCGATTTTGAAAATTAGACATAGTCGTTGTAAGTGGGTGCAAAATTATTTTTCCACTCCTACCTTTTTCTTTTCTTATAGTCCGATTTACACAAAAGGGCTATTAATTTCGTTTTAGCATTTCGGCGTCGTCCACTATAAAACGGCATTTCGCTTTTCAAATTGTTGCTACCAAATATTAGAGCCCTGCATTATATTTAAAGAAAGCAAATAATGAAGTATCTACATATGAATGTTTCTATGTTTCTGGCATTGTGAAAGAACAACGGTACCTAGAGACATTAAATTTTGAATAACGTAATTCTTTGCTCGAATATGGGCATCTGGAAGCCCAAATTTGGAATTTTGAATTTTGTTTTATTATCTATTTTGTATTCTGTAAAACGTTTAATTTTTTAAAAGAAATTTTAATTGACAAATTCAGCGATTTCAAAACGAGCAATAGCAAAATTGTACGGAAAAAAAAAAAAAAAAATTTTTATCTGCAGCTGCAGAATTTTATGGTTTAAGTGCAAAGAACATGATATTTTATAAATAAAGGTAACGCAAAAAAAATTTTAAAAACGCCACTTTGGGCTTAATATATATATATTATTCAAAGGTATGTTTTGGGGCAACGAAAATATTATTATTTAAGAAACAAAGCATCTTTCAGTGCCCTTATTAGTTTTACAAACACTAAACTTACATATAACAGCATTTTTTATTTACCCAAATTAAAACCAGAAAATTCTTATATTCAAATTTCATTGCAAAGACGTATTTCATAAAAAATAAGACAAGCATCATGCACATATGAATATTTGAATACATTCAATAAACAGATAATTCTTCCCTTTTCCTTAACATTCAAAAAGAGAGAAAATTTTGAAAATTCATCATCATCTTTTATTATGGCAAATATTTTAACTTTAATTAAAAAAATCTGAAAATTATATTTTGATTTTTCGAATAATATTTAACTTTTGTTCATCTCTCTCTATTCTCCTTGCAGAATGGTGCAGCTACTGAAATGCCTTAATTCGTAGACCTACCTCCAACGAAAAACTATTACTTTCAGATATATCAGTTCTAAATGGGCTGCTGATTTGAAAAGTATTACACAAAATCCGAAGATTGTAGAAATAAGTAATCATATCTATACATTCCGATATTAATACGGATGCCGAACTGATGACACGAGAATAAATAGCATGATAATCAAAGCCAGTTACAAAAGTACATGGCAACGTAATTTAGCTTAAAATATACAAATATAGAATATTACGAGAAACAGACTAAACAATAAGTTACCAAAGGACCACCAATATTAGATAACAGTTCCAGATCGAAAGTACGAAACATCAAACGAAAAGATCGAAAATAAATATAGGTAAGCTCACTTTCTATTTACTCGTGATAAATTTCCACTAAAAATATCCTCTATTAAATAAAACAAAGATATTGTCAAGGATGTGGCGGCATAAACCTCGTTCATGTGTCCTGAGATCGTTTTAATAATGTCGAATATAGAATAATAACTAAAAATCACTATCTTCACAAATAATGTTCATGAAGTAGACAAAAGTTGCAGAGATGTTGTTCGAGGCATTTTCTTCCGAGACCGGATATTTCTGTTTTTAGACTTGTCAGCTCTATCGAGAAGTGTTAAAGAAGTTTTATCATTTTTATCTGTAGCATCAGTGGTTTCGAACAATTTTTCTTCACTTTTCGGCAGCTGTTAAAAGTAGGTTTCTCAGGTTGGAATACTTTTACTTGACTTAATGTAGGACATAACTCTGCCATGTAGATCAACTCGTCTTTCATTAGCAGCCTGGGGTTTTTCATCAGGTTTTCTTTCTACGTTATTTGGATTTTTAAGACATAATTGAGAAATGGCTGCGTGATCGGCACCACAATTGTAACATGTTAGTTTCTTTATGAATTTTGCTTCAAAATCATAACTTTTATGAGGTAAGGAGCATTAAACACATCTCCGAGCAGCATTACACTTGTCTGAAGAGTAGACGAAATACTGAAAGTTGGCTGGCGAGAATATCAAAATCGAAATATCACTTTTACAATTGTAAATAGAGCTGGCGAAAATCTAAAAACAGATGCGACTGCTCGAAGCTCTATCCCTCTAACATTCAGAACATTCTGTTGAAATACAATCAGAGATCATTTGCGTTCTGGTGAGGAATACGGAAGGAAGACGTTATAGTAAAAGTAAAATTTATAATAACTGGTTAGTTAACATAAGATATGTTATAAATGTATTAAATCATTGGTCTCGAACTCATTGCCAAATGCAAGATCTGAAAGCAGCTGACGGGTCAAATCTTTTTTTATGAAAATGGAAAGTTTCTTTTAACAAATCAAAATTTTTTAGCTAAATTTTTAATTTTACGCTCTGAGTATTTATCAAAACATACTTAAACATTAAAAAAGAAAAATCTGAAAGGTTTCAGATTTCATATTACGTCCAAAGGCGCGTTTTTTTAACATTTCGTGTGTTACCTTTATTTATTAAATATCATGTTCTTCTCCCTTAAAACATAAAATTCAGTTAGAGAGAAATATCGCAAAATAATTTTTAAATGAACGTATCTTTAGAATTTCCGATACACAGTCTCCTGCGCTGAAGATAAAAATGTTTCTTTTCTGTATAATGTTGCCATTGCTCGCTTTGAAATCCTTGAGTTTGTTAATCAAAAATTAGGTAAAGTTTTACAAAATATGAAATCGCCAATAAAACAAATTCCAATTTGGGCTTTCATGGGCCCATATTCAGGTTGAAACTTTTAGTATTCAAAATTTGGTATCTTTAGGTACCGTTTTTATATCACAATGCGAGAAACATGCATACATTTATGCAGATTCTTCATTATTTAACTTCTTTAAATGTATAATACAGGGCTCTAATATTTGGTGGCAGCAATTTGAAAAGTGGAAAACACTTTTAGTGAATCAACGCAAAAGGCCAAAACAAAATTAATAGTCCTTCTACGCAAATTGCCCATTTGGACTAATAACAATGTTGCAAAGAAGAAAATTCTAATTTATACTTATTTGTTTCATATCTAAAGGTTGGTAAAATTTCTGGCGGTTACACTTTGTGATTCAAATGTATTGACAGCTAAGTATTAAAATTTCAGACTGAAATTTAGTTCAAATAGTTATAATACGCTGAATTATACTAAATAACTTACTAACTAAGCACTAACCCAATAAATAACTTACTTTAATCTTAAACTAAAAATAAGCAAATTATGAAAACTTTCCAATGAGACTGAAACTTGGGAATAAATAATGATTACCTATACTCTTTATTAAATTTTTCTTTTATGCATACAAAGAAATACATATACTTGTACTTAAATAAGCTTCTTTATTTCTTACTAGAACTTTCAACTCAGTTATTTTCTCATAGTTTTTCTATTTCGATAAAGTTTGTAACCTTGGAGAAGAATATCTAGAAATTTCGTGCTCCTAAGTTAGTTCTTTTCTTAGACTTGACTTGGCAAAAAAACTGTTTCCGTATGAATACTCCCAAACAAAGCAATTATTCTAATTTCAATACTTCACCACTAAGGTGGAGTACTAAGGAGGAGTCTTTTGACAAGTACGAACCAAAATGTTATTAAACCTGTATCGTCAAATCTTTGAATAAGATTTATATCACAGTGTAAATTAATTAGCTCAATTTGTGGATTTTCTGAAACATTACTCATGCTCGTTTTTAATAGTAATAAAAAATTGTTAAAAGAAATGTGAAAGGTTTTTGGTGTTAACTATTACCCAAAAGAGTTTGTTAATATTTTTTACGCTCTCCTTGAACTCGCAGTCTACCAGTCTGTTGTTACGTTACTCTTACTCACCCAATTTTTTTAATCTTTTTAGTTTTATTAATAAGCATCATTTTCTTCGAGCTTACTCCACATTCAGTTCAACAGCAAAAATTACAAGCATTTTAAAAGCAGAATAGCAGTATAGTTTTAGAATTCCAGATGCAGCATTGAGTGTTGGCATACATTTTTCTGTTTTTGTCAGTCCTTTTTCGGTTTATCCTATCAATGTTCAGTTTTCATACTAAAATTACTTTACAAAACTTTTTTTTGTCTTTTTATTATTAACGTTTTGAATGTTTACATTATTTATTAAATATCACGTTCTTGGCTCTTACGCCGCAAAAGATTCTATTTAGCAGCAAAATCACAAAAGATTTTAAAACAGCATATCTTTAAAATTTCTAATAGACAGTCTCTTGCGCTGGTGATAAAAATGTCTCTTCCGTATAGTGTTACCGCTGCTCACTTTGAAATCGTTGATTTTGTTAATCAAAAATTCGTTAAATGTTTACAAAATATGAAATAGATAATAAAACAAATAAATTCAAATTCGGGCTTCCAGGTGGCCATACTCAGGTGGAGGACGACTATTGAAAATTTGATGGCTCCAGCTACCTTGTTTTTTCACAGTGCGAGAAATATGCATACATTCATGCAAATTTCTTATCATTTAATTTCTTTAAATATAATACAGGGCGATAATATTTGGTGGTAACAATCTAAAAGGTGTTACTCCTTTTACAGTGATTCAACGCAAAATGCCGTTTCGAGACTATATCTCATTTGGGACTAACGTCCCTTTTGGGCTAACAGTACTCCAAATCCTCCAAATCTTAAACTTTTTCTTTAAATTCTTGTCTCAATAATTACAATGTTATTACAACGCTACTTAATTTATGGGAAATGTATTCGCCGGCAGTACCAGATTCCTTCGGGTGATGTATGCGACCCGCAAGCCGCCAGTTTGAGACCATTGCATTCGATGATCTCTTTAAGACAAGTAAAGTATTTTATTGAAAATTTAATTCGATTTTTCTTTCATATTAGAAGAAAGCTTTAGCAATTTTTTCTCTCTTCTCATTTGACAATACTGCAATTTCTACGAAAGTAATTCACCTAAAATATAAAATATTATTTAGAAGTTAAGATACGAAAATGTACATTCTTCTGCAAAATATAAATGAAACACCATGAGAAAAGTATCCCTTTTTGATGAAATTAAACATTTCTAAACTACATTCATAAATAATGAAATGATTACTATTTCAATGTTCTAAAACAATTTAACAGCTAGCAGTCCATCTTAAATATCACAATTAGTGATGTTGGAAACTTTGTCTAACTGCAATGCGCATTACTATACCGCGAGGTAAAGAATGATAGAGATTCGTAATGTCATTCTGAATAGATTTGAACAAGGGTTTTCAGGTGTTATTACAGATTTTCGACGTACTGTGGCTCTTGTACTTGACAGCTTAATACATATTCAAGTGGCAAAAGACCTGAAGATCTTGCTATTCGAAGAAGAGTTGAAACATCGGATATATGAATCTCATTATCTTGTTGCAAAACTGCCTGAGTGATATGCCATGATGTATCGCACAACTGCTCACAATATGTTACCAATATATCACTGTATTGTTAGAGTTGTAAGCTTGATCACAACGAGCAACCGGGTATAATAAGGTATATCCATATCATCATACAAGAAGTATTCAGCTGTATGCCTTTGCATAATAAGGTCCCTTTTGAAAGTACTGACCCGATCTCCTCTATATGTGTATGTGATGGTTCTCTCTCTCAAGATTGAAATGAGAATCATCTCTGAATACAACGAGATGCCAGTCAGTGACTAACCATGATACTCAAATACGCTTATCATTCCAAACGATATTGTCGGTCTTAAGGTGGCAACAGCAGACGTTTTAAAGGGCAACTTGAGGGTAACCCTGATTCAATTATGTATCGTGAAATGACGGAAAATTCTACATATGGTATAAAAGAAGTTACAGCTTGCTGTTTAATGGAAAATAATGATGTTGTACCAATTCAGGCTTGTCGGACAAACAGCTAATTATATTTTTGTAGCAACCATTACTGCCAGCACCTATCCACGGCCGTCTTCATACCCAGTGGCACCCTATTTCACAACGTGGAAAATGGAACAGTTCTGTATCTCTCGTTCTACTGGGCCGATTGATGAAATTCGAATTGCTTTTTTCATGTCTCCAAAGCGTGACTTAGGATACATATTAGATTTATATATAGTATTGTTCTAAGATAGGTATTTTGACACAAAATCGAACTTTTTCTGAAATGACATGCCAATTGTTTTCCATTTCGATTCTACGACTCAAATTATGCCTAAATATTGATTTTGTAATTTTTAGTGAGAAATTTATGGAGAAATTTAAAAATTTATCGTGTAGCATTTTTTTTCAGTTTGCTCCAAGAATAATTCACTTGGCGAAATTCTTAATAGAATCTATTTTCCTTTCCCTTTTAACATTGTGCATGAGCGGAAAAGAAACTACATCAGTCCTACATTCAAATAATTTTAACAAAGTGCCTAAACTACATTTGATAATATTAACGCTTTCAATAAATACGCCAAATTTCAAAACGTGCCAATATATAAATTCACATATATCTTTAGAAATTTTGAATAAAAGGCTTTAATTTTTTGCAAATATGCTTAGAAATGCCTCTACTTTAAGAGGATGGTAAAAATATTATAGATTATAATACAAAATGGTTTTTCGAAAAATCTACAAAAATTATTTAAAAATACAAATTTTAAAAATAAATCATAAAAAGGGTTGAACTTTATATGGAATGAACTTAAATTTCGAAGTGTGAAGGGAAGAATCAACTAAGTTTAATAAAATAAGAGAAATTAACAAATGCATACCAAATTCAATTAACATGGAGGAGCTAAAGTTTTGAGAGCTAATTTTTTAAAAACTACATTTATTACAACAATGCTATATATAAATATAATACATATCCTAAGTTGCTTCCATGAAGTTGAATTTCGTCAATCGGCCCAGCAAAACGGGAGATATAGAACTGTCCCCCCTTTTTTAGTCCAAAAGGGGCTTTGTCCCTGAAGGACTATTGTTTTCGTTTTGCGATTTTGCGTCAGAAACATTAAATGTCTGTTCACTTTTCCAACTGTTGCCACCAAATATTGCAACCCTGTATTATATTTAAAGAAATTAAATATTGAAGTATGTGCATAAATGCATGTATGTTTCTCGCATTGTGATAAAAGGACGGTACCTAGAGCTATCGAATTTTGAATGGCGTAATCCTGCTGCAAATATGGGCATCTGGAAGCCCAAATTTGAAATCTAGAATTTGTTTTATTATCGATTTCATATTTTGTAAAACTTTAACGAATTTTTGATTAACAAACTCAAGGATTTCGAAGAGAGCAATGGCAACGTTGCACAGAAAAAAACCTTTTTATCTCCAGCTCGTGAGACTGTGTACCGGAAATTCTAAAGATATGCTCAATTTAAAATTATTTTGCGATATTTCAACTGAACTTAATGGTTTAAATGCGAAGAATGTGATATTTAATAAATAAAGTTAACCCACAAAATGTTAAAAAAACGTCCCTTTGGACGTAATTTAAAATCTGAAACCTTTCAGTTTTTCTTTTTTTTTTTTTTTTTTTTTTTTTTTTTTATTTTTTTTTTTTTTTTTTAATTTCTCCCACAGTCCTTACTTGAATTCTCAGGGAAATGAGTCCCATGATCAGAGTTATCATTCATTTGTTTACGAAATTTGATCATTTTTACATTTGAGAAAAGAAATTTCCATTAAAATTTTGGAATTTATCAGACTATTTTGTGTGAGTGCAGTTATTGTTACGGCAGTTATTTTGTTACGGTCCAAAAGGAGTACATAGAATTTATTGTTCACTGAGATTCAGAAAATTAGCTATAAAGGGCTTTTAAAAAGATATTGAACAGCTGATATACAGATAGTATGTTGCAATATGATATCGTAAAATTCAAAGACATAATGTAATTTCGTCGGATTAAATTAAAACTACAAAAATATGTGCATATTTACTCCTCTGTGTGATGTGTATTTAAAAATACAATTAAAAATAATAAATATGTTTTAGAATATATTTAAAGGAAGTAAAATTAATATGAAAAAATTTACTTACGAATTGCAAATATATTTGTTAAAAAGTTCACTCCTGTAATCATTAACTTGGTAACCATAGCGTAGTAAACATTCCAATCCTGTTTTATCGCCATTAATTACAGCGAATGTCACAGGGCAAACGTAATGGAAAATTTGGGTCCCAGGATGCACTGTTATATCAATACGGTGCATGATATTTCGAATAAAGATCTGAGAAAGAAGAAATTTAGTATGAAAGGAAATTTTGGAAATTTCTTAAGGAAGTTTCCAAATAAATCCTATGTGTAATTTAAAAGATAATTATAAAAGTTATCTTTATACAACTTGTAAAAATTACTTTTAATTCCACGCTTTATTTTGTAATTAGACTGAAATTCTATCGTGAGCAGACGATCGTAAAGGATGCCACTTGTAAAAATAAAAAAACTCTTTTAAAATTAAATTTAACTTCTTCTTATTATTAAATATATTTCTAATTGACATTGTAGCGTAATTTCTAGTAAAAATGGATTTTAAAATAGTTACAGACTTTCAGTTTTCTAAAATTCTTCATGCTATTTCTGAAATTTCTGTAACTTAATATTTAAATATATATAAT
This sequence comes from Stegodyphus mimosarum, assembly GCA_000611955.2. NCBI lineage: Eukaryota > Metazoa > Arthropoda > Arachnida > Araneae > Eresidae > Stegodyphus > Stegodyphus mimosarum. The sequence goes on from KK112767.1 coordinate 258,043, forward strand.
AATATTTAAATATATATATATATATATATACATACATAATAAAAAAGTAATTTATATATATATACATATATATATATATTACCTTTTTAACTTTATACGAATTTAATTTTCTACCACTTGCATTAATTTTGTTTGCTTTGTGTATAAAATTGTACTTTTACACATTTATAATATTTAAAAAAAAAATTCTTCCATTTCCCTGAATACCGAAATATATATACACTTAACGAGTTTCAGTCAATTATTGCTTTATTCATTTATAAAACTTAATATTTGGGAATGAGAATTTTCGATAATATCTATAAATTTCTTATAGAAAAAATACATTAGTTATTTTTTTAACATAGTAATTTTTGGAGGAAAATTAATTGTCTAAAAATAAAAGAAAAGTTGCCTCACAAAGTCTTCGTACACTTTAAAGAAATCTGCAAATATTGCAGTATTTTTGTTAGTTAGTAATTTGTAGGATATTTTGCAGCATTTATGACAGCTTCCAAGTGCATAAGCATAGAGTTCACTTTTTTTTTTTTGTGAAAACTGTATTACTGTTCCTCCCTTCTTCAACCATTCCTGTTTATTAGTACGATTTCATTTTTAATGTTGTGTTTTCGTATCTACCCTCTAATTCTCTCCAAATGAGTTTTAACCGATTTTACTCTAATGACTGAGGTAGTGACTTCAGAATTTGTGGACAATTATAGACATATCAAAGGCAACGTTGAGGGCCGTATGCTTAGGATCGTTAGCCTCATAAAAATTATATTATTTCCAATACCCAAATTAAATTTTGGGCAGAAAATTTAAATTATCTTTTAAAATGTTTAAATAAAGAGCATGGTTCATCATTATGCCATCAATAAATACTAAATTGCCTAATCCTGATACTGATATGCACCCCCACACAAGGATACCTCCACCGTCCTGCTTTACTGTTCCAATCAAGTTCTTGGGATTCAGTTTCTAATTTTTTCTTCTCCGTACAATTATATGCCCATCGGAACCCAAAAAAATGTTCAAAGTTGCTTTCATCTGCAAGTAAGGCATGGTTCCAATACGCTTCTGAATTATTTATCATTGAGTTTGAGAATAAAAGAATTAGCTTTCTATTTTTTGCACTTACAAAACATTTTCTTCCAGCAGAACGTGCAGGTAATCCAGCTGATCTGAGTACTCGTCGAACAGTTTCAGGTGAAATTGAAATAGAAAAGTTTTCAGTAAATTTTGTAGAAATCTTTACAACACTCAAATGTGGATTTTTCACAGATTTTCTTATTCTAAATCTCTCATCACTTTGAATTACCTTTGCTGGATGAACTCTTCTTACTTTATTTTCTATTCGATTTCCTTCTTTAAAGCATTTTATCACAAACTGTTCCGTAGTGCGGGATAAATTAGTAAATTTATCCCGCTCTACGAGCGATATCCTGGATAAATTTTCAACCCTTATGATGGAAAAGGATAGATTTTTGAATGATATTTGTTGTTTCCCTACGACTGTGAATAAATTTTTATATATTAAGTAAAATATACAACGGAGTAAGCAAGCAAAGACTAAAGCCAAGCAAATTTTTAAACGTCAACAAATTGCAAAAATAAAAAAAGCTGATGTGTACACTAGATGACATCCTTGAACGGAATGTTAAATTATACGCATTTTTCCTACATTTCATTTAAACTCATTTCCTCGAATTTCATTAGAAGAATTTTTCAATTTCGTTCAATTAATTCAATTAATACTTCGTGGTAAGGTAAAAATCCATAAAAACTCAAAATATTTTCACTAAAAATTAAAAGATGTAGAAAAATATAAAACACTAAATACAGTTAAGAAAAATAATTGACTTAATAAATCAAGAATTGAAATTGAATCTTAATAAATTAAGAAAGAATTTTTGCAAATAAAATGTACAGTTTCTACGCAAAAACAAGCAATTCGGCCAGCAGGCAAGAAGGCAGATTTTTCGGTGTACAAAACTGAAGTTTATTTTTGGTCTCACTCGGCAAAAAGACACTGAAGGTACAGGAAAACTTAATTCACTATTCTGCTAAGTTTCAAATGTAAAGAAATATGGCTGCTATGGTAAAAAATTAGGCTTAGTCGCACTTAAATAACCTTTAAATTTTTGATAATTCTACAGTTATTGTATGCAGATTAACTAAAGGCATAAAATCCTTAACTGGAAGATAAGAACAACATAATTCAATCATTTTTAAAGCAAAAAATACACTATTTATCAACATATAAGAATAAAAGAAAATTGAGCTCACTTAGCTGAGTAGCAGATTGGATATATATATATATATTTATACTTTTGGTGCGGCCGATTGCAACCAAAATGGAGTTGCACAACTACGTGTTATAGCAGTCCTGTATACAAAATTTCAAAGTTCTGAGGCTACTCGTTTTTGAGTTATGCAAGATACATACATACGTACGTACAGAGGCCACGAAAACACCTCTTTGAATCCATTTTAAATCAGTTTTATAATTCGTTAGGGGAAAAGGTATCCTTTATTCTGCCCTTACGTAGAGATGTCACGCAAAAACATTGCTAAATTCATTCGACAGCAGTCAAATATTTTCGTTTAAATATAATACACGGAATTTTTCGTGATTAAAATACCTCCTTTACTTCGTACTTTTAAAGGAAGTAAAAAAGTGACAGACTATAATTTTATTTATGAAATTTTACGAAAATGTTTCGGTGTACGATCACTTTTGTAGCGTGTTTTATCTATGCCTCCTTACATTTTTCAATTTTAGGAAAAGAAAATAAATCAGTATTAAAAAAAAGTTTCATTAGTTTCATTCAAATTCATATATGTTGATATTCTTTGTCTTCTAATTTTCGGTAATCATGTACATCTGAAACGTCCTTCATGAAAGCTTAGTGGCCAAACGAGAAGTTGACGAAAAGTTGGATCAAGTAGTTAAATAAAGTTGTGAAATTTTGCTCACGTAAACGTTTATTTTTAAAGTCCGATCTTTTATTTTCTAAAATAACTTTCACTTACAGACTCCATTTCAAACTCAATTTGAGATTTATTTTCTGTACACAGGTTAGGTAATCCAATGGAAAGTTGTACTATGCAACTGTTCGGCGGACAATAATTTATTTTAAACTTTCTTCTGAGTTATTAGAAGTTCAAGATGAGACGTAAGTCATTTGACCGCGTTTGTGAGTCCAACATTTAGAATATGGTGGATCCGTACACCTATTTGGCAAGAGCATTGGAACTAAACTATTGTGCAGATGTCTGCCGTGTTACGAAAGGCCTCCACATCGAACATCTGTGCATATCCATAAAAATATGAAAAGTTACGCGTCCATATTATATCTACATTTCCGAAATAAATTCATTATAGTAGCGACAGGTATGTTTTCTTTCTGTAACATTAATTTTGATTTGCCGTGCATTTGAAAAACAGGTTAACATTAAATAGCTAGGTTGATGAGTTTGACTAGTAGATAGATGGAATATGTGCTCGAAGAAGCATTTATATAGCCCGGCATGAACTACTAGATTTATTAGTAATAGGTTATGGATGTCCAAAATTATCGTAACGATTCAAGAGATGGTTTCGAGAATTTTCAGCGATGAGCATGAATTTTGTTATCTAATTCAAAATTAGAAAGACAATTCGAGAAATAGTTTCAATAATTTTCATTGATGCGCATGAGCTTTGTTATATGTTTGAAATTATTGGAACGATTCGGGACATAGTTTCTAGAATTTCCAATGATGCACACTGTACAAAATACTAAAAAATTCTGGCAGATTCCGTTGGGTGCCACTCTGAAATAATGTATCAGTCAGGGCCGTCATGAGAGATACTTATTATTCAAATACCACTGAAATTGTAATCATATTTTTTGGTGAATTCTTCTATACTGGGCATCAGTAAAAGTAGTTATTCCAAACTTTTGGGGGGGCGGAAATGTTTAACAGTTTCTTAGGTAGGTTCCAAAAGTTGGAATAATGTCAGCATTTTGGTCCTTATGTTAATCGCGTGAAGAATCAAAACTAAAGCAAAAGAATTTAAGCAAAAGCCTAAACAGGTTAATAGCTTATTTTTAAATAAATATTTTTTCTCGAATAACAGTTTCTATTCAGTTCACGTTGACGTGTATCATTTAATTTACACTTTCTAAAAGACTGCTCATGAATTTTCAAAAAAAAATTCACTTAGTTTTCTTTTAAATAATTATTTATAATTTACTCAAATATATGAACTCTTTTTATGTAATTGTAGACCAATGAATATGCTCCCGATTCTTTTTACCTCTACTAAGATAAAAACAACAATAATTATAAACGGAGAGCTATAAAGGAAATCATATCAAAATATTTGGTTTCTCTACCTGAAGAAAAAACGCTCAGTTGGTTAGTACAAGCGTTACAAATGTTTATTTTCTTGGGGCTTAAATTTTCTGAACACAAAACAGTAGCTATAAAAAGTATTTATTCATATTTATATGTAATCATGTTAATCACATATACATTAATTTTCTTCAAAAGTTTTTTTTTACATTCAAAACCTGTCTCGTTATTTTTCAGACGATATAAATTTGAACTTGCAGCTCTCGAACGTTCATAAAATCTATCATGAGGCTCCCATCGTCTTGAAGTTTGGCTATCCCTGACATATAATATGCATCTGCGCCAGATTTCTACGGATGAACTAAAAATTTTAAAATTGCACATTGCTTAACATGAGCGGATTTTATTTTCTGGCCATAACTGACAATTATGTGTTGTCAGCAAAATGTTGCCAGATGTAGTTAGATTATTAGCCCAAAGGGACGTTAGCCCAGGAGGGTTATTACTCTCAAAATGGAATCTTTCATCGAATCACTATAAGCGGCTGTATCAATTTTCAGATAGTTACCATCAAATATTATCGCCCTGTATTATGATTAAAGAAATAATCTGCATGAGTGTATGCATGTTTCTGGCATTGTGAAATAACAACAATACCTAGAGCCACCAAATTTTGAATAACGTAGTTCTTCACCCAAATATGGGCACCTGAAAGCCCGAATCTTGAATTCGTTTCATTGTCTATTTCATATTTTTTAACGAATTTTTTATTAAGAAACTCAACGATTTCAAAGCGAGCAGTAGCAACACCCTCTGTGGCATAAAATACTTTTTTCTCCAGAGCGTAAGACTGTCTACAGGAAATTCTAAATATACGCTGTTTTTAAATATTTTTAGCCCAAATACTCTCGAAACATGTACGTATGTGTAAATGAAAAACAAAATGCTCCTTTGGGTGTAATATAAAATCTGAAAGGTTTCAGATTTTTATTATGTATTTATTTGCCAATCTCATGAGAGACAAAACTTTTTTTTGCTCCTGCAAGACAACTTTGTCTTAGAAAATAAATTCATTCCTATTGTTTTTGGACATGCCTACACATTTAATTTAAAATAGTTTTATGATTAGTTAAAATATAATTATTATAATTTTGTTCCTCTTTTTATCCTAGCAACTTTATATATTGATTCGATACCCAACTTGCTTACCAATGGCTGATTAATAAAACTGCTGATATTTTCAGCTTGTGATTTGAGTTCAGTTTCCAACATAAGAGTGTCAGCAAAAAATAAAAAAAGGCATCCCCCATTTTTATTTTGCTATAATCGAATAACCAAGCAATTGCTACTCTGTTTATAGATAATAAATGTTAAAATGCTTTTGAATACTTCCGTAATTTGCATTCTTCTGGTACTTAATTTCATGTCTTTAATTTGTTTAAATTTAACTATAAATTTTATTCACATATAGTAATTGCGAGTGTTTTTTTTTTATTTTAGGTGCTATGAAAGGCAACGGCAAAGATGGAGTTTATGATTCAAGAGTTCTTATATATGTCATCTTTTACATGTTTAGCGTTAAATTATTTAAAATGCACTTAACTAAATATAAATAATTTTGCAGTAATTTAAAGAAAATGTGATAAACTGAATTGATAAAAACTATTTTAAATTTTGAAACGCGTTTTTTTTTATTTAATCATAAGACAGTGCCTTATATTTCTAAATTTGTTTATTTTTCATGCAAATAAATAGGTTTACAAAAATTCGTCATATTTAGTTGACGGAAGATTCAGCATTATTATAAGTTTTTTTAACAACAGATTAAGTTAAACTACTTTCTGTAAAGTCTCTCTGCAGTTGAAATTACAAAGGTAAGTGGTTAAATACTTTCTTCATTCCACATCACGGAATTTATTCTAGTAAATTAACAATATATAGGAAACTGGAAAATGTTATATATGAAATATTTCATAAATGAAGTGTAAATATTTTCATGATTTCACTCCATATTTTATACATAGTCACAGATTAAGGTAGCAGTGCTTCTTTCACTATATAAATCCACATATTTTTTATTTCTGTTTTGAGACCAAATGAAGAATGAATTAAACATTGCCATAGGCGTTGAGAGTTGAATACAGCTCATCTCAAAATAAAATGAATTAATAAATTTATGGGAAGTTTTACACAGAGTATATTAAGCAGAAAGAATAAACTGAATACACTTAGAAGTATTAATAATTGGTAAAGTTGATTTCAGAATAAAATGGTAATAAACATAGAGTAGAATTTCATTTAGAGTCTTTCTGTATTGCATAAAATGCATACTTAAACTTTATGATATTGATGATTATCATATAAATAGCAATTAATGTTTTATTTTGCTTTGAAATGAATGGTTCGTAATAAAATACTAGATGAGGTAACCTTTAACAGGTGCAAGACTTTACAAAATTTAATTTAGTGCTGGTTTCAACTGATAAATTTCAATTAATTGAATTTTGCATAAAGTAATAACAGCGAACCAAAGCATATTATTTTCAGACTTTAAATGCAATTTAATTTTATTGAATTTTGAATCCAAATTAATTGAAATAAGAAACTGCTTTTGTAGAACAATTTGATTATGAATGTATTGAAGAATTTATTTTTGGGCTATTGGATGTTTGAAAATGATCGAAAAATTTTTAATATCTTAAAAATAAAAGCAAAATTTTCGGTTCTAAAATTTTTTATTAATAATTCATTCTAATTCCCTTGCTCAGTTTTAGATATAGTTACACATTACGAAATAAATTGAAATTTAGATTAAAGAACATAAATTGTATAAATATTCTCAACATTTCTCATTTTTCCATAGTAACCATAGGAGAAGGACCTGAGACTATTTGTGGAATATAAGTAGGTTTTAAGTCATCACAACACCTTCACACACTTTCACTGGAATGTAAGGAAGATTCATGGGGATGTGGCATTAAGCAGTCGAGAGTATGTATTTAAGAGGTTAAAAGGATATTCTAGGATATAGTAACTAGTATTTCAAATCCTGATAGCATCCATATGTTGTCTGTGGGACCTAGGTAGGATGTCCTAAGGACATACTGGGATGTGACATTAAGCACTCGGCAGTCTGAGTTTAGGAGGAAACTAGGATATAACGGGATGTCCTGAGGATGTAGTAAGTAGGACTTTAAATCCTAATAACATTCCATGCGCTGTCTATAGGACCTAGATCGGATATAATGGGATGTGTTTGGAGGTTAGTGGGATATACCGAAATGTCCTGAGGATGCAGTAAGTAGGAGTTTAGATGCTAATAACATCCCTTACGCTGTCGATGGGACTTAGTTAAGATGTCCTGAGTATATACTGGGATGTGACACTAAGCACTCGGGAGGATATGTTAGGAGGTTCGGGGGATATTACGCGATGTATTGAGGATGCTCTCATATCCCGCGAGCAACATCCTCAGGATATCCCAAGGATGTTTTTGTGCTATGTACGTGGAGAATAAGCATATTAAAAGCACTAGCCAACTATCACACCAAGAAATTACGAAATTTCAAGGGGGAGAGCAACTTCAAAATCGGTGATCCGGAGCTACTTTATATTATGTAGAGATGTGCCGAAATTCAAAATGATGCTATTTTTTACCAACATCTCGTGCAAAGCATTTTAGCAGTAATAATCCCTCTAACGTTCTACAAAAGCTGCAGACAGACGTGTCATAGAAACAGCACCCCATAACAGTAACTGGTTGCTTGCAACCTCTATTTTCATTGAAGATCGCCTGCTCGCAGAAATACACTCACGTTTGTGAAAATTGCAACACCAAGAAGGAATCGTCATAATTGAATGCAATTTAATACACAGTTGAGTGGTAGTGGTACAAATAAATGATTAAATGTTCAAAGCAAACAAACAAGAACAAAAGATCAGAATCAGTATTTTGTGTGGCCACCACGCGCCGCAATAAGTGCTGCTACACCACGTGGCATGGAGTCAAACAAAGTTTGAATGTCTGACTGAGGAAGAGCATTCCATATCGTTTGTACGCGTACCCAAAGTTCGTCTGCAGACGCAACAGGACGAGGATCACGAGCAAGACGCCGACCAATGACATCCCACACATGTTCAATTGGCGACATATCCGGGGAACACGCAGGCCAAGGAAGAAGCTGTACCTGCTGCGCTGCAAAGAAGGATTTAACAATCCGAGCAGTATGAGGGCGGGCATTGTCCTGTTGAAATACAGCGCCTGGCAAGCTTTGAAGGAAGGGAACAGCTTCGGGCTGTAGAACTTCACGGATATACCGGTTGCTGTTCAGATTGCCCACAATTCGTAGCAATTGAGATCGTCTATGATATGCTATGGCGCCCCAGACCATAACTCCGGGTGTTCGTCCACTGTGGCGTTCGATAATGCACTCCGGAAGGTGGCGTTCACCGGCATAGCGTCTGACACGAATGCGGCCATCATGGTACCACAAATTAAAGCGGGATTCGTCAGAAAACACGACATGCTGCCAATCAGCACGCCAGTCTCTATGCTGATTGGCCCATTGTAGCCGCAGGCGGCGATGGTCGTGCGTTAGGGGGATCCTGTATAAAGGAGTCCGTGCGCGCAGTCCACACTGCAGCAGACGTCTACGAATTGATGAAGCACACAATGAAACACCTGTAGCTATTGACCACAGTGCTGCCAATTGTCTAGAGGAAGCTGTACGGTCCGTCCGCGCCATGCGGACCAGGTGTCTATCATCGCGAGCTGACGTCACATTTCGGGGTCCACTCCCGGATTTCCGAGTTGTCCGACACTCGTCCGTCCACTGCTCCCAAACGCGCATCACTGTGCTGCTGTTACGCTGCACACGAGAGGCTACTGCACGATACGACAATCCAGCTTCACGAAGGCCGATGATTCTCCCTCGTTCAAACTCTGTAAGTTGTTCAAATCTCGCTCTCTTTCGTCGACGAGGCATAAGTACAGATTGAGTTAACGTTTACCACTAGCAGATAACCACCGATAACCATACACGCCTCGCTACAGCCGTCTATTTATTCGGATCCATCAGCCGTTCAGAGGGCGCTGCTCAGCATACGCATGCGCTACGGATTTGCAATTCTAATCATTTGCATATCATGCGCTACTTTGCATTTCCTGAAAATTTCAGCTCACTCGCGTAAGTCCTTCATGGTGTTGCAATTTTCAACCTAACTAACCTTTGCAGGACAACTGCTGTATTCAAGATATTTATTTATGCTGTGTTGAAGATATTTATTGATGAAAATTACTAGTTAATTTTATGATGAAAATCACTAGCTAACTTTTGTTTATGCCTTCATTGACTGTTCGTTTGGTAGCATTCAAATCCAGCGTGATTTATAATAAATCAAGACTGAGCTTGAAAGAATAGTTGCAGAATTTGGTAATCTTGATATATATTTAGATGATTCGCCGGGTTAAAATCATTCCATCGAGCGGAGGCTAATATGCACGAAAACAATTATCATGGATTGCAAAGATTTTTGATGAATTTAACTCAAGTGCATGTACTTTTACTACCTTGTTCAAAGTAAAGGAAGTATTGTAATCACGAAAAAATTTCGGGTATCATATTTCAACGCAAATATCCATTTTGATCATTCTCGAATCGGTCTGAACGATTTTTTTGCATGACATCTGTACGTACTACAGAATAAAGGATTATTTTTTTTCCAAAACGGATTGTAAAATGGGTTTAATATGGGTTCAGAATGTATGTTTTCGTTACGTCTACGTGCGTACGTATGTATATTCAAAAGCAATTAGCCCTATAACGTTGAAATTTCGCATATGGAACTGCTATAACATATAGTTATGCAGCTTCCATTTTTGTTGCAATCGCTCCAAACGTATATATAATCTGTACCCACCCTCTTACAGAGCTCGGTGAGCTGTGTGTATGTAAGCGCAAGTCTTGGGCTTTTTAATTTAATTTTAATTACTTTTATTTTGAATATATATACCCACCCTTTTACCCGGCTTGGTTAGCTCGGGTCTTATATATTGGCAAATTGTGCATGTTTTGCTTTAAATGTCGTTGAATTATACTGTTCCTATATTCTTAGTAAAGTTATGCCTTTAGTTAATCTGTATACAATAGCTATAAGACTATAAGACTAGCAACAATTTAAAAGCACAAGCTGCGGTTAGGCCTAAAGTGACAGCTGTTTGTTTGTACTTGAAACTCGTAATAGTATAGTGAGTTAAATCAGCTGGTGAGCCAACTTCAGTGTCTTTTTATCCAGTGAGACCAAAAGTTAGCATTAAGCTTTTGCTTACCGAAAATTTTGTCTTTTTGTCTGTTGGTCGAATTTCTTTTTTCCCCGTAGAATAATTTTTAATTACAAAAACTGTTAACTGTTTTTAACTCTACTTGATGTTTTAGGTTTTTATGTTGTGGGGTATTACTTATTTAATTCAGTGTTCAATCCTTGAACCCCACAAACACTAATAAGCGAATAATCGCTTAAGCGTGTAAATAGAGACGTAAGACTTACGAAGGGTTAACTACCCTTTATTTCTAAGAATAAATATAATACAAACAACTCCTAACTCGGAATGTACAGTAAAGCCTCCACTTGGACTTGAACTTAAATGAATAGGAAATTAAACTTAACTAAGCTTAACGAAATCTAACTGAAAGATATAGCAGAAGCTATCAAGATTCTAAGTAGTTGGTCCCTAAATCTTAAATAAGTCGGCAAAGCCAAACAATGACCTAAAGTATGACCGAGCATAGCAATAGCTTAGAAAGACGTAGCCAAAAGGCAAACGCTTGCTAGTCAGTCAGAAACTCAGGCTCTCTCTCGAAGTCGGTGAAACATCGACTTAAATACCACTCTTTACTCATTTGCATTAACCGCGTTTCTGAAATTACATTCTGGTAGGAAACTGTAAGCTGAAACTAGAAATAATGGGAAAGATGCATAAACTTAAAATAATTGTTAATAAAATTAGGATAAGCCTTACAATGTGTTTTACAATTTTTAATGAAGATGTTTTGAGTTTTTATGTATTTTTGCCTTGCCATGAAGTGAGGACTGCATTGACTAAATGAGAAACATATTACTAATAAATTCGAGGAAATAAGTTTAAATGAAGCGCAGTCAAAAATGTGGATAATTTAAAAGGCCGTACAAGGAGGTGTGGTGACTACATCAGAAATTTGTGGTAATAATTAAGTTATAAAATTTAATCTAACAAAGAATTAGTTTATTTTCTTTCTTTCCTGTGCATTACAGCCAACTCTATATCTTTTAAAATGTGTACTGTGATTACTTTTATTACTATCATCATCAATAACAAAAACTACTTATGAAAGGAGTTTTGTAGAATTTCTCTTCCATGTTTCCAGAAGAAAAATTTAGATGAAAATTAGAAAACACGTTTGTAGTCACAGTATTGCTTCTGTAACAGTTTAAGGTCCTATATGCGTTTGAATTGCCACAACAACAATGAAGAATGTGAAAGGAGAAGGCACTTTTATCTGCAGCATACACCTCTCTAATCTACTTACCTTTATTCAAGGAAAATATATGAAAATAAATCTTGATGATGTTTTAAGACGCAGCAAATCTTTCATTCTCATATGGATATGGATATGGTGAAGTGTGGTGGACGCCCATTGTTTAACCATACACAGCGTGAGTGTGTTTAACTATAGCCAATATTGTCCAGCCTCACTGATTATCCAGATAACTATCCTTCACATAGCCCAGAAAAGACCCTGCCAGGCTTTACTTTGTTTTATGCTGAGCTGCATAGTTCCATGCCTCGTTGTGGACAGAATATTCATAATGTTTATGATTTCCTTTCTGAGCTGTTTGTTCTTGATAGCATATCTTAGAAAAGGATTTATTTCACTTTCTGATTTTAGATTATGTTCAGGTGTAAGGGAGCATTTAAATAAGCAGTGTTCGGACTGCCTCTTTCTTCACATACACACTTATCTGATGCCGCTAAGTTCCTTGCATAAAAGAACGTGGGAAAGGGCCCATGTCCCGATATGAACCACATTATTTCTCTTGTTATCGAACTCGATTCAACACCTAGTCTTGGGAACAGCGTTGTCCCACCAGTTCTGCCATTCAGCTTTAGTATTTTGTTACGAGATTTTTGAGGGGCAAGCCAGGCTATGGCACTGATCTTTTTTGTGAATTTTGACCCTTAGCTACTCTGGTTAGGATATCAAGCGCTAGTGCAGCAAAGGATGCCCCTTAGATTGGAGCCAAATATCGACGATAATACCGGTTTTCTGGAAACCCAGAATCGGATCTGTTTTTCCCCACTATTATGGCAACCAGTTTTTTATTACGTGCCAATGTTTTTCTGAAGTTTAATCTCACTGGAACTTCTTAGTTTAGTGAGTGATGACTACGTGATTTGTAGTAAGTGTATCACATTCTACAAACACATATTTTGAATTTTCACCGTATTTTTAATTATTGGAATTCTAACTGCTGTTAATTGACCTCTGGTTTTCGTCAGCTGGCTGTTTCTAATAAATCGCTGTTCCGTTAGCTTCGAAAACAAATATGTCTAACGAGGTCTGTAAGGAAAGGTACATGGTTTGAAGAAAGCAAAATGAGTACAACTGATATTTTTAATTTTTCCTTATTCTATTTAATTTTGCGGAAGTGTGGAATTTATGTGGCGTCGCCGGTATCAGCCTAAGGAAAGGAAGGATTCACTTCTGAATTACATTAATTACATTGTAGACTCATTAGGGTTTTTTTATGTGGAAGGCGTGAAAAATGAGCAATGTTCTCTCTGGAACTCGAACTTAGATCTCTCGACTCACCAAGTGTGCTACCGTTACAACACGAAGGCATGCAGAAGGGAAAAAAATGGAAAAGAAAAAGCAAAGACGCAGAAAGGGAGGAAATACTGTATACACTCCCCCTTTTAAAGGGCGACTGAGAATTAAGGGACCCAGTCACCACAACCTGGTGGTGATCCGCCACCTTTTAGTTCGGGCGCGACTGTAAAGCAATTAGATTATTTTGAATCGGGAGACACGAAAAATGAGCAATGCCCTCGCCGGGACTCAAGCCTGGACCTCTCGAATACGCGCCGATTGTACTCTTGGAGTCATTCTTGGTGCAAAAAACAAAAAGTCAAAAATATCAAGGGGCACCTGACTGTAAACTTTTACCAGATATCAGCCTCCTCGTTATCTTTTGTCCTGTATTTTATTGCTTCCAGAAGCGTTACTGATTCTGCTTGGAATATGCTGTTTAGCTGGGCTGGCATAAGTGAAACTTTTGTTCAGTTACCAAACTGGAGTCTACGTTGATTTTGATTGACTTTACCTTCTTCTAGGCGGAACCCGTCTGTATTAGAAATGGGGGAATTTCTTTTCGTTTGCTTCTTTTATCATGCTTACTGTGATGTTGTGTTTCTTTCCTAAGTGGTACTCGTATGTGTGTGCCGTGTCTCGTATTCCCTTGTAGAAGTTCTAGGAAGATGTAGTGGCTAGTCTCTCGCAGTTGCAGGAATTCGTGTTCAGCCCGCATAAAAAGTGGTGTGCTGTTAGCGATTTGGAAAGAGGGCTGAACTTGAGGTTGTACTGTAGCTTCCTGTGAAATTGAGAAGGAAAGGCCGCTGGATTACATTAAGTTTGTTTTGCTTTCTTTTTTTCCTTAATTATGCTCAAATGCCTCCCCCGTATGGACAGTCTTCTCGATTACTATATGGTAGATGATTTTTGAGGTTGGTTTGCTCATCCCCCATGGCTAACAAACTGAATACCCAATTTGAATGCTTGTTAAAATTCAAAGCAGAAGTTTACAATCGAGTGCCAGTTGAGGTTTCTGGCGAACTGTTGGGAAACCAAGAATGCCGTCAAGGAGCAATGTTTTCAAGATGGCTGTCACCCAAAACAGAGCTCTAAACATATGTTCCAAAAAAAAGGTACTCATCTTGTGAGTTCTTTGCTCTGTGTCTGCGTGGAGTCACTGCAGCTCATACAGTTCTTTAATGCAAATCATATTGTCCCGGTACGGATCTTCATCCTCCTGATCCTGGTATTTACGACGCTACGAACACTACTCAAATTAGGATTCAACAGTTCCCTCTCCCACTAAATCTGGCTCCAAATGCAATCAAAGGCGTCAGTTTTCGGGATCTTTACAAGTCAGGGTTGTAGTTCCTGGAAAGATTTTGCAAAATATCACCTTGAAAAATGTCTATTTCGGGCGATCCTTCACAAATAAAAAGGGATGCTTATCAGAAAACCAGCATCAACGGCGATATTTGGCGTCAATTAAATAAGCACTCTTTTCAACACTACAACAAAATTTAAATTTTTTTGTAATTTAGGTTCCACCACTTAAAACTATGGGACTGCTCAAAATGAAAGCTTGAATTTCTTGATTCAAGTACCTAGCACTATTAACAACTAAACGATAAACTAAAACAATCGAACGATTTTTGTAAAACCTTCAAATTTCTTACATTAATTTAGAAGTTCCCAAAACGATCTTCATTTAAAATATTATTTTCCGATTCATTTAACGATGTAAATATTGAAATTACGGGATGATAGATGTCACCATTAGATATGTGAAATAAATTTAACACTAAACAAAACAAAATCTGATGTATACATCACATGACTTCCTTGTACGGAGTATTAAATTATACGAATTTTTTCTTGCATTTCATTTAAACTTATTGGATTGAGTTAAATCTACTTCGTAGATAGCGCATAAACCACAATAGACTAAATGCACTCTTTAAAATTCACTGCATTTGTTTACAATAGCGTCACTCTGGCGCTAGCTTCACTTAACAGCGCTACATCTCATTCATTTTATAACTCGGAATGTAACAAACTCGGAATAACAACAAAAATTATATCATCTGATGAATTATCTAATCGTTGTCACATGATCTATTCAAATACTATAATAAATCTAAAACGATGTATAAAAGAAATTAAACAAGCAAAAAAAGAAGCAGTTTTTCACAGACAATTCAGTATTTTTCATTCAATTAATTCAGTTCTCACTTCGCGACAAAGCAAAAATACATAAAAACTCAAGATAACTATGAAAATTACGAAATAAATCTTAAACGCTTATTTCCTCGAATAAATTTAAGAAGGGATTAAGCACGATTTAATTCGCAATAATAAAAGAAGGCGTTATTTTTATTGCTGCGAAGCTTAATTTCTCTAGATTGGCAAAAAATCCACTATTCTGCTAAGTTTCAAATGTAAACAAATATGGCTGCTTTGGTAAAAATAGCTAATCTTAGCCGCACTTAAACAACTTCTTTTAAATTGTTGATAATTCTGCAAATATTGCATGCAAATTTACTAAAGACATAAAACCTCAACCGGCAGATAAAAACAACATAATTCTATCATTTTTAAAGCAAAAAATTTACCAACCTATAAGAATAAAAAAACTGGCTCTCTGATCTGAGTAACACAGCGGCTATATATATATATTTAGATACTTTTGGTGTGGCCGATCGCAACCAAAAAGGTAAGGGCACATCTATATGTTATAGCAGTCCTATATACAAAATTTCAACGTTCTGAGGCTACTCGTTTTTGTGTATGCGAGATACATACATACATACATATGTACGTATGTACAGACACCATGAAAAAAAATCTCTTCTGAATCCATTCTAAATCAGTTTTATTATTCGTTTGGGGAAATAGAGTCCTTTATTCTGTCCTTACGTACAGATGTCAAGCAAAAACATCGTTAAATTGATTCGATAGCGGTCAGAATGGACATTTTCTTTGAAATATGGAACCCGGAATTTTTCGTGATTACAGTACTTTCTTTACTTCGTACAAGGAAGTAATAAAAAAACTATTTCGAATTTTGAAACCTTTCTGGGGAATATTGCATTGCTATCATAAGTGTGAAGTCCGGAAAGGAAAAAAAAAGATAGAGAGAGAGAGGGAATCCTGTTTGTAAAAAGAGGGTAAAAAAATTTATTTCAAGATTTGATTCAAACAGAAAAATAAAGAAACTAAATAAAATAAAATTATCTGTTTTTGATTTGCTGTTGAATACAAGTTTGTAAAATAAAATTGAGATGAATTTTTTTAAACTATTTACACGAAGTTTTCATGTCTGGAACTAATCTGTGTATTCTTTATCAGCTTTGATCTCCTAATATCAAGTGGATAAAACAAAAATATAAGTAGTTTGAACTGGTTTCGAATTTGAAGATACAGATTTATTGTATAATTGCTTTCCTCATTCTCCTCATAAGTAACAGGAATGGAGCCAGTTTCGTTTAAAAAGGACATTCACGAAGGCATCCCTTCTCGTAAGTAAGTAACCCTAGTGTGCTTTGTTGTCATTAAGTACCTCTAAAATCCAATCCATAGTATACTCATACCATATACATAGTCAAGCTTCTTATGATAATGTTCTTATCATGATCCCCTCCCCCTTGAACCAGTCTACCGTATAATGTTTATATTTTTATTTTTAGAGTTTCAATATCTTGTAGTATTTAATCAAATCTCTGTTTATTTACATTTGCGTATCTAGCTATCTACACATTAACAAATTCCAGCTTTAACACAGATATAAGCATAATAATATGGCTAATAATAATAGATGTTACGCTGTCATATCTGTATTAACTTCAATAAATTAGTTCTTCCTTTGCATGAGATTACCAGTCGTTGAATGAAATCTTCCATTTTTTTATTCTTATGAAAAGCTAAATTTGCAAACTCTGTACAATTTTCATTTCTCTATTTCCAATTAATTTAAGTTGTCCTAAATCAGAAAAATTTATTCGTTCTTCATTATATTTTCTGAACATCACTTTGATAATCGTCAATAATTTGAATGCGAAAAGCCGTTAAAAACAGTTTTGATATATAAATTTGGCTTTTTCCAGTTCAGATTCTTCAACTGTAGGTGTGATATTAATATTACCTGCATCATACTTTTATTACCTGTAGCTAATATGTTATAATGAAGAAATCTAAACATATTACATACATGGGGAAATCAGAATTGCCAGCGAGGTGAAGTCATCTGCCGCCAGCGCAGCGCAGAGCAGCGGAGACAACACCCCGAGGTAAACGAGTACCAGACCTGGTAAGGAACAGACGGGTTCTTTCGAAGCTTAGGTTCCGGGCCAAGCGGACGATGCTTGTCTATAGCTAGCCATGGATGAGAATAGACGTATTCTATCAAGGCATGAGCTTACGTACCTGTAGGACTGTTAGAGACTGATGGTGCGCGAGAATTACTCAGTATTACGCGAACTGTTATGGACTTACAAATCTTTGTGGAGTTAACCAATGTTTATGACAATTTTATCTATTAATAGCTATATGTTCATTTCATCTTTTATCATCTTTCATTCATATTAGTAATTTCATAGTAAATTAGAATAGTTTACACTGAGCTCGTGCTTTTGATCCTATAACCCCACATACATAATAATGACAATTATTATGTATATATGTTACGGTGAAAAACCGAAATCTGGAGAATGTCGACTTTCACCGGTGAATGTCAACATTCACATAGTCGGTTGGCGTATGTCCGAAATATTTTCCAAATACTCTTATTTCTGACTTACACCGGTAAATGTCGACATTCACCATGTACTAATGGTGAATGTTGAACATATAAGAATATTATATTTTCTTCTCCGTAATTCAGTCGTGAAAAAACGCACTTCAGACATAAAATAAGAACTTAAAACACACAGTACATTCAAAATGAGAAAGGAAAATAATCGAAATTAAAAACTTCTGTTCTAAATGAGAAAATAAAATAATAGTAATAAAAAACTTAACTAAATTATGTGATTCAAATCTTATTTATTGCAACAACTTAAACTATTATGACACTTTGAATTGCATAAGAGGCCCTTGCTTTTACAACTGCATTTATTTGTGGAACACTTTCTTTTGCAATGACAATTCCTTTTGCTTTTGCATTTTTTTTCCTTTTGTGTGTATAGCTTTGCCCACCGCTTCTCGAATTAGCTGCAGCAGCTTCTCTCAGCGACATTTCTTGAAAATAAATCTCATCTATGGAAAGCAACTTTTCTTTAGAATTACGAACTGATTACGTCTGTAGAGCTGCTTGAGGGTACCATTTTCGTTTGCAAGTTTGTAGAAGTCAGAGTCTTCTATTCCAACAACAACCGCTAACACATTTCGGTTATTTGTACGACCACGGGCAATATCAGGGACCTGTATTTGTACAGTATGACCAATTTGAGCAGGAGGAAATTGGTTTTGTGAGGTTCGTAACATTTTTGTTGCTTGCAGTTGAAGATTCTCTTTAGCAGCCGCTCTTTTTATAGAAATTAACTCTTATTTTTCAGTCAGAACTTGATGTGAAGACATGGTAGATTGCAAGACCTCTTCAATATTTGTCTTTAGAATATGGTTTTAGGTATGGCCACCTCTCGAATTTTTTTCAGAAGTATTACCAGTTTCTTCAAGCTGTTCTTCGGTTTCAAAAGTATTGACAATTTCTTCGAGTTATTCTTCGGTTTCGATATTTGCGATTTGTTAGCTAGGCAAAAAAACGATGCTATGCTTCTTTTTGCTTTAACGCCAAACATGGCTTCATAAGGACTTTGGCGCATTCCTTCGTGGTATGTAGTGTATTGGCAAATTGAACAAAGAATAAACCTTCTGTCCATTTATTTGTATCGTTATCATTCATCCATGCAGTTAGCATATTCTGTATATCCTGATTGGCCCTTTCAACTGATCCTTGCGTTTGACTGTGACGAGGCTTTCCGTGAACTATCCTAACATCTTTCCACATAGCGCATATTTCGGATATGACTTCATTACTGAATTCTCTACCATTATCTGATTGCAATATTGCTGGTGCACCAAATGTTAAAAATATTGCAAGAACGTGATACGCTACTTCTTCAGCTCTCTTAGTTTTCAAAAATCGCAGCTGGACAAACTTTGTTAAATGATCTTGATATACCATCTCTGTTTGACTGCAAATCTATCAGATCACTTTGACATCTTTAGTTAACTCAGAACTGATCATTGGTTTCCCAACAATACCTTTTTTAAGTGCACCGTGTTTCATTTGACACTGTTTGCATAAATTTAAGTATAACATTACAACTTCATATGTAATATTTGTACTTTATTTGCAACTCTTTAAGCATACGTGTTCTTCTTCCGTGACCTATTCTGGTGTGAGTTTCATGTAGTACACTGAACAATTCCTCATTGGTAACATAATACTGTATATTCCTTTCTCCTGGTCTTAATGGTACAATTATCTTCTCTTTATCATTAATTTTTAAAATGTCAAAACGTTTTAATCGTCTGTAATCCAAAGGTGTGTTGCACTTAGTTTTAGCAGAAACCACTTCAGAAAGTATTTTAGAGCACTTAAGAAAAATAAAAACAATTGTCTTCTCGTTCACCGCAATTAATGCATTTAACTTTTTAAGAAAAAGATCACAATTACTGCAGTATCCATTCAGTATAAATTAAGGTATCGGAAAAAAAATTAGGAAAACGTTGCTTACACCATCAAACCTTGCATAAAACTGACAAAGCTGACTCACTTCCACCAGAACAAAGGATTTGGCTGGAGACAGCCAGTCGCCTCTTTGTCTACTCCTCTCTTTTCGACCCAGACCAGAGCATATCTGTGATTGTCGACATACACCGGTGAGCGTCCGAATGTACAAAAATGTAATGCAATATTCGATCATTCACCGACGTATTTGGTGAATGTTGACTTTCTCCGGTGAAAGTCGAAATTCTCCAATTTCGGTCTTTCACTGTAACATATATACAAACATAATAATGTTTATAATATACAAACATAATAATGATAGCCACAGATATAATAATTTCAAATTATGCATTTCTTATCAAACAATTCAAAATACATTAAAATAAATCATTTTCATCTAACGTTAGTTCTCGTAGTTATAGTTAGTGGAAAACTTAATCTGCATACAGTCCGCCAATCTTGAATATCTCGGTATATAATTACTAACTGCTAATTCTGCACTAGATTCTGGATGGTCGCCTGTGAGATGGAAACAATATGTTGTCTTAATTATATTCATCATTAAAAATGCAGCTTCACACAGGTAGGCACAGCCAAAGAACGATGAAGTGCAACTTTTTTTAAAAATTAGAGTGCTTTACTTCGTCCATTAGATTCCAAAAGTTAGTCTTAGGTTCTGAACTAGCTGCTTTTAAAATTGTGCCACTTTGAAGTAGAAAATTCTTCGTTTTCCTCAAGAGATAAAGAGAATATATAATTTATATTTTCAGTTTTTTCTTCCACATCACATTGCCAAATGGGTAACACATGAATGTAACAATTGGTTCTAGTCTAATAAATTCTTGAACACGTCTCTCAAATTCGGAGTGAAGTTTTATTATTTCATCATAATATTTCAACTCGTCAGAAACATTTTTGAAATTTTTTAGTTCATTTTCCATCAACTGGGAAGACATTCACTTTAACTTGTGTTTGATAGTATTAATAAATCCAATCATTTCTACTATTGTTTGATTTTTTTTCCTTGCAATTTGTAAGTTCATTTGATTAAGATGGCTTGTTATATCAAAAGATAAATCCATCAACTAAACGTCATCACTAAGTTCAACGCACGCTTTATCATTTGATTCCAAAAAAATCCTTTTCCTATTGTAGTAGGTCCCTGAATCTTTGTAAAAATGTAATCCAACTTAACCAACGAACATTTACAACAATTCCCCATAATCAGATTCTTTTTCTTTAACTTCGGATTGAAACTTCTTCCTCGAAATGAGTTAATTTTCATGCAGTTTCCCATAACATGACACATATTTAGAATTTTGCAACAGAGGGCCTGTTGGTGAATATTGTAATAAGAAAGGAAATGCGGAATGTTATCGATACCATAGCCAAAAATCCATTGACTGTGCGACTGTGCCGGTCATTTATGAGGCCCCGTCAATTTTCATCGATACAAATTTATAAATTGGAATTTTTTCTCCTCTATGTATCTTTTGAAGGCGCAGTAAACATCTTTACCTCATGTTTACTTTGTTAGATGTAACAATGTTAATAATTCTTCTTTTACACTCATAGCCTTAAAAAGCATTCTTATAAAAAGTTGAAAAGTTGAGAAATATCAACCATGTCAGTAGATTCGTCAAACTGCAAGGAAAAGCAAATACAGTTACTGATATCTTCGGTCAGCTGATCAGTCAGATCAGAATTCGTCATTTCTATACGATGCTTGAAAGTTCTCCGCGAAAGTTGTACGCGTTTAATTGCTGAAATGATTTAATTTTTGTTATTGAATGAGTCAAATAATGAATTGCTGGCTTCCAAAAATGCCTTTTTTTATCATTTCTTCATCTGCGAAAGGTTTCTTTGGTTTTGCTAACACATGACTGATCCTATTAATTGCGATTTATTATTTTTTTTTATTTTTCGCTTTTTTAACGGGAAATTTTTATCAAAACTTCCATGCATGCTTTTCAACGTCTCCTTTTCTTGGAAGTGTCACACTTTCACGACATATATAGCACACACATTTTGCATTCACCATTGTAAAAAGAAACTGTTCTTCCAATTCTGCATTAAAATTGGATATTTTTCTTTTCTTAATACTTGTCTTCGACATTGTAACCCTCTTTTAAACGTATTCAACGTATTGTACGTATTCAACGCATACGTGAACCGATGAATCTGTAACCGACGTATGTACTTAAGCATCATCGGACGCTTCCAAAGAAGACATATATGTCGTCTACACATTCGTCGAATCATTTGCTTAAGCACACACAGTCGCATCGATTCTGAAAAGTCGATTCTCCAGTCTAGGTGGCTTCGATGTTCCATAAATATGTTTCTTTTAGTATGCGCGTCCTAGGACTTAGTAAAAGACGGTCACCCCAAAATGTTTTGGTGGTCCACCGGTTGATCGCGATTGACTTAATGCCCTCCCCTGCTCTAAGATATACAATTAATTAATCGTAGAAAAGATTTATAGTAATCTTTTATCCCGATTCTTTAACATCATTAGAGGTAAACACATTCTACCGGAAATTTATCAGCATTTTATTCACTGTTACCACACCCGTTTGTTACGTTAAAAATGACAGACGAAGGAGGTTAAAAAAAAATCAAATATGTTCATGATTTTTGTTATTTGAAAATCTTTGATAGTTGATGAATTTTATATCTTTATTAATTACTTATCTGAATTTTTTAACATCATCATT